>CAOLHI010000710.1:0-554166 GCA_948474755.1 Ctenosaura bakeri
AGCCAAAGAAAGTCCTGGAATACTAGGTTAAAGCTCAACATTTCTGAACTAGAAATTGAAAAATTCCACCAAAAGGAATACTAATTTCATTAAATGTTTACCTGTTATATCCCAAAAGTAACCAACAGGGTGATCTACACAGCTTATTCTGTAAATAGGATTATGGTTTGTGGCTTCTACTGCTTTGAAGATTCAATAAAGTCACTTCAAAAAAATATGACATCCTGTCACAAAATAAATCAAAATGTTCTTCCCACAGGATTCTAAGGGAAGAAATTTCTTTTTTTTGTTCATAGATCATTAATTCCATCAACTCATCTGTATAGCTACCGGTATCCTGAAAAAAAAAGTCAAGCCTTTCAGTTCAGAAGTCTAAATTAACCACAGCACTAGATTCAAAGGTAGGATTTGGCTGAATAGGCATAAAACTTCCTAGAAGAAATGGATCGTACCTTTTCAGAGTCCAGCTGATGAAGTCGTGCAACATACAAGGGGAGATGATTAGGGAAAGCCTCTTTCAATTCATTATACAGGTCACTGGTATCAAGCCTGTAAGAAACATAGTGTCAATGCATGTGCTGACTGAACAGTTTCTGCGTGAGAGTTAAAAATTATATTAATATATCAATCCTCTGAGGGATGTGATTTAAAATTAGGAGAAACAGAGAAACTTACTTAGTCATCCACTGTATCTTCAGGTCTCTTAAAGCTTCAATATATTCTTCCTTTGCATCTTTCTCTTTTTCTGCGTCCTTCTCTTTTTCCTTGCTACCATTCTTACTTTTTATTGGTGATGGGATCAGATGGTAATGAACTGAAATTATATCCTGGCAGAAGAAAAACAAAGGAGAGCAATCTGGTCAAAGCCAGCAATGGTATTTTCTTTCTTGTAAGGCAAGTGCACCACAGTTGTAAAAAGGAGATGTCATTTATATAAAGCAGGATTGAGAATGTATTGCCCTCAAGATGCTGTTTAACTACAACTCCCATCAGTCCTAACAGCTGGTTATGTTTGCTATGGAGGATAGGAACTGCAGTCCAACATAATCTGGAGGACTGCTTGTTCCTAATCTCTCATGGGAAGGTCTCTACTGTTTGAAGCCTCAGAAAAGGTATGTTTATTCCAATTATAAATGACTATTGTAAGTGACTAGTTACATTAACTGAGGGATTTAAAACTGTGATCTGAAAGCCAGGAAATTCTCATATGAAGTTGACACAAGAGACTCACTTAAGATCTGCCCTGCCCTGTTATATTTAAATTGGAACAAACCTTTGTGGTCTGTAACCCACTTTCATCAATGCGAAGTCTACAAAACCTTACTCCAAATAAAACTTACTCTCCCCTAATCCCACTACATTGTTGTTTTTGCTCAAGAACCAGCTGCTCACTTGGAAATCCCCACTTGATGTGTGGACCTCATGCATCTTTCTTTCTAACCTTTTTTATTCAAGAAAAATAGACGCAACTATGCAACAGAATAAAAAGTAAACAAATTAGCAGTTGACTTTGTTCAGATAAAAAAACCTATGGCATACTCAAGAAGTGTAAAGCCTGGCTATGATCCTACATCTTTAAACCATTAATGAAACAGACTGCTCTTACTGGCTTGACAGTATAAACTCCTTGTGCAGGAGATATCCAAGACCTCTCTGTGCAAGCAGAAGAACAGCAGCAAAGGGCAAGCAGCACCCTGGCCCCAAGCTGTACCACTGCCACAGAAGAAGACAGGCACTCACCATTCTTACATGCAGAAGCTAGCTCTTTCTAGAGTGATCTATCATCCCACCAATGCCTATTTCCCAGTGCTCCTCAGAGCCAAGACTAGAATAGTGTTAAGATGGTACAGGTGATTTTCAAAGCCACCCTTTCTATAGTACCTTTATATAAAGGACCCCTAGGAGCAAGGCACTGGAGAAACAGATCACTTTAGAAACAGGCAGCCTTGATCTGGAAGCATGGGGGAAGGCAATGTGATCTTAAAATGATTAATAGGTATCAACAAACTGCAACATTTTCTTCAAAACTATGGCACATATAATCCCTATAGTCTATTCCACAAGAATATATTGTTCTATTGTATTTCAGCCTCTACCATTTCTTACATTTTAGCACTTTGTTACAATTGCGCTGGAGCCAGTTGGATCCCAACAAGCTGAAAACTCATTTAGCAGTACAGTACCTACTCTATACTGATGTAGTTGTGACAGTTCTTCTTCTTCTTTTTTTAAGAATAGGCATGTCTCTATTTTTAGTTGGAGAAAAAATGCACGAGTTTATCCTGCCTTCCATCCAATGAGCTGATGGTCACAATACACGACTGTCCCCCGATCCACTTTATTCTCATAATAACTTTGTGAGGTGTATCAGGGTAAAAGATACAGGGCCAGTAAGTTTCATGACACAGTCAGAATTTGACTGTTGCCAATTGCCAGTCCACCACTGAAACTACTACACCTCTCTTAATTTAGAAACAGACAAAAGAATAAGGGCCCCTTAAATTGGAATCAGTCAACTCCATCTTTAAAAAAAAAAAAAACTACAAATAAGATTAGATGTTTATTTCACTCTAATATCTGATTAGAGAAGTCCTTTTTACAAGCTCAGAAAAAATTAAAACAGCTTCTATACCTCCAAAAATTTCTAAACCATTAACAAATAAGGCCTTTTTCAGAACACTGTGGCAAGGATGAGGGCCTTTGCCTATGTGCAATTCTATCTAAGAAACTGCCCACACACACTACAAATGGAATTCTGCTGAGTTCTATTTGGTTCACAAACTAGCTGAAATAAGATTGCACTTAAAAGCATTTCTGTACCAACATAAAGCTTTGTGAGCAAAGCCAGATTCCTGAAAAAGGATACCGATCCCCCTTGAATGTCAGCACATCTGTCCAATGAGACAAATGCAAGACCGCTGCTTTCCTACTTGGCTCCTCCCTAACACAACTGGAGGAGTGCCAGCTGGTGGGAACCTCTTTAATTAGTTAGGATGACAGTGCCTTGACAAGAAACTTGGGGCACATTGTACATATAGTTTCACGAATCCGCATGCAATGTAACATTGTTTATCCTTCAAATGTCAATCGAAGAAATTATGTCACACCTCAAAACCACTGAAAGTACAATGACACAAGGAATAAAAATGAACATGCTCTTCAGTTCACTCTTGACCCAAGTTTTGAAACCACAGATCTCTTAGACACAATGGACAAAATCCCAATAGCACAGCAGAAATACAATTAAAAACACAACTGGGAAAGGACAAGCTCAACATTTTCCTTTAGCCATTTTTTCCCAGGTAAGGTTCTTCCCTGACTGGAGGTGCCTCATTAGGAGAAAGAACTAGGGGAAAACAGGAAAGGTAATGGTTTATCCTTCTTTCTTAACTCTGCTTCATCTCAGTGCTACTTTGTAAGTATTTGATGGCAAATGAATCCAGACATACTGGTCTGACACTTTCACGTGCGGTTTGACCAAAAACTCTTAGCTGGCACTCACTTGAAAGACAAGCAGAAGCTGGTTAGAGGCCAGACTATCCACTTATTTTCCACAATTCACAATGGTATTTTTAGGAACAGGAAACATCATCATCCCTCCTATTCCATTTGTGGTTTTCCCACTTGTTACTATGGAATCTTTTGCCTGCAAAATGGCAGTGACAAAAGTCAATCTAATGAACTTTATGAAAGGATCATTTAAAAAAAATTACTTTGTGTAAAAGATGTGTGCTGTTAGAAAGATCATATGAAGCTTGAGTCTTTCAATTTTAACTCTTAAATAGCTGATATATTCATCTTCTTAACTACACATATAGCTGCTGCTACTGATGCTATTCCCCTTGGTTCAAGTAACTTTTTTTCTAAGACAATTCCAAACTTCTACTAATCCTAAGTAAGCCAATGGACCAACATTTTAAGACAAAGATTGCAAAATACTACAAGACACTACCAAAACATTCTATGAAGTGGTGGCTATTATAATCATCATAGAAGCTAGCAATATAGCTAACTATAGAACTTTTCTTCTAGGTTTAGTGAGGCAAAGACAAGCTATTCCAAGGAATTTAAAATAAAAGTTTATCTATTACTTAGGGCAAAACATTTACACATAGAATATTTACATATTGGGTTTTCTTCTAGGGTGAGTAAGTTCTTTACCTACTATATTTTACCTAGAAAAGTAAGCTCAGACATAAAATGTTCAAAATACTTTCTGTGTTTTGTCCCAGTAACCTTGTATCAGGACTTTTAAAACAACTAAGGACTTTTCATGTCCTAATCATGCTGAAGTGAGACACAGTGGCTATGCTGAGTGAACAGCTTAATAAGCCAAGATATGAACAAACCTTTTTATCTGTGCACATGGTCCCCTGGCTTTTACCTTCACACAAAACCAAGTTATACTTAGAAGTATAACTGATCATAGCTTCTCATTTAACCCAACTATTCTTGCCAGCTTTCAAAGAAACCAGGATGCTACATCATAGTTTAAAGTGGGTCTCCTCTAGATCCTAACTTGTGATAGATCCTTCAGAGCCTGATAAGCAAAGCTTCCTGATTATGAAGAAATATGAAATTATTGTTAACTGAAGAGTTTTGTAAGGCATTCAGGTGTGTTGGGAAAGGAAGAGCAAAGAAGCTATGTAAATTAGCAAGAAGCTCATTCACATCCTGAGCCATTCCATAACTTTATTTACTAGCTGGGATTTGATTGTCTGAACCATGCATTGTTTTTTTTCTAAGCCCACCTGACATGTTCATGGCTGAGATGAAATTCTGATCCAGAAGCTTCATGTCTATGGGTCAGATTCTAACACACCATTCTGCCCCCTGCCACTAACCAATATCACTTTGTTATGCTTGCATTTTCTAGTAAGAGCTTAGATTTCCTCAAAATCACAGCTTCTTTTATTTTTAGAATTTGGTATTTCCATAAATCCCCTAGAACAGCAGTCCTAAAAGGAATCAAAACACAAGTAATTGTTTGTCAAGATTTTGCTCCCACAAGGCATGCTTTCTGAATGAAGTTACATACACACAATTTTAAAATTAGGATTTATTTCCTTCAGAACAGCATAGCAGCCTTCACAAATTTACTGCACAGTCAGATATGTTAACATGTTCATATTTGAGTCATTACATTGCACTGTCAAATTAAACTCTCTCAACAATACTTAAAAAAAATAGCTGGCCATGTCATTTCTTTTAGCTTATCTGGATTATCTGGGTAGAACACAAGAAGAAATTTACTAACTTCTTTCCTCCTGACTACTACAACCGTTATTACTAGGGTTATTTCATATCATTTGGTTGATTTGACATGATGGAGAAAACTGGTATTTCAATGATACAAAAATGACACTTTATCAAAAAAGACAGTTTTTAACAACCTGATGTAAATGTTCATGTTTTTACATTTGGGCCCTGGCAACAATCTGCCTCTCAGCAGTTTTGATTTCTGGTGGTCCTCTTTTCTTAAGCAAACTTGGAAATAAGACCTTCCAGTCTTTTTATCATTTCTTGTCTACACTTTAGAGTCTAGCACAGGAGAAGTTATTACCTTACAACAAAGAGAAACAGACAGAGACTAGATTAGCAGTTACAGAAACTGACTCCAGAGCCAGGGTGGGAAAAGGCAAGTTGCAGGCATCCCCCAAGGTCCTAAGACTTCCTGGATCCTTCCCTGCAAAAAAGTTGGGGAAATCTCCAAAACAGCAAATTATACCACACTCACCCTATGTGGGGCAAATTTGCTCTCTAAATTTTCAGGGTTCTCTTGGAACCAAAAGGTCTTTCTTAGAAAGTGGAAGTGATTACCTTGTATGGCCTAACAAATGGTTTTGTTACAAGAAAAAAAGAGAAAGCCTTGAGCAAGACTGACAACAAGACAGCAAATTGTGCATGGGAAGGACAAAAACAGTCTTTGGACATACCAGTTTCCTGTCTCTGCTCCCAGAAGTATCTTTGTGTGTCAGATGGCCCATTCAGCAATATAAGATAAACACATGTTCCCATTTGCTATTAGTCATCTTGTAATGGTGATGCTACTGGAGGAAAAGCATGACTAGAAATTTTGATAGAGGCCAGTTTGACCCCCTAGGCGACATTCAAGTATGATAGCATGCAAACCAATGAAGTAATGTAAGACAATATTCTTCAGTTCAGTTAGATGTCAAGTGTCAAGTTATTGTGCTGCAATACCACTGCAGGAAAGTGACTGGAGCAAACTTAGTTGGTTCTGCCCACTCCAAACAGATCCACTACCCTCCAACGGCCACTGTGCCTCCAAGCCTGATACATACCAATCATCACTGATTACCATGCACCAAGTTTTTTTTTAATCTCCATCTACCAGTAGATAGCTGTCTTAAATTCTGTTGCATACCACTCCCTCCAAGAATGCAACACACTCCCAGCAGTGTTCTCCCACAGAGGCACCTGAAGATATCATCTATAAATAAGACTTTTAGTATTTCCCAGCAATTTTGAATCTTTGAAATTAGAGTACACAGCATATACAGCTTGACCAGTGCCTTTTATTTGCCGAGAATGTGGACAGGAAAAAAAAAAGAGAGAGACAACTAAAGTATTTGGACACACCGTCTTGTACTACGTATGACCTATTACTTAATCAGCATAGTGTGACTTCTACTCAACAAAACCCCATTTGGCACTCAGGAATCTGATAATATTAACACATAAATGTGTAAGGTCACAATGGTCATGTCAGACCTGTGATGTAGTCCCTCTGACATCTGCGCATATAGCACAGATACCTGGAGAACCGAGGTCTATACCCATATACTCTGCAAGTATATTAGTCTCCATGTAAGCCAGAACCCCTAAAAAACAGGGCTCCAGCTCACATGGAAGCAAACATGTGTAGGCTTCCCTTCTACAGACATCTGTGTTATACATATAGACGTTTGGGATAAGGAGCTACATTTCACTGGGCTGTGCAGTATGCTCTTGCTCTTCACTCACTTCTTAGCATTATCAGACTCCCAGTGGATTGTCAGCAGCAGCAGACTGGACCCAGTAGTGAGGTATGCCAGATAAGTAACCACCTCTGGGCCAGGGAGTTTTGGGCCAAGCAAAACAAAGACTCTCAACTGTGCATCAGGGAGGGATCTGAGGAAGGGCTTCTTCTCCCACTCCTCTCCATCCCTCTCTCCCTGCAGACAAAGAAGAGGTTCTAGAGACTGGCTGCCAGGAGAGCTCCTAATGGGCATGCCTGAAGCAGTCCTGACAACAAGGAAAACAAGTGTATTGGGAAGGGGAGAGTGAGGTGGACATTTGGCGTGGCATGGGGAAGGGAAGAGGAAGGGCACTGAGCAGAGCAGCCTGGATCCTGGTTCTGTTTGCTTGGTCACGCCAGTAACAAATCCTGCGAGTCCAGCTTCCTTTCCTAGACTGCCTGATGGCATTTTGAGCCCACGGTAGACTGGTTAAAAAAACATTACATGTGATCTCAAGTTTTATGTGTGATTATTATTTTCTTTGAAATTCACCGATTTTGCAATGGATGTGGAAAAAAAATAGACAACCATATTATCAAGAAAGACAAAAATATGTGCCATGTAATCAGGCCCTTCACCCCTTTCCAGATTGCCATCACCCAGTAATCTGTAGCAGTTTCTCTTGCCACAAATCATCAGCTAGGCAGAGGACAGGCAACAGGCATAACATTCACTAACACACACATCCTGATTCACAGTTATAAATGTCTGTCCATGGATACCTCAGTCCATGTGTCTGGCAAAGCTGACTGAGTCTATGAAAGCTTATGCCACAAACTTCTAACAGTTTCAAAGGTGCTACAAGATCACTTTGTATATAGTTAGCTAATATCTTTAGCAAATTATCTATATGAAAGCATAGCCGTGTTTGAGCATTCAAATGACTCTTCATACAATCTCAGTCATAGAGATCTTTCATAATTTCTGCATTATTTCCTCCCTGCACTTTCCTGGTTAAAGCAGTAAAGGTCCTTGTTGTGTCAGCAATTTCACTGGTCCTTTGGGAAGAACTGTAGTTCAGTGGTAGAATATGGACATGTATTTTCATGCAGAAGGTCCCAGACTGAATCCTTGACATTTCCCATTAAAAGCAACAAGCAGAGGTGATGGAAAAAGATCTCCATGCAGCATCTGGGACAGCTGCCGCCAGTCAGTAAGTAAAGCTGGGGAACTTGCTATCCTCCAGATGTAGCTGAATGCCCAGTCCCATCAGCCCCAGCCTTTTGGGCAAATAGTGAAGCATGATGGGAGTTGTAATTCTTCAATATCCAGAGGGCCATAGGCTCCCCAGCTGTATAGTAAAGCAATACCAGGCTAGATAGCCAAACTGTCCTATTTGAGATAATACAGGTTTCTATGTGCTCTTTCTCTTTAAATCTTTTGAAGAGAAGTCATGTGGGTTGCACTGACAGAGCTAACAAAAGAAATGCAAGATTATTGTCTGTATCAAGGGCCCTTGGTGCTCTGGAGGTCTGAAAACTTCCAGTTTTCAGTGCAATACAGCTATTTGAGTGGGAACCAATGTCAGGCCAAAACACTGCTCTCATTGAAACTGGATGATTCAACTTATCTAGTCCAGCCCACTCGAGAGACGGCTTTTAAACAGCAACAACAAATGACTGTGCCTGGTTCATCTTGCTATTGTAACAATCTATAAAGGAACCCATTGGAAAGTTAGCCTTTATACCATTATGATGATACAGTGCTAAACAAATAATGCTTTGCTATTCTAAGAAAGAGGTGCTACTCAAAGTTATAATTCATAAAGAAAAAAAACTTAAGTATTATACTTTAAGTCATAAGCAGAAAGACTTAATTATATCTTTCAAAACTGACATTCAGTACCTTTTTAAACTTTCCTTGTCGCTTTGCTGCAGACTGCCCCTGGGAGTTAGAACAACATACTGTAAGAAAATATCCACAAATTCTACAGAACAGAGACACCTCCTTGAATCAGATTTTTGATCTTGACTAAGGGACCTGGAATGCAGTGTCCCATTTCTATTAAGACATGGTAATAAAGCACAATATTTTAGCTTTTGAAAATATAACCAACCAATGTATCATTATGCATACAGCTGTTGGGGTTTTGTTTTTAAAACGAATTATGAAAGCATTAATTTACTTAGGAAACTGATGAAGTTTAGCATCTGCCTTGAAAGACTACCATAATTACAAGAACACAATGTGATCAATGCCACTCTTTCCAACTGATTTTTATGTTTAAGCTTGCCTGCAAAGCTAACTTAGTTTCTCAGTTATCTTACATTAACAAACAGCCTTACTTGCTCATAGTTAAATTAACACTATAACCTACTTTTCTGGGTCAACAGCTTTATTGTACACAACACGACTATTGTATTAGTGGAACTCAACTCCTTTTGCATCAAACACACACAAAAATTCAGATATAAGGCAAACCAATCGAGCTACTAAATGACCATCAGTTGAGATTCTTTCCAATACTCATGCATTGACTGAAGTGCAATCTTGAGATCAACCTGCATCTTCACTTAAGAACGAGCATTTCTGGGATTGCTCCCCCCTGCCGGCAAATAATTTGTTGAGACTGGTCCTGCAAGAATCTTCAGGTGAGATTCTGATTTACTTTCTTCCTGGCTGCAGCATGCTAAAATGAACTATGGTAGGCAAATATATACAGCCCAGAAGAAAATAATATCTATAACTCCTATTAAGTTCCATCATCATTTGCTGAGTCCATTTTTGCAAAATAGTAAAAAAAATTACTCAGATGGGTTTTGTTTATATTAGGAACAGCAGATCAAAATGGGTTAAAAGTGGGTTAATATACCACCACTCCTTCAGTCACTACTACAATCAGACTAAATACAATCTTACATTGGCAATCACAATGGAACTCTATGCTGTGCAAAATACATCAACTCCAAAGGATTTCCCAGTCCTCCAGAGACAGGACAAAAGGTCAACACGCAGCAGACATCTATCGTCAGATCTTGGCCAGTGTTTCCTTCTCTCATCTCAACCCCATTTATCACACTGTTTGATCTGGTACAAAGTAGGAAAATTGGTAAGGGATTCCTTAATCATCCCCTCTCCCACACACCACAAATGGGAAGGCTAACCTCTTGCACACAGCAGAATTACAAGTCTAATATGAAACTGATGCTGACCTTTTCAGTACTTAGTCTGAAACATTTTTCCAGCTCCAGCTAAGAAGTAGAGAGATTTACTAAAGTGCATTTGAACTCTTTGTCTGTTGAAAGAGTTTGGATTTAATCAATTACAACATAAAACCTGCAGTCCACTAACTATTAGATTGTAATTCACCTCAGCCTGTCAACATGGCCAATGGATGCGGGAGGATGGAAGCAGTAATTCAACAACATCTGGAGGGCCATATATTCCTCATGTTTATTTAAGTCATCCCCTTATGGAAATTATTGAGCCATACTGCCCACAGTTCTATTGCAGAAGATGTATTTAGCTGACTGGATAACACTTCAACATAAGAAAAGAATTAAAAAATATTAACTTCTGCTCAACATTTAATAGACACATTTAAAAAAACATGGAGGAATTTCTTTAAAAATGTACTATTAAGCAAGCAGACATAAAAACTACACAGTCTTTTGGAACCACAGAGTTGGACATAACTCAGGAAGCACTATTATAATGTAACTACTGAAATGAACAAATTTGTTCATTCCAGTGTTTACTGATGTGCATCCTTGGAAGTAAAAATTCATTTTAGGCAAAATGCTATCTTCCTAGTTCTCTGCATGATAGTAGATGACAAATCACTTTAAATAGCTTCATATTATTACATAAGGCAAAGAAGACTTCACTCCAATTCAATAAACAAAAAGAGTATCAGAAGCTGGCAGCTTTCAACATGTAGAAGGAATAAGATGGTACTCCAGTATTTGTGTTCTTCAGTGGATTCTTAACAGAATATACTGTTTTAATGGAGGCTGTTTGAGGTGAACTGCAGCAACACAGATGGCCCAGTGGTGGGTAGGGAACAGGACAAGCCATTTCAACAGCCCATCAGAAGCCACGTCTACAATACATCTCAATAGTGAAATAGTAATATTTGATGATGTTGGAAATCAACTAAAAATATAAGTGCAAGATGAAGTTAAAAGATGAAATTATTTGAATACTTTAAATATTTTCACAGAAAGGCTAGTCATTTAAAATGGCAATTTCCTCTTTGAATTGGTGCAAGCTTTTGCACTCAGAGACTTTTCCTACTCACCGCTTTCTTTCCAAGTTCAGTCTTTGAAAGGGTCAATGATCCTGCAAGGTAACAACCTGGGCCTGCTCCTTTAGGTACTCTAACAAAATAAAATATAAATCATAAAGAAAGTAACATGTTAGAAAGCCCCAAACACATAAAACTATTAGAAAAAAATCCTGATGCAATCTATAAATGAGAATGAAAAGTGCTATAGGCTGTTGCTCAGCTGGGAATGTGTGTATGGTTTTACATTAAACCAAAAGTTCCCCATCAACAATGTAGACTTCCTGTGTCTTCTTCACTTTGTGCAGAGTGTGTGGGAGAGACGGAAGGTAGCAGACAAACAGCTGTAAGGCCAACTCAGAAACAATGTTAGCACTCTTATTTGAACCAAAGCTTAGACTTGGAGAAGGATGTACTGCACTCAAAGTCTTCCTTCTTCTCCCTGCTCCCCGACCTGATACATAGAGCAATGTGGAGACAGGAGAAAGACTGGCTCTAGACAGAAAGCGGGAAGTGACTCTTAGGGCACTCAGGGGTCAAGTTTCTTTGTAAGCATCACCTTCTAATGCACAGACTGACATAACATTCCAGGGCCTTTACCACACAATGATGGTAAAGCAGGGAGACAACATAATATCCAATTGTGAAGTTCAGAGCAGTTGATAATATTTGAAGTGTTTCACACTTCAAAATAGTGGACAACTTACTTGTCATCTGGCAAAGTTGTAACAAAGAAGGGCTGGCTGTTTCTTGGTGGCAGAGACATACTGTTTGCCTTCTTCTTCCCTAAGAGAGCCTGGCTGTGGTTTTCATAAATATCTAAACTCAGGGCACTTGACAGTCTATGAGAGACAATAAAAGGAAGGTCCTTGATACGCTCCAGCTCACTGTTCTGTTCATGACGGATCTGTAGCCGAATGGTGTAATCACCTTTCTCCAGTTTCACAGAATACTAAGAAAAGAAGTTCTTCTTTAGTATCAAAATCAATAAATATATTGCAAACTACAATACTTTGAAATATAAACTCAACCTGTTAATTCTCTTCTCTTGCATAACCTAAAAGAAGTCTGCAACATTAATTATACAGTCATCCCTCCATATTCGCTAGGGTTAGGGGCACAGGCCCCCTGTGAAAGTGAAAAAACTGTGAATAGCTTTAGGCCCTGCAAAACTATATTTAACACATACAAAAAAGTATGCTCACCACTTTTCAACCCACCATGGATTCTTTTGAGGCATCAGGGTTCCTTCACAAGGTAGAAGTAGGTGGTTGGTGGGGCTTACTGCCACCTCCACTGCTGCCCCACACCATTTTTAATAGGGACTTGCTAGCCTTGTTCAGTTTCACAGTCTCACAAAGCTTGCAGTCCCTATTAAAAATGGCATGGGTGCAGCAGAGGTGACAGCAAAAAAAAAAAAATTGTGAATAATCAAATCCACAAAAGTGATACCTGCAAATGTGGAGGGGCTACTGTACCATTAAGGACAAAATGAACAAATAAAAAAAAAATACCCCACAAGCATTGTTGCTAACTTCTTTGAAAAAGAAAGCAACGAATTTTTTTTTAAAAGTTAAAACCAATTAGAAAATATACATTTCTGCAATTCCACTCTAAAATTTCCTTAGCTGATTTCATTTTCCAGTGTCAAGCACTACATCATCCTGCCCTTCGCTTCAGAATTACTGTATAGTTTTGCATAAACATTAATGTGTCAGATATTAAGATTTTCCACCATGCCTCAAACCACATACATTCAGTATGTAATTCAAATCAGCTTAGAATAACAGGGTAATCAACTCTTCCTCTCCTAGATCTGCCTGAATTATAGAAGCAGAATGTATTTCACAGTATATAATATTCTGATCACACATTACACACATTATTCCATTTACGACCTTCAACAGCAGATTCATGTTCAGCATAGGAAGTGATTTGTTCTCTTTTTAAAACAAATTATTTAAACTTGATCAGTACACAAATTACATGTTGGGTTACATTTAGAGATGAGGGGAGGAATCACTGGACCAGAAGTCTAATCTGGTGCACCAAGAACTCCCCATCAGCTCCTAGCCTTCACAGAAAAAGAAAACTTCCAGTCAGACAGTGGAGACAACAGTGCAGATTACCGGGCAACACTAAGAGAATCCTGCTTTAATCTCTGATTAGGGATGATGCAAACTTACTACACTGTCAGATCCATCCTTGTTTTGTGTGCTGAAAAGTACTACCACTAAAGGCAAGGAAGTTTTATAGGCCTGGATGCCCATTTTTTCCTAACCACCTGACTAGAGGGCTGCATGCTCCAAAACAGTGTGACCTAAGAAGAACAGGATGAAGCTGGGAACTTTTTAATGACAAAACTGACAGAAGCAGATACAAATCAGATAAAAATAAGCAAAACAGTAACACATATTCATTTAAAAGATATAAAATATATTTATTAAAATTAATAAATTAAATTCCCCCGAATCCATTAGGAATTAATTGCTATTAGAAAGCATTTATTTATTTTAAAGGCATAAATGTTATTGTGCAAATGAGAGAACAAAATCAATTCATTAGAGTAATTTTATGCAATTACAGATTTTTAAATTTTGAATCAGCCTGTGAAATTGTGAACTTTTAAAATTACTGTTGTAGAATATCACAGACAGTAACAGAGACAGTAGAAGCAGCTAATTAAAAACTTCCTGTTCCAAATGGGAAAATGCCTTGAAAATCAAGGTTTCTGCTTGATTGGTAACTGAACAGGTAATTTTCTATGTTAGTCAACTGTGATGTAATTGACATTTAGGCTGATAATTGGCAAGAGTAAGTCAACTGTATTGTGTTTGTATAGTGGCTGCTTGCCACCAATTTTAGGAGGTAGTCTTGAGTTTTTAATTTCTTTTTTCTTGGGTGCTTAAGGGTTTGTAAATAAGGGACTAGAGTTTTGGAGCTTTTTGTGATCCCTGGGCTGCACTTTGGAAATGTATGAACTCAACAGGAACTACGTGCAGATGTGTTTACAGCATTTCAAATAAAATACTGCTCACTCATTAGATCACAGCTTGGCACCTCCACAGGATATGGGGGTGATTTCCTCTTGGGGGAAAAAACTGGGACTAATTTCCAGGTGACAATTTTTGGCTATTTTCATTTGAATTGGGAGGGTGGTATTTGAGATAGCTGTTGCTAGCAATTTACCAGTTTGGAAGCCATATTTAGCACACCATTTTTAAAGGGGCTATAGGGACATGGAACCTGTGTGAGGAATCATTCAAAGTCCTGGGGGATCACATATGATCCACAGACTATAGTTCCCTTATCCAGTTTTACCTGATGGTAAGCAGAAGCTACACCAGGTTGTACAACACTTTCAAACCATACAATAATTTGACTGAACATTACACTATTATCCATAATATTTACACACACATTTGTTTTAGAAAAGCAAGAAAATTAAAGTTAGTGGAACTTTCAACTGAGCAGTTCAATCTTGCTTAGGCCAATTTTCCTATCTCTGTGAGAAAGCCAGTGTAAATCTAAAAAGAGACAGAAGAAATATTGTTTTGCTTACCTGATGAGGATAGGCATCTCCTGAACCCATCTGTTTTTTATTCTGGTCAAATATAATCCATAACTGGCTGTCATATTCTGATTCATACAGCAATTCACAGAGCAAGGGACAACTTGGAGTAACTTCTCCACTCTTTGGCTGCAAAACAGTCAGAGCACATCATGGGTCTTTGATAATAAATCTGTTTTTATACAGATAGATTGGGGCATTGTTACCATATCCTACAACCCCCCGCCCCGCCCATCGTGAGGGATGTACTATTTTCATAATTGAATATATTTATGGCTGAAAAACATGATCAAAGGCACACTGACTACAGAGCATGTTGCCAGGGCAAGCTGACCTGAAACATGTGCAGGTCAAAAGTTCAGAGAGGATTAGGTGGGAAAACCAGATGCTAATGAGTTTGTGATAATCCTTCCAACACCTCAGGCTCCGTGCACACCTGAATACAATGGAAGATGAAACTGCCCAGATGAAGCAATCAGGGACCATTCCATGATCTCGCCCTAAGGGAATCTTCCCTATGCCCCCTGCCCGACCAGACATTAAGAGATAGTCATGACTCCCATCAATGTTTGGTCACCTAGAGTTAAGACAATCAACCCATCTGGACTCCTTTGTCAATCCTGTGAGAAAGTCATTATTGTTTTGTCTACACACCCCCTTTAGGGTGGGAAATAGGGTATATAAACCCTAACTTTGGCTCCAAGAAATTGTAGTATCTGGAGTAACATGTGGCACCCAGACTGCTGTTCATCCCTCAAACGCTGTCTAAGCCCCTCCGCTTTGACCTTCTGCTTCAGGACTGATAACTCTCACCGTTTTCACCTCTATCTCTCTACATCCAACCTACCACTTCTCACTTTCAATAGCCCTGTGTGGTTCGATAGTGTCTGATTTCTTGTTTGTCAATCTAAATAAAATAGTTCATTTAAATGGAATCTTCTCTGCAGTTAGTACTGGTATACATAGGTGAAAAGGTCCTGACATTACCATCTTCTTGCAAGCTTCCTTTGAGCTATAGCTTCCCCAAATTCTCAAGAGATGCTGGCATTGTGGGTGGACCCCAACATCCCCCACCTCTTAGGGTAACAGTGTATTTTATTAATACAGTGACAGTAAACATGATTTTGCTATCAACTGATTATAATTTCGATTGTCATTTGACAAAAGGTAATGACAGCCATAATGCAACACTATCTTTTTGAGAATTCCAGTTTAAAAATGCAGACTTACTTGGTGAAAACTGTATGTCAAAATCATCTCATATAATTGTCGATTATTTGGCAAAACATCTCGTGATCCTAATGGCTTTATTTTAGCACTCAGCGGCCTGTAATTCAGCAATACAATAGTAAGCATTAGGAGTATCTTAACATAAAATTTGAAAATATATATACTATTTTTAAGGAAAAAAAATCTTAACACTCAATAAACTTCAAAGTTCAATAATCTAAAACTTTGACTATGTGTGTATATGAAGTTCCCTTCAAGTCTTCTGTTGACTTAAGGTGATACTATGATTTTTCAGGGCTTTAATTTCAGAACAGCAGATAGAACGCTTTTAAAACAGTTTTAAAGTCACTTAAAAAAAAGGTCTTTAAAAGATACCTAAAAACAAAGTATAAGGGAGCCTAACCGAACTCCAAATGAAAGGATTTTCATTTAAAAAAACGGGCAGCACCTTTTATATTCATCCAACTTCATGTATTAACGGAATAACAAGCAGGGCCCCTGAGCTTTCATCACCAAGCTTATTAAGTAAGTAGTCCTCAAACAATGAAGGCTTACACTAACTATTTAAATGGAACCCAAAAAATAATTAAGAACCCAAAGGTGGGAAATGATTGGATTAATAGTATACTCTGATTTCGGGGTATTAATTGCATGTTGGATCATTTGCTCTTTTCAAATTATAAAGGCAGCCCTATGTATAAATATATTAAGTAGTGAAGGTAGTAATTACTGCAGAGATTAAACTAGCCAATTCCCAGTTTGTTTCTTAATGCCAAACAAGCTACCAGTTTCCATATGTGTTGAAGACAGACCTTTTTTTAATCCACCCACTGTTTAAAATTCATAAGGTATTTCCTCTGGATAAAATATTTCAAGTGGCAACTGACATCAATAGCATTTGCTGACCAGTATGTATGCAGTACATATTGCTCCAATTTAATAGATCAATTTCCTCTAGTAGCTACAAAACAGGAATTTATGTACAAAGTCATAGGAACACTAACAACATGCAAAGTTGTTTTTTAGAAACAGAATCCTACAAACTTCATGGTGTTGCCATAAGTCAACAGGGGACATGAAGGCATACACACAGTCATAGTTTTAGACTGTTGTTCTTAAGTTTTGAGTATTTAGATGGCTTTTTAAAGCTGTTATACTAGCTATCCAAGTTTTACCTTTTTATAAAAAAAACCTTAATTTCAGCCTCAGAGACCTCCAGTTTAACTAGTCTGCACAGGAGCCCTGGTGGCACAGTGGTTAAATGCCGGTATTGCAGCCACAAGGTTGTGAGTTCGATCCCGCTGGGCTTGAGGTTGACTCAGCCTTCCATCCTTACGCAGGTCAGTAAAATGAGTACCTAGCTTGTTGGGGCCAATTAGCTAACACACTGTAAACCACTTAGAGAGCACTTAGCTGATAAGCGGTATAGAAATACACATGCTATTGCTATTGCTTCCTGTAAACCAACATTTCTCATAGACAATTATTTCATCTTCACGAATTACAGTTACAAAGCAAACACTACTCTATCACACATCCTTTTTTTTTTAAACATAAACAAAAACAAAAACACAGGCCTGAAGATATGAATGATATAAAGGAAATTTTGGTTGGCTGGTTGGTCTGATGAGATATTACTTTGACTTCCACTCTGTTTTGTTCTTTTTGACCAGCACAGCCATCTGGGTTTTTTTTTTTGGGGGGGGGTGTTGAGGTTTTTGTTTGTTTCATTTTGCTTCACTCATCTAAATTAAATACGGTACCTTAAAGTTTGAATCCAACTTTTGAGATTTATGCAAGGAGCAATATCTTCATATCTCAATGTAGACTGAACATCAAAGCGCACAATGCCTTCTGAAGCATGCTAAAAATAAGAAACCATTTATTGAAATTTATTTTCTAGTCACTTCATCTCCTTGCTGCAGTCTAAGCAATTAGGTACACATGTTTTTATTAGAACGGGTAAGCTCTAGATGTTTGGTTTATAACTCAAGCCACTCTGAGTTCCAGTACTCAAGAAAAGGTAGGATGACAATAAAATATAAATGAACAAACATACAACAGAAAGGTCAAATGATCTCCTCCCTAGTCTACAAGAAGAAGCATTTTATATATGATATTAACTTGCTACTAAGCTACATTTGCTTATATTGCGAGTAAGTATGTGAGTAGACACCCAATTAAAATACATTACATATTTATGATTACTACATTTATTCTGAAGTCAAGAAAGGCAAACTTGAGTTCATCAGGTAAACTGAGTTCATCAACTGTGAACTTTAAAATGAGCAAGGGACAAGACTAAATATACAAAGAAGAAAAAAGCCATTATCTTCCCTCACAAAAAAGAACTGATAGGGCTGGACATGTTCAGCCTAAAGAAAATATTAAGAATGACAATGACTAAAATCTACAAACACATCACCCAGAAGCAAAATACAGTTCACTCAGTGAGAAGGTGCACGGAAAAGCCTTATGAAATGCATGCAACTGAGATCTTAGCACAGTAATGGAACAAACAATTCCACTGCAAGTATGAAGTCTTCCTCTTTGTAGATTTTCAAGAGACGGTCTGATACATCAATTGGTTCATCTGCTTAAAGTAATGGATACTCTTCACCTAAGTAGGACCTTGAATTCTATGGAATGTCTAAACTGACCAGAAAACTGCATAATATAAACCTATAGCTGTCCATTTGTTTCAATTAACATTTAGCAAAACAATCTATGTAGAATGATACTTACAATATTTAACTGAGGAGCTGTGCATAATATGCCATGGAAGGAAATGGTGTAGTCAATGCTGACATCATTGAGACTTGCCCACCAACGAGCAATACAAAATTCAATTGTTCTCCCATCCTGCATGGGAGAAAAAGGTTTAGATATATACTCTGGGTCTCATCTTCCATCAAGTCTCTGACAGCTCAGACTGATGGTGATATTCCGGTAACTGTTTAAAATGACAAATATATAACAATCTCAAACTGCTAACAAAGTCTTTGTGTTAGATAACACCGCCTTTCTGATTAAATACAAAAAAACTAAAAAAAAAGTTACATAAAAGGCTAACAAAGTACTACATGTCCATACATTACAAGATCTAAAATGAGCTGAAGACACACTTAGTACTTACCAAATCAACTAAATTAGTAAAATGAATTTTTGAGCTCCACAAGGTGAAAGAAGACTTTTGTGGAACTGAATGTTTTTTATCCTATAGCCTGTAAAATTATGAATATTATGCACAGTAACAATGTGAAACTTTCATAAAGCAGGGAACAAACTAAATTAGGAATTTTAGGTATGGTCAAAGTATTCTACGTTACTTTAAAGGATTATCTAGGTATAAAAAGGAAAAGTTTTTGCATTGTTTTGTTACCCCACCCTCCCCTACCCTAGTGAGATAAAGAATTGTGCAAAGCACTGAAGCCTGTCTATTGTTTTCTGATGTTCTGGGTAGTCTTTGGAAAATACTAGTCAACGAGTGATTTTGCATTTTTCATGGGCTCTCATAGTGTATTTATACTAGGGATGGGCCAACCAAATCCTTGAATCCTGGGGAAGGATTTGAGATTTGCAAAGCTGAATCCCTGTGCCAAAATAGGCAAACTGAATCTTTCGAAGCCACCAACCAAGTAAGTTTGTTGGAGACTGGGATGCCTGAAGACCTGGGAGACCAGACAAACAAGGGGAGATGGCAAGTAGGTGAGTTTTTCCCTTGGAGTAATAACGGCCTTCACAGACAATTTCAGAAATTACATCTGGGTTGTATTCTAAGATATTTAAATTGAACATTTAATATTTAAGTTCAGCACTTGACTGGAACGTACAGTCTTGCGATTTCAAGGACAGCTGAACGATCCCTTTGCATAGCTCCCTTGCAAAGCTTTTTCATACACAATTCTGGGCTTTAGAGTTTTACAAGGTATCACAGCCTTCTTTGTGCTGGTGCATCATCAAACTAGAAACCCCAGGATGCCAGAAAGAGCTATGCAAAGAAAAGCCAGTTTTGACCTGGATTAGCTCTGTACTGTAGTATGTGGCTTTGTTTACACAGACAGGAAAATGTGGGATTAAGTCCACATTTTCCTGCCTGTGTAGAAAGGGCCTTCATGTGATTTTTAATCTGGGGAGATCCTGAGACAAAACTATGACAATTGTCCCAGCCAGATTTCTTCAGAGGAAGGTCTGCCTTTGCCTAGGCTTTTGCTAAGTTTGAGAGAGTGTGTATTGCCCAAGATTATCCTTCTTTCCCTTGCTTTTTAAACCCTTTTTTAGAAAAGGATTTGAATGACTCGAGATTCGTGGATTCCCAGAACCTTTCAGGGATTTGGTTCTGGATTCAGAAAATTCTGGATTCGTCCCAACCCTAATCTATACACTTAAAGATTATTCCCTTATCTAGCTTTACACTGTGGCTGTGCTGTAGTCATAAAACCAGTAAAAGCAGCCCTTTCAGAAAGCTTTGCGTTAAATCTAAGAATATTCTATTAGTTTTGTAAAATATCCTAGGAAAGCCATTTTACTCACAGAAGCAATCAAGAACTTCTGCCTAAAGCCAATTTGAGCCTATTGCCCATTTCCTGACACAGAGCATATAGTTGATTGTACTCAATGTCTCACTCTGTAAAGAGGTGAAGAACCCCTATCCTACCAGCTCCCATTTCAATACTTGGATACACAACATGCTAAGGTAGGACCAGTGTTCTTGAAATACACTTGAAATACTGAATGTGTAATATACTAAAATGAAAAGAAAAAAACCTGAGAATATTCATTTTATAAAAAGAATGTGAGAATATGAGATATGTACACCACATTTACAGAAGTTGGTTCTACCCGAAGTCTTTTTTTGTTGAGCTTTCACGATTACCCTATGAAGCAGGTTACTATTACCAACATACTGTAAATGGTAAACTGGAAAAGCCAGTGTGCTGTAGTGGTTTGAGCCCTATACTATGATTCTGGAGATCAAGGTATGAATCCCCACTGGCCATGGAAATCCACCGAGTGATCTTGTGCAAGTCACATGCTCTCACTCTCAGAGGAAGGAAATGGCAAACCCCCTCAAAACAAATCCTGCCAAGAAAACCTCATAATAGTTTCACCTTGGGACTAACATAAGTCAGAAATCACCTGAAGACACACTACAACCAAACCAGAATGAAGTAAAAACAAGGCCACACTTGAAGACAATATGTCCTACACTGAAGTCCTGCAAAATATTCTGGAGATGATACTTTTGTTCACCACTTTTTCACCAGTATAGGTCTGTGCATGGCAGCATTAAAGTCTTGGATTTTGAATTCAAGATAACTTACTAGGACAGGAAATGCTTCAGTAATTGATCCTTTTTCTGGTACTGATGAAAATTTATAGAATTCATGGCTACGATATGCCTTTTGCTTTACTAGTTGAACTGCATGGAGGACAAACTTCGCAGTTACATCCGATGACGATGAACAAACTGTTACTTCTAGATAACAGGACGAGACAGAGCTTAGAACTAGTGCTGAACAGGCTACCAGTTCACTCATACAGTCACTGAACTCACAGTATATACCAGAAAAATTAATACACTGGCAAAGCTCCTTTAGGAAGCCATATCTATCTTACCACCTGATTACAGATATGTTGATAACCATAAAAGTTTCAAGTAGGTAATGAATCTCGGGGTGGGTAACTACACCACAGTGGCCTTTCGAATGCTACTGACTGCAACTCCCAGAAGCTCTCACTACTGGCATGCTGCTAAAAGCTAATGGGAGTTGCAGTTCAACAATATTTAAAAGTCACAGTTTCCCGCTTATGGCCTGTGGCATAGAAATGTATAAGATACAACAGAACAATCATATACTATACACTTTTCACCAATATTATTATTATTAATATTGTTATTATTATTAGGGACTCAAAGCAGCTTACAATAGATTAAAAACAGATAGTTAAAAATTTACAAATACAAAAGTTAAAAAGAGATTAAATAAAAAAATTAAAACCAGTTAAAACACATACCATTAAACACTCATCTACCCCTAACCCCATCAAGTATACCCTGGGTTATTTTCTACTGCACATAAAGTTTGACAGACTATTTATTATTTCCCTTACCAGCCCATGTTGCTCCGGAAGGAACTTCAATAAAGTGTCTTTGGATCTGACCAGGTTTAAAATGAACATCAGTAAATGTCAGATCATAATGTGAAGCTTCATCTGTCCTGTGAACAGAAGTGCATTATTTAAGAACCCACGTAGGGCTTTAAAAGGTATCTATGCATTTTTAAAGATGTCTAAACCAAGTTACTCACATTATTTACAGCTGTATTACAAATTATTTAAAATTAGGACTCCAATTATGACTCTACCAACTGGCATAAAACATCTGTTAATGCTTATAAGTAACCAATCATCAAAGAATCAACAGATACATTAATAGACAACAAGACTCCCAATCAACAATGCTGGTTTTTGACACCAGTGAGACTTGCTTTGAAGCAGAATCATCAGTCCCAGAGGATTCCATGAGAAGCCTGCTTTTTTCTGGTAGGAAAAGATTCTTAGGGGATAGAAAAATGAGCTAGGGCCACACATTACCAATCACTGCCCCATGGACTTCTCAGAAGGATATGGCTGGCCACTGCTGGAACCAGGACAGGACCTTTGATCTCCTTTTGTTACTAATTTATTATGCATTTGAAGTGAACCATTTCCATTTTGCAGGAGAGAAAATTAAACAGACACAATGCCTATCAAATTTAGCATGTTCACACACAATTCATTCATTCTTGTACTGAAAATGATGAGGTGTATGGAGGTAAGAAGACTGGACTCTGCCTAGTGTTGGCACTGGCATTTTCACATATCTCCACAAAAGGACTGCCTAGAAAATTTTTACACAGCATTGTAAACAGCAAATGAATTTACCTTGTTGGTATAACAACAGTTATTGGAACTCGAAACAGAGGACCTGCATTAGGCATTGATATTTCATAACCACACACCTAAAAATGTTGAATGCAATAAAATTAGTCATTAAGAACAAGTTTCAACTTTCTAATGATACAGATAAGCTGTTAACAATATTTTTTTGAATTCTTATGAGCCTAAACTGATTACATATTAAACTGATTACAACTAAAGATACTGAAAAAAATACCTGTGAGCCATTTTCTACTTTTCCTTTTTGACAAACACCCACAACACTTGAACAGTAGTTCGGGAGTTTAATCATTCAGAATACTCCCTTAATGCTCCTCCTTAATTTTTCTTTTTCAATGTCATCTGTGGAAAGCTCAAAGAATCACATCTTTCCAAACTGATAAACAACCCTTCTAAGCAATTAAGGTTCAAATCTAAATCCAAGACAGACAGTACACACCACTCTAGTATGCCTCTCTCCAAATCAGTGAGAAATTGTCTCCAGAAGACATTGTTTTATCAGTGATAAGATTTGACAGTATATTGCCTGGCTAACATTAAGCAGATGGGAATGAATCCCACACTGCCGGAATGTTTATATTGGAAAAAAGCCAGAAGGCAATACCTCTGTGTAGTGAACTCCTTCTCGCAGGCCACGTGGATCCACACGGATATTAATATGCCTACATTGATTCATGAGCTCCAGATGAGTAGGACACTGAACCCAGGATGCATTTGAAGTTAAAGCTAGGTGGAGCTGGAGAGATATCCTGTCAGTATTTTCTGAAACAAAAACGCACACAACTTAGAATTTTAATCCATCTACCACTTAATCCACTTACAATATTTTTTAAAAAAATAAGAAAGCATAGTAATAAAAGTTTCTTTGAATTCCATATTTGGTTTCTGGTATTTTATGGCAAACTTCAATGTTATCCCATGCATACCCAATATATACTTTTGAAAATATTAAACTGAAGTAGCTCCTTTCCTACCTGTATTCTCAGGAAAGAATGGTTCTATGCCAACACCATGGTCAGAAGGGGCAGCTACCTGGACAGGATCTCTGAGGTAGATTCCACGATTGTTTCCAACAGTAATGGTAAAACCTATGTTGTTCGCAAATGATGTATTTTGAATGAGGTAGTCATAGGCTTTATCAACCTTTTGAAGAAAAAAAAATCAAAAGCTTAACATTTGGAAGAACAAGTTCATAAAAATGATTCTCTGGAATTTAGCATTTATGTCCATGTCTGCATAGAAGCGGCTACTTTCGGCAGTTGTTTCAAGAAACAGTATGTCTTCCAGACTTGCAGGAAAGGCAAAATATCTTCTGCAAATATTTCAAAACTATCCTGTTTGGGCTGCTATTCCACAGTAGGATTTAAGGTTGCAGAAAAAGAATACTAAGCATAGGGTATTTTGAAGTTTTGTGTCCTAACCTTCTGTGTGTGTGCATGTTTGTTTTGTTTTTAAAGGAGACTTAAAAGTGTCTGCCGTTTGTTGTTTACTAGGGTCAAAGAGCTGAGAATTCCAAATGCCCTTCCCTATACTACAAACTCCATAGGGTGTTGAAAGTGGAGTAACAGCACTATAACAGTGTAATGCAGAATGGGCTCCAGCTATTCCTCTCCTCCAAAGCCTATCTGACCAGATCAATAGAATTTGTTAAGAAAGTGATGTATACACTCTCTCTAAGAAAGGTTTTTATTGACTGAACTGGCA
Organism: Ctenosaura bakeri; assembly: GCA_948474755.1. NCBI lineage: Eukaryota > Metazoa > Chordata > Lepidosauria > Squamata > Iguanidae > Ctenosaura > Ctenosaura bakeri. Next base: position 24,695 of record CAOLHI010000710.1, read on the forward strand.
CTATATAGGATGATTTATGACTGGACTGATTTTACATTTGTTCTCTGTTTGCTTTTCGTTTCACATGTAGATAAGTACTAAATTATTGCATTTGAATTAGAATGTTTGTGCTTTAAATGTCATAATCATCTGCTTGTCCTGTATTACTAGATATGTTTCCATTTATGCAGCCTAAAGATGTGGACAGGATCCACAGAAAGGTGAGAGTTACTACATATGTACTGGACCCTTGCCCATCTTGGCTCTCATTGAAAACAGCTAGAAGGGATCTGGTTGAATGGGTACTGGGAGTAGTGAATACCTCACTGCAGCAAGGGAAGTCTCCATCTTGCTTTAAAAGAAGCTTTGGTGAAGTTAGTTACTAAAAAACCATCCTTGAATCAAACAATGTTTGAGAATTATAGGCCAGTCTCAAATATTCCTTTCCTGAGCAAGATCCTAGAACATGTCATAACTTCCCAGCTTCAGAGATTACAGAATGAAATGGATTATCTAAATCCATTTCAATCTGGCTTCAAGTCTGGTCATGAGAGACAGACAGACTTGGTCGCCTTGGTGGATGACCTATGAAAGGAACTGGACAGGGGGAGCATGTCCTTGTTGGTCCTCCTGGATCTCTCAGCAGCTCTGGATACCATTGACCACAGTATCCTTCTAGGCTGCCTCTCTAGAATAGGACCTAAGTACACTGTTCTGCAATGCTACTGGTCCTTTCTGGGGGCTTAGGGGTCCCTCAAGGCTCAGTTCTGATTTTGATGCTAATATCTACGTGAAACCACTGGGAGAGGGCATCCAGAGTTTTGGGATCTGGTGTTATCAATGTGCTGGTGACACTTAATTCTGTCTCCCCTTTCCATCTGATTCCAAGCAAATTGTCTTGGTACGGAACCAGTGTCTGCTGTCAGTAATGGACTGGATGCAAGAAAACAAACTGACACATTCTAGTCAAGACAGAGTTGTCTTTCACCATAGCCAAGCAGCTACTAGCTCCAGTTTTAACTTAAAATGTAACATTACAGAGATTCAGTGAAACAAGCACTTCTTAATTCCCTTCTCTGAAAGACACAGCCACCTGCATATGGCTACCTATGCAGAAGTTTCCTGCTACAGTGAAATTTACCCTTACATAGTGCTTTTCCAACTATCTGAAAAAAGTGTAAAAGAATCTTGGACCTTATTCAGCGGAAGGCCTAATCAACTTGTTTCCATTACTATTGACACTTCCAGGAGGCATCCCAAAACATTACTACGCCTTTTGCAAGCAGTCAAAAAAGTGCAATGTGTACTATGTGGATGTCCACAGTTAAGAAAAAAAAGAGGGTAGTTTTTGCTATAGGGGATTTGAGGTATGTGTAGGGTTTGAGAAGGATTGGTGTACTTTTGGAATGTTAACAGCAAGGCAGCTGTCTGATGACAGATACAACCTGATACATCTGATGCAGCTGTAAGAGTTACCAAGTGAGTGAGTAAACTAATGGGATGAATAATTTTTCTACAGATGCACAACATTAAAATATAGTTTCACTTGTTTTGTTTAGTTTATATCCTACTTTTTCAAGAATATTGAAAAAAAGAGTGAAAGCACATGAGTATTTATATGACTGTCACCTTTTTTGAGGTTTGAATACAGCTCAAATCAAATCAAACATATTTTAAAAGTCCAGTGCTTACTGGCAAGCTAAAGGCTTTAATTAAAACTAACAGGAAAGAAAGAAACAAGAAACAGCCTAACAGAACCAGGAGCTAGCAAGAACAAAGGGAAAAAAGGAACACAAAACCTCAAATATCAAAGTGAACATAAGGAATATACTCATTAATAAAAACCAGATTATTTTGTTTTTCAGCAATGTGATGTAGCACTGATGACAGTTATTTATTGGGCTTTTCTAACCAGCAGCTTATAAATTACCTGAATAATACCATGCCCTTGGGCAAACACATGTATGTTTTCCACCTTCACTGCAGTATTTTCTAATGCTCTCCTGACTGAATGAACAGTATAATGCACACCATTAGCCTTGAGTCCTGCAACGTGAAAAAAGGATGGGAAAATCTATTGTTAGGATTCAGAGAAAAGTTCTTCACTAATGAATTTGCTTATCCATGAAATGCTGTAAAATTCTTTTACAAAGAAAGAGTAGCGTTCACATTACCTGACAGCACCAGAGCAATGCCACCACAAGCATTAGGTGAAGACATCGATGTGCCATTCATGAGTTGTGTCCCTCGTAAAGTCCAGTTAGGGACAGAAGCAATAGCACCTCCAGGAGCACTGATACTTACTCCCAGGGCTCCATCAGTACTGAAATACAGAAATATAGTTGAGACAGTAATAATCCACATGTTACTCTTAAGACACTCCATTATTTCTCTGTTGGGGTCTTTTTTTTTTCTTCATATGTTGCCTTGAACAGTCAGTGAATGCAGGACGAACTCCAAAATGTTATAAATCAACAAAATGTATAAGCAATACATAAATTCCTCTACTAGTTGGATATCAAACCTGTACCAGAATATATGAAATCTAGTCACTTGATTTCAAGAACTACCAACTTACCAAAAAAAAAACATCTATCAAGCAGCAACTTGCTCTTGTGTGCATGTAACCATGTGACAAACTAGTCCTTTGTATTGACCTGGCAAGCATTAGGAAAAAAATATCGTTTGCCTCTTCCCTCAGATTTTTGACCAGGTGCACAAGTGTGGCAAATACAGCTCACCACTCAGAGGATGATACAAATGTCTGGTTTATCAACTGGTTATATTCATTTCTGAACATGTGGAGCTATATCTGACCCTTTGAGCCCACACAATCTATTTGACCAGGCAAAGTATTTTTCCTACCCACTGTTCAGTGAGCCTTTAAACTGCCACTCCAGAACCAACAGAGGCTATTTCTGCACTACACTGTTATAGTGCTATTATTCCACTTTCAACACCCTGTGGAATCCTGGCATTTGCAGTTTAGAGAGGGGCATTTAGAACTCTCAGCCAGAGAGCTCTTTGGCCTCAGTAGACTACAAACACCAGAATTCCACAGGATGTTGAAAGTGGAATAATAGCACGTAACAGTGTAGTGCAGAAACGGCCTGACTTCTGCACTTGTTCTCCCACTAAGCTAAAGGTTCTACAGCCTTGCAGAAATAAACAACTGATTTATCAAATTGTTACTTCATTTAATAAGTTCCTACTTAGCAAATAATTGCTTGTTATGTACCCATTGCCCAACATGTTTTTAATCTCCTCTTTCTCCTGCTCTCTCTTTTCAAGTTTCCTTTTCTCAAGTTTCTGCACATAAGCTCAACCAACCAGGGTTTGTTCTGCTCACGAACATCTCCTTCAGTTTTCCAATCTTAAATATGTTTAATTCAATTTCTACATCAATTTGACTATTTTTTTTTTAAAATAAAGTCTGCACAAAGATTTGCACACGACTGTGAGCATCTCTGCTCATGTAAGTATTTTACTATGGAGTTTTGCACAATATGAACCCCCTTTTTGGAAACAACTTTATTTAGACTGGGTTTTTGAGATTAACTGTTGCAGAAAGGACTTTTAATTAAATGGATGTACTGTACTTTAAAACTTTTAGTTCTGAATGAATGCTTTTCTCAATAGGATAGTTTATTTGTTTTAAAACTTCTTACTATAATCGTCTTTTTAAAAAAATCTGTAGTTTGTTTTAAACTATGCTGTGAACTGCCATCTTAGAAGAAAGGCAAGATATAAAATTAATAAATAAATAAAAATTACTCTAGATCCCTTGTATAGCAATTAGCAATAGCAGTTACATTTCTATATCACTTATCAGTGCAAAGCACTCCCTAAGCAGTTTACAAACTTTTTTAGTTAACTGTTCCCAACAAGCTGGGTACTCATTTTACCAATCTATGGAAGGATGGAAGGCTGAATCAACCTGGAGCCCTGCAGGATTGAAATCACAACGTTGTGGCTGCAGTACTGGCATTTAACCACGGTGCCACCAGGGCTCCTTGTAGCATTTTGCAATATTAAAAACAGGAATGAAGCTTGAAGACTATCTCAGGAATTTTCCTAAGTAATCAGATCAGAAAGATATCTAAAGACGTTAAATGATGCATGGGCAACCTCTGGTTCCCATACTGCCCTTGACCACTTTCTATGTGGTTTGCAGAGCCCAGGCTACTTCACCCACATTTTATCATCCACTTAAAACCAATCAGTTAATAGATAGGGTGGTGGTGGATGGGCTGGAAACAAACTACTGTTTTTCTACTGCCGAGCATTGAAAATAACGATCTGAATCATCACTACTCCCCATCCCCTGATCCCCACAAGGCCAAAGAAGGGAATTTACCCATGACAGAGGATGCATTCATACATGTATAACCCAAATTCACCAACTCACACTACATGTAGTCCTTGAGGACGAAAAACACCTTCTACTCCTGGATTAGACTGATCATACAAATAATGTAATACAATATACACTCGGTCATAAATCAGCACATTCTTACCTAGGCCCCCGAGATGACCAGGTATACTGATTTGCAGGCAATTTCTCTCTCAGTGAATATTCAGCAACCATCATGTCAGGTGACACATAGGCACCAACACCTTAAAATTAGTTAGGAAATGTTTTCAAATCTCAGTCAATTACCAATTTAAAATAGTGACACTTAACAACGTAAAGATCATCAGCACCTTGGATCACAGGGATATATAACACAGTGCCCTCCACTTCAACTTGACAAGAAGCACACAACTTAATTGTTACAACAGCTTCACTACCACCAGCCTGTTTCAGGCACAGTTTAAACTGCTGGTTGAGGTCTATAAACTTCTCAGAAGTTACAGATGATGCACAATAAAGCTCTTTGTACTGGGAGTGGGCACAGAAGACACAGCAGTGCACCTCGCAAAACTATTCACCTACCTTCAACTTTGTATTGTGTTACACTGGCATTGCTACAACTAAATGGCCAGAACCCTGTGATGTAATTATGACACTGGAGCTCCATTATTGTAGCTATTTTTAATGATAAACCTTATCCCACAAACCTAACTTTTCACTCAAGCAGCACCTCAAGCAAAGGGCTTTCAAGGTGCTGCAGTTTGGGACAATGGGAAATGATGTCTGCATTGCTCTCCCAGTCACAGGGCACACTGAGACTAAGCAGCTAGAAAGACCCCTCAGGATTCTTTTGCAATTGCTTCTCTCAATGGATTCAGCAACCAGCAGTGTGCCATATTGCTCCAATCTGCAGCAGAAACACTTGGACTGCTCCCTGACTGAAGGGTAGGTTGGGGGGGGGTCATGTTCAGTTGCTAATGATCATAAATGTGAATCCCAAAAAATATGAAATCACAAATCTGGTTTACAATCTTGGAACTGTTGAACTTGATGACAACCAATGTATTTACTTATTTAGGCCACATGTCAACTAGCTCTCAATGTACTAAGGATTGAATGCAATGTACAGTGGGTAAAAACACTGAAAACACTAAATTAATATATTTAAGAGACTAAGAACCCTTCTTTTAAAGGAATTCAAAATCACAGATAGAACCGCCACTCCTAATTTGAAGAAATCAAATGCCTAGCAAAATAGTACCATATTAACTGCCCTCCAGAAACGCAGAAGGGATGGAGTCAGCCTGACCTTCCTTGAGATGCTGAACAGGTCTCTCCTCCAATGATCTTAGATTTCCAGCAGGCTCATATGGGGAGTGGTATTCTTTTATATAACCTGACCTCAACTCATTTAAGGTTTTTCAGATCAAGGTCAAAACTCTTGAATTGAACTTGGAAGCAAACAAAGCCACTGCACTTCTTGCAAGACCATGTTGTATACTCTAAAATGCATACAGTCCACATGAAAGCAGCTGGGCCGCTGCTTTTTCCAAGAGTTGTGGCTTCTAACACTATTCAGAAGCAGTTCCACATACAGCACATTGCAATAGTATAGTCAGGAAGTAAATTTACTTCCAGGAAGTAAATTAATGCAAGAACCGCTGTACCAAGATCTGGTACAACAACATCTTGTTGGTACACCAACAAAATCAGACAAAGGCACTCCTGACTACAGCAGCTACTTGGCCTTCCTGGATCAGTGCTGGGTCCAAGATCAACCCTGAGTTATGAACCTGATCTTTCAGAGGTACAGAAGCTGAGGTACACAAAATACTCAAAGGGAAGATACAAAATATTTTACTGTTACACAATAGTTTAAGTAAAAAAATCCTGGCTTTTAGTTGGAAAAAAGGGTGAGTAAAGGAGGTCATAATAAAAGCATATAAAATTATGCCTGATGTGGATAAAGGATAGGGGGAGGATTCTTCTCTCTTTTATAATACAAGAACCCAGGGTCATTCAATGAAGCTAAACAGTAGGAAGTTCAGCACAGTCAGAAGTTCACTCTTCATACAGTTCACAGTTAAGCTGTGGAATCTGCCACCTGAAGATGTAGGAATGACACCCAGTTTGGGGATTAGACAAATTTATAGAAAATGAGGTTATTAAAATGGCTACGAACCAGGAGAGCCTTGTGTTACTTTCAATATCAAATGCAGTATGTCTCTGCATACCAGCTGCTGGGAAACATGTGCAAGAGGGAACTGTTACATTCAAGCCCTCCTTATAGGCTACCCATAAGCATCTTGTTGACTACCAGAGAAACAGAAATTTGAACTAGATGTGCCACTGGTCCGATACAGTACAACTCTCCTTATATTTACCACTTCCAGGCTCATTTAAAACACAAACTCTGTTGCATTTTATAAAGATTATTACATAAATCAAAATACTTGCCAATCACACTACATGTAGTTCCACCTGGACATCCAACTGTAGAGAGACAAGGGCCATTGTTCCCAGCACTGGAAACATAGATTACATTATGTTTCCATACAGCTTCATTAATTACTTCACATATTCTCCTATAAGAGATGCAAAAAACATTAGTTTGTTGACCAGTTCATTTTATTTCTATTTCACTTCTAAATGTTTTGGCAGTATCTTTTTAGATTATTGTACGCCACCTTGGATCCCATTTGGGAGAAAGATGGGATAGTAAGTAAATAAATATTCCACCTCCACCTGAGGGAAAAAAAGTATACCTATAAAGAGGTGGAAACCTTTTGTTTCCAAGACTTCTACAGGCTTCAGGCCTTTTAATTTGCAGTTGACTACCTTTATTGTTTGCAGCATACTGCTCAATTTTTGGCAGTAAATGTCACTTACTCAGCACAGTGACATTGCTCTCAAAGATGTCTCAAAGAAAAATACAGTCATCCTTCCACATTCACTAGAGTTAGGGGTGGAGGGCCTCCATGAAAAGTGGAAAAACTGTGAATAATTCTAGGCCCTCTCAAACCATATTTAACACACACACAAAAAGTATGATCACCATATTCAACCCACCATGGATTCCTTTAAGGCATCAGGGTTCCTTCGCAAGGCAGAAGTAGGTGGCCGGTGGGGCTCACTGCCACCTCCACTGCTGCCCCACATCATTTTTAAGATGGACTTATAGGCCTCATTCACAGTTTCTCAGTCTCACAAGTCTTGCAGTTCCTATTAAAAATGGCATGGGGAGGCAGCTGAGGTGACAGCAAATAATCTGTGAATAATCAAATCCGCAGAAGTGAAACCTGCAGATGTGGAGGACTGACTGTAGACAGGGTTTTGAGAACATGATAGCAGATGAACAACCTGATTTATTAATCAAGAAGCCTTAAGGAATATAGTAAAAAATACCAACAGGTTGTCTAGCTCTCATAGGCATTTTGCAGCCCCAAAGCCACTGATTAAAGTTAAAAATAGCATGACTTACTTCTAAATAAACATGTGTGTGACTCCTTTATTGATATGCTACTGGGTTGAAATTCTCAGTAGCCTTACATAGCACAACCAGTGATAAGGAACTCTAGGAGTTCCAGTTCAACAACATTTGGAAAGCTGCCAATTTGCACCCAAGCATAAGTATAAGATCCAAACACTGGTGCTATTTTTTACAAAAAAAACATTTCAAGAGGAGGAAAACTGTACCCCTCAATAGCCCTGCAGACTGTAATCTGTCAAGATATTCCGTTATATGACTATTCTTGCAGTTTTCTTCCTGAGTACGTATGGCTGAGTAATATATTTATGGGATATCTAATACACGTTCTTCCTATGCAAATCTGCTGTGGAAACAGAATGCTGGGCTAAATGTCCTTTGGTCCAATTTAGCACTTTGCTACTTGTGTTCTTATGATCCGAGATCCTGAAGCACTGTCCAAGTTTCTCCTGTGCTACACCACTTCTTGTTCTCTCTTTTATCACAATTGTTTTACCAACTGCCCTCTTCTCTCTAAGGTTACTGCTAAACCATTATTTTTTATTGCACTGCCGAACTTTTGTTGATTTCTCTGACAGCCACTCAAAAGTACTGCTTTCTTGAACATCTTGGAAAATTGGTTGGTAGACTTTTGTTGATTATTTTGTTCAATTTTTAAAAAAAATTAAAGTGAACTTGGTTCCAAGCAAAAATGAATGAAAAAAAACTTGACATTTTAAAGTAGATTTTCTCTTATTAATAAAGCATGTAAGCTATGATTTTTAAACACATATCACCTTTTTGACTACAACAGAATTTTTGCAAGTTTATTTTACTAGCTTGCTGTGAGTACAGCACTGGGAACTAAGTGTGCTAGCTACTATTTGCTGACCTCTGTCAAAATATTCACATTTCCAAAATCCTTTAATTATGTTAAGTAAGAGGCATGCATTGTGGTGTAATGGTCTGAGGACTGGACTACAACCCTGGAGACATGAGTTCAATTCCCTGCTTGGCCATGGAAACCTACTGGTGACCTTTGGCACACTCATACACTCAGCCCCAGAAAACCCTGTGATAGGTTGCAGTAAGTCAGAAACAACTTGAAGGCACACAACAACATCATCTATGCAACTTCACTGCACTTTTATTTCCCACCTATCACAAGAGTAGACTGCCCTCTTTCAGTGGCACCTCAGAATATCTATTACGTACGTATACTCTATCCACAGTATTCCTAACTTCTGACTGAAATGTCTGATTTTCTCTAACCATTTTCCATTTTCCCGACTTCTCAGAACATGGCAACCATGGTGTTCCAAACTTGCTCACCAGCTTCAAAAACTGAATGACCTATAGGTCCAAGGCACAACAATCCCCCTGTACAGTGTGCAAACAGCTGGTTCCTAAAGCCAATATCTTAGGTTATAGAGGTTAATCATCCCTGGCACAGAACAAAGTAACAGTTATAAAAGTGTAAAATACTCACCCAGCATTTGGCCAGTGGGTTGCTTCTCCATAACTGTAGTTGACAAGATCACACTTGTATTTTATTATTTCTATCATCTATTAAAATGAAAGAAACAAGCACTAAGCCAAATATATAGAGGTAATGTCTGCTACCATACCCCTAATTCATACAATACTAAGAGAGTGCTGTTTAACAGCAGATGTATCCCTTTTATTTACTGTTAGTTTTCCAGGATACAGTCCTGTGGAATCTTGAAGACAGTACAGCTTTCAGAGCAGCATGTGTTTAAAAAAAAATGTAAGATCTAGATATCCCTCAAGTTGTACAGTAATTCACGGCTTCAAATAGGGATTGGCAATTAGTGGCTACTGGGTCATAACTGTTCAAGTCTAGTTTGTTTTGGCTCTTATTCAGATCTGAAAGCAGCACTGGTTTCCTTTCCAGGGAAAGCAAAAAAGAAGATTTCCACCATGGGATTATTCCCTTCTCATCTCACTAACTGCAAAGATCACGTGGTCCTCAACAAATAGAAAGTGACTCTCGAGTGGGAAGTGGCATCTATAAAATGCTTCCTCAGTTATTGCTTCTTATCAAGCAAATGAAGAACACTTTAGCATATCACACATGGTATGGTGGGGTCCAAAAGAAGCAGGAAATAGCACCTGACCAGTGAACTGGAAGGGATGCTTAAGAGTGCGCTGACAAGGCAGAAAGCTGTGCTGACCTCAGACTCTCTTTCCAGCTGTCTGCCAACCATCTCATAGCACTAGTAATACATACTAGAGGCTTCAGACTGGGGGCCAGGGAGTTCTAGGTGTGTTTCGCCTCCTGTACAGAAGTGATGTCATGGCCAAGTTTTTACGAATTTACATAAGCCATTGAGGTACGCTTTTTTGTCTGAAAAAGGTTAAATTGCTTTAAATAAGTGAATGAATAAATAAATAAATAAATAGGCCCACCAACAGCTCAGCTGGATAGATTTGGCATTCCAGACCAGAGCTGCTTTGAACCAAAATGATTATGACCTTTCACTTTTTGCTGACAGAGCTTCTGCTCAGAACTATTTTTAGCCAACTGCTTGCATATTCATGCTGGCTACTTGGCTGTAAATTCTCAAAACTATCTCAGGAGCACATATGCTCACTTCTCAAACGTTTATGAAACCAATAGTGCCTTTGCAGAAATGGGAAATCTGATGACACAACAACCTGGAAACACTCCACTTACACTGCTCCTTGGAAATATTACAAGTACTATTTATTCTTTGAACAGTTTTTCCATGAAAAACAGAGGTGCAACCTGTGCACCTCAAAGACTGAAGAAATTTTCTCAATGCAAAAGTATCTGATGAATTGGGGTGGTTCATGCAAGCTTATACCTATATAAAACAGATTATTCTAAAATATCACGAGTGATTTGCTGTTTTTCCTGCAACAGGCTAATATAGTTAAGACCCCCGGAAAACAGTGCATGTAGTAACTGTCAATACTTACAGCTCTTATAAGTCCAGTGCCAGTTTCCATGGTGCTTAATCTTGTATCGCCAATCTTTATGGCAAGAATCTGTGCCCCAGGGGCTACACCATTCCGGTCTGGTTCATCTGGAAAATATCCAGCAGCTATGCTAGCAACATGTGTTCCATGTGCTCCTGAAAAAATAGATACAATCCATCATTAAAAGAACACAGCATTCTAGCCAAAAGTAGCTGCTGAGTCACATCCATTAAACTCTAGAGTTAACCATGTTGCTTTTTTTGCCTGTGTACACAGCTTTCTTCCTCATAGAAACTGTCACTTATAAATAAGCCATGGTAGCATCATGCATGTTGATAGGCATTCTTTATAGCGTATAGTGTCTAAAACATATAAATTTCCCTTTTGAAGTGTCTTTTTGGTTATTTTCACAAGTACAGCAATATAACTGCACAATAAAACACGTACATACAGTTCCATGTGTTAAGACATTCTTGAACATATGCTAATTACCACACTGTACCCGACCACTACAAAGGTGTTGCCAAAACATGCTTGAAGATCTGTGAGTGCATGTCTCACCATTTATGGAGAGGGCCTCCATGGCCAAGAGTTCAAATGTGGTTAAACTGTGGTGGGTTTGGGGGCCATTATTTATTTATTTTTTGGCCCAGGACTCTCTGGAGGCTTCAGACTTCCCAAAAAATCAATACTGAAAGTTATTTCAAGTCCACTTCTGTTTATGAAAAATTGGTACTTTCTGATGTTAAAAAGAGCAAGGAGAAAGGGAGGAGGGCACAAGTGAATTGCCATTCCTGAAGGTTTATATCACTCCATTTTGTTTGGCCAAAAAGGGACAGCTCAGGGGGTCCGGAGCAGTTGTGAGCTGCAAAAAAACCAGTCTTCTAGGCTACATGTAACCCTAAAGTCACAGTTTGCCCACTCTGAAACTGATGGTAAGCTTCTCTTTTCTATCATATTTTCAATTTAAAAGACATATTAAGCACGAAGAAGGGTTCTTAAGAACTGTTCTTGTAAAGTTAATCTTACCTCCACTTGTCACAATTGAGAGCAGGTTCCCTTCATCATAAATATTGACAGAGTAATTCAACATCTCTGATGTGCCAAATGATGCATATTCTTGACCTTCTTTGTAGTTTCGTAAAATAGTGCAGTTAGAGAAGTCACCCGTTTCACTTGTATCTATACAAGCTCTACAGGGAGAAAAGAGAACATGCACAAATTTTCCATTTTGTTTTCTAAACAGTTTCCAGGTTCTTTTTAAGTTTATAAACCCAAATATTCACTGACCTTCTGCAATTTAATTACAACAGCAGATCCTCAAGTTATTCACTAAATGACAGTATCAATTTAGATTTTATGATCAGCAACTGTCTCTTATGCCAAAACATTTCCTCAGTGCTTTGTACCTCATTGGTAATACACCAGCTCAAAGAAACATACAAAGCTGATTTTAGCTGTGCAAATATAAATTTGCAATTTAAAATGTAAACAGATTCCTGCTGTCTCCCAATCCTTTCCAATCTCTGACAGAAGCACAAGCTATTTAGCCTTTCAAAAGTAAGAAATAATATTTAAACTATACTTTTCTTCAACACTACAGTCAATGCACAATACATGGGATGCCTGAGTGATATTCCATCCAAGCATTCTCCAGTCTCAAGCTTCATAGTCCTTCAGACTACAGTACTGATTACATGGTTTACTGAATGCTCTGAAGTCAGGAACCACCTGCAGCTCCTAGTCTCAAGCATATATGGATTTGATAGTCCTTAGCACAAATTTCCATAACTGTACTCAAACAGTTTACAATTCACCATGTACACTGAGAAGCAACAATGACCTGGCAGGCTGGTTACTGCAGTCAGGCTATTACTACATTGATAACAGAGAAAGAAGGAAAAATTCTGCAATATTTTCAGTCTTTCAAGATAGCTCAAACGAGTATTTTCAACAAAGAAATTGGATGAATATCATAAGGCATTCAGTCCAAGACTTGGCTAATAAAATTACAGTAATCATGTGAACTATAAGCAGATCCAGTTTACTTCTTCAAACTCCAACGGGCGAAAGAGAACACAGCTTCTAATTCTGACACACAACAGATATAGATTCAATGTCTTCCCCTAATCTTCTCAATTGTTATTAATTTCTGCAACTATTTTGGTGCTTCAAGGGACTAGTGTTGCCCTCTGAAGTTCTAGATGGTACAGGCTCACTGTACACTGTATGCCTTCTTTCCAATTATTTGTCCAACCATTCCTCCTTCACTTGTTGAGATGACCAGCTAAGACACTGCTCCATATCTCTGTTTTGACTGTTTAATACTGCAGACACACAAAACAGCATTTTGTCTCTTTTTGACACCATAACTATAAAACCTATTCTTATACTGACACTGCTTAGGATACTATTTAAATTTTATTAATTTTTTACTAAATTTTCCCATGATTGTCATTTAGGCAGGTCTCTGTTGTTTCACTCTGTTGGTACATTAACATTCATTTTGACTCAATATGCTAATTTTTCCAAGTGAAGTGTAATACGTGAATATTGGATAGAAAGACACATCAGAAAGAATGAAAAAAATATTAAAAATTTAAGGAGTTTATGACATGAATCGCTTCAAGATCTTGAAACGGTGCAGGTAGTGATGCTCAGCCTATACGTGACATAAATGAAAATGAAACAGACAGCTCTAGCCCTGGCTCTGTTTATTCATGCATTGCTACATATGTCTATATCCTTACTGGAATCTACAGCTACAAAGCACTCTATGTGTTACACAGCTGCAATCTAGATCTAGCTGTATGCAAACAACCTGTTAAGATGCAAGTTAACAGCAAAGAGTGGGGATGCCAATCAGAATGCCAATACAAGGACAGAGAGGCCCCACTCTTTTAGAAACAAGAAATAATTAAGGATGAGTAAGTATTTCATATAAGACTGAGAACAACAACAAAAAAGAGAGATTACCGCCAACTTTCACCATCATGCCACACCAAGCAGTCATACACAGGGCCAGGATCACTGTATTTTTTCTCAAAAGAATTCAGCAACTCCACTTGACTCTGAAGCTCTTCCTTCATTAGCTTGGTTTCCTGAAAGACACAATGCTTCATAAAGGATACTAAACATGGGATATCCTGATTTAGCCAAAGAAACCCAAACACACAGAAGTCACTGCTCAAGGAACTTGAGACATAAATGAAACATGGATTTGAAACTCTATAAATGAAAAAGCCGACTATCTGTATGTGTTCATAGCCAATCGCATTCAGCAAAGGCAGGAGTTCAATGATATACTCTTTAAGAAACAAAAAAGTTACATCAATAAAGGAATGTTTGTGTTTACTGAAAAAAGACTATGACATTAACCTCTAGCCATTTTTCATAATGCAACAAATCATTTTTAAAACAATTACTAGTACAAACCTGAGATGGAGACACATGAGCAGCTTCAAACTCATCCTGTTTCCTGCAGGCTTCTGCAAGTGCCAATCTATGCACAGGATCCCATAGCTTTTCCTTGCGTTCTTTCTGCAACAGATGTTAAACTGATTTGATATCACCATCCTGATACCTTCCATATATATCATAATAAATCAAGCAGTGTTTTGTGTGACACTGAGTAGCTCTGCCACTATCAAAGCAGAAGTGGCCCAGGATGCCACAGAATAGCTGCCAGCAGGGCAAATTTTTACTGATGGAGACTACATGAAGCGAAAATGAATTCCCCAAGTGGTTAGGATGCTGCTGAAAAAGGGAAACCCTGCTATAGCCTACACTGTTCTGGCACCAATTATAAAAGTCAGTGCTAAAGGGTAAGTGCTAGGAAAAAAAAGGGCAGTATAGTGGCAGAGCTTTGTTTCCATTTTACAAGCCATGTACACATGTACAAGCCATGAACACATTTCCATGTACAAGCCATGTTCCATGTACAAGCCATGAACACATTTTGTGTTCATACAGATACACCTTTTTCCCTCATGCACACCCTGCTTTAGTGACATTTCTCCTCTCCTTGAAACTACAGTTCAGTATTACATTCAAACTGTTGAACAATGGTGTGAGAGAACCTGGCATAGAACTGTAAAATTACCAAAGATATTGAAGCCATATTTTCATATCAATGGTAAAGTTATTTTATTGTTCTAAAAATTTAAAATGCTTTATTTATAACTTTGTATAGAACATTCTGCTATTTGGTATATTTATGAAATTTTAAAATTATAGAAACCTGCACAAGAAAAATTGTGAATCTGCCCTGTATCTATATAGTTATATATTATCAGAAGCAGTTCATGTCTTTCTGTGGCTGATCCTCAAGCCCAACCTACAATTCCAACACAAAATTTAGCTCACCAGGTGAAGCTAGAAAGGATTAACACAATCACAGCATGGAAAGATAGGAGGGAGCACTTACGCTTGCACAGCTCAGTCTTAAGGTGTTTCATGTAATGCCAAATAGACTTTGGCAATCCAAACAATAAAACGATTAAGGTGAAGGCTATAAAACAAAGATATAAAGCTATATTACCTGTATTCTCTCTTTAAGAGCTTTAGGATAGAAGTCATAACCATTTTTTAAGCCAATGTGATATTTCCCTGAAGGATTTATCCAATCAACTGGAATCTGCAAAAAAGGGAAGAAGTTAGCAATCTGCTCATACTGTCTATTTTGCTCATTTCATCTGGTCACGCACATTATACTTAATAGTTTTATCTACTGTCAAATCTATGTCGATGTGCTCTCAAATGAAGGACCACTATTTTCAGTGGGACTCATTCCATGGCGACTAAGCACAGGACTGCAACAATAAGCAGATTATTAGCAGGGTTTCACAAAAAGATTTAAAAATTACACTCCTGCTGTTCTCAGCTCCGAGAACTGAGTGTATATTCATTGGTTGATCACAAGTATTACAATTTTAAATTTACGTTACTTGCATATATCACAACTATCAAACTATTTTGCTCTTAAGGTAGAAGAAAACTACCACCTTCTTGAGTTCCTGGTTTGGTGAATAAGTAGAGTATAAATTTATTTATTTAATATCCCAACAATATGCTGGAGAAGAAGATAGCTGATATCAGATTGCTATGCTGATGGAAATATACAGCAAACCAAGTTGTCCCAATGTGAGTAGGTTAGCATTGATTCTACTAACACCTCATTCCAACCTTGTTATCCATATTCTCAGCTGCACTCCATCCATACAATTTCCCATAAATATCAACATTTAAATTATGCAATTGCAACTAGGGACTACAAAATATCTCAAGGTGACTTGCTATTATTATTTTGTTTGAGGACCACATAAGTGATCTCAAGTTTAAATACGGCATGTTGAATCTTTCCAAAAAAGAACATTGCATTTAAACTCAAATGAACATTACCTTCAGAGTCCTTCCTGAAAGACCAATGATTTCTCCATCTTTCGGTTCTACAACAGTTGAAGTGTTTACATCACCACTGCCTGTTGTATCTATTATGTCAACTATCTTAGGTTTTCCATCAGTTGTAATCTAAAAAAATAAATAAAATAAAGATGATACAAATAACAGAAAGATGAATATTCTATGGACAACGTAACATCTAAAAAATACGTACCCTCAGCTTTAAAAAAAACCTACTCTAGACACATTCTCTTCTGCTTAGTTTGGTTAAAAGCTATCGGTTTCTTTTATTTTAAAAAACTAGTGAGCCAAATTTCAGGATGGACTCTCTGAAACAAAGCTTGAGAGCAAAGCTTCAGATTATAAAACATAACATAACAGAATAATAAAATCAAAAGTAACAGTTAAAAGCAGATAGTAACAGACTAAGCTCCAATAGAGTCCTAACTCAATTACAGGCCAAAACAGACAGCTAAGTCTTTAGGGCCTACTGGAAAGACTGTCATAATGCAACCCAGAAGACATCAATTGGTGTACATATTTTATTGACATTATTCTTCAATATTAAGTTTTCCCCTGTTCAGTATATTCACAAGCTTCCCTGACAGGAACCTGTTTGCTTGGTAATAATAGGTGGAGATCCTCTTAGGTGGTTCCTTTATACCTGTGGTCTGCTTTGTTACTACCAGAAAAGGGCCTTCTAAAGGAAGGAGGTTTCCCTCTTCATCTCCCCACCAACGCCATTCTGCCACTGAGTGAAGACCTGTACCTTTCAGAAAGACTTTTAAACAACGTATATTACTTGGTCTGGCATTCAGTGGACAATATAATAGCCTCACATCAATCCTCTATTTCTGCTACCGTTTTACAGAATTTCCTTCTATTGATGATCTACTTATCTTGTCTTTCCAAGTTTAATTATAATTGTTAACTTGAATTTTACTGTGATTGTTCTGTTGGCCAGTATTACTTTTGAAATAAGTTATAAGCCACTTTGGAAAGACAGGTTAGATTTGTTCTGAAGTAAGGTCTTCAACCATACAGTTTGCCCATTCTGTGAGATGACCATCAGAGCTCAATCATGTATCATCTTGTAAGAATAATTAGGCAGGGAGGTATGACACACAGGGGCTTCTCAGTAGTGCCTGTCTGAATGGGGAACTGGGATAGACAGAGCACTGATGATGACCTCCACTGATAATGATACCTGAGCAAGCAGCTTTATGTAGGAGAATGTGGCACATGAGAGAACCCTTTAAACAAAATGAACAGGAAGAAACTGTGTCCAAATATCCATCCAAGGATAATACTCATGAAGTATTTATCCTCAAGTATCAATTCAGGGCACCAAGATTTTCCATTCATGCATTAATGACACATATGCTAGAGATAAGAATGTGAAATATGCATTTTACTGGAATGTAGGATGGAACAGGAAGTGATATAACTTAGGATGAAACAAACAGGATATGGTCAACCACATAGGACAGGTGGGAAGTTTAAGAGCACATCTTGACAGGATAGGAGAGGTGTAGCAGCAAGTCAGACCAGAAGACACAATGTGTGGCAAGCCCAGCAACCATACTAACCATACTAACTAATTAGCTCTCATGACATCTTCCCACATACAGATTTTAACTACAAAAATACAGCTAACACATCTTACGTAATCATTAAGAATCCCTGCCCTGTATATGTCACTGTGTTTGCATAAACCCAGATGCTCAACATCTCCAGCAATTTACCATAGTTTATCAGGTGTTCTCATCTCTCCAAAACTGTGAAATCAATCTACTCACAGTTTAAGCAACAAAACAACTTTTGTTCAGTTAATTGTATGACAGGTGAAATGCTCACACAGAGTTAGATCTGATTTAATGCATATGCTTGCAAAAGACAGAAAACACTGAAGAAACCTACATTACCAGAGAAAGGAAGACTACTAATTCAGTAAGACTGAAAAATGGAATTTCATGAAGTACTCTACACTTCCTTATCAAATACAAGCCTTCTAGACTATGTGCTATAGTGCCAGATACTTGGCTTTTACCATATGTTGGGCAAGAAGACACCCACATTTATTTGCTAATAGATGTTACTTGGTTGGAAAGAATATACATTTGAATCTCAGAAAAAGTAATTAAAGGCAGTCCACATGCGTTCCAGAAGACTTCTTTCTACAGTACATCTGATATATTTCTACTCACAATACTCCTATAAGTGGCAATCACCACAATTACTGTTGCTGCCTGACCACTGAATTTAATCTGATTTCACAAGGGCAAAGAACATGTAAATAAAAAATTGTTTCTCCCCAGGACTATTATGAATCAAGGTGTTCCCTTAAGATTTAAGTCTGATTAGCAGCCACACAACTAAATAAGTTTATTCATAATATATAGTAAACAGAACCATAGTTACAGGATGTGACCCAGTCTCTAGTATGCCAGGACTGTTTTGCATTTGTTTGTTGAAGAGTTAACCTAGATTTAGTTTTAGAGTTAGCCTAGTTTTTTTCTGGCGTTGGTTAAGTAAGTAAGAAAAAAAATGGGAAAAAAGAATAATGAAATATTTTCCTTTAGAATTATTAATAAAATGCTTAAGACAAGGTATTCTTGTACTTACTAGCTTGAAATTATTTTTAAAAACCTATGTAATTGGAAGACTTTTATGTAAGGCAACACATAATATTTGATCATTACAATCCCTGGTCTTGATTTCCTTTTCCCAGTTTTTTTTAAAAATGGAAATAAGCACTTTATGTCTGCTTAACATTATGGTGACCTACAAGGCAAAATAATTTTCTCTGTTTCATTAATCGTAATTATTTCTCTTATTTTTTATTTATTGCCTGCTCTTAATAAATTGGCAAAAGCAAAGCGGCTCCTTAGTGCTCTATTTGTAACAAAAAATGAAAAGTTAAATTTAGCAATGTGAACTACACATTGTTTAAAATAGCAAAGCAACTGGTTGCACCTTCATTAAATTTGTTGTCTGTCTTCAAGCTGTTTCTGACTTATGGCAACCCTAAAGTGAACCTATCACAGGGTTTTTTTGGCAAGATCTGTTTAGAGGGTGTTTGCCTTTGCCCTCCTGAGTCAGAGACAATGTGACTTGCCTAAGGTCAGCTTCAAACAAGCTCCAACTATAAAACTGGTGTTACCTTTTAAGGCATGCGAAGATTCCTACAACTGAAAAACAATACTTTACTGCTATTTAAATTTGGACAAAAACATGGTTCCTGATTATTCTTCAAGGAGCACTACTTTGAAGGCATTTTAAAGCAACCACAAGTTCTTCCACTGCAGCTAACCCAAATGACATAAATACTGCTCTCCTTTATATTTCACCATTAGAAAAAAAACTGATTTTCAGTATTTCACATACTTTTGTGGGCAACCATGTTTGACACAACACTAATCAGGTTTGCGTACCCAGCTAGCAGAATTCAACAGAATTCTGCCTCATAGAATCATAGAAATGTAGTTGGAAGAGACCACAGAGGCCATCCAGTCCAGCCCCCTGCCATGCAGGAACACCCTCAAAGCACTCCCGACAGATGGCCATCCAGCCTCTGCTTACAAACCTCCAAGGAAGGAGACTCAGAAGCAGCATTCTGAACCCTTTGGCCCAAAAGCACCCACTTGCTAGAGCAGCAACTGAACAAACCATAGCTCTCCAGGCTGCAACCTGTTTAGCATAGAAGTGAGCAAAACTCAGTCTTCAAGTCCACAGGGACCTAAATGCCAATGCAGCCCTCTCCCAATATCCTCCAGAATTTGCCTCCAAAAAATCTACTGTGGGATCAGCCATCTGGGGCAAAAACTTTTCAGCGTGTCAAGGGGGTGGTGGTGGTGGTGGTGGAAGGGATTAGTGCAGGCTTCTGAGGTTCCAAAATGGCAGAAACACACACCAGAAGTTGTTTAAAATGACAGCCAACACCAGCAGGAGCTGTCCTTCAGGCTTGCCTCATACCCAACAAGCTAGGAAAATAATCCCATAACAAACCATGAGTGATTCCTCCAGCTTACCTGGTTCAGATAGCACAGTCCCACCAGATTTGGATGTCATGCTAAGTCTCTGCCCCATGGCTTGTTTAGCACATACACAATAAGCCAGGTTCCCACAGTACCCTTTCCCCCATTATAACAATCATTCTATCGATGGTTCCAAACATAACAAGCTCTCTCTGCACCTCAGCAGCAATGTACCTCTGAGTACCAATTTTAGGCGACACCAGCGAAAGAAGACGACTCACAAGGTGCTTGCAAGCTTCCTAGGGGCGGGCCACCCACTATAAGAAACGGGATGCTGGACTAAAGGGGCCTTTGGTTGGGTCCAGCGGGGTTTTTCCTGGCTGCTCTTGCTTTCACAAGCGGCTACAACTACACCATCTCAACCCCTGGATCTTTTAACCCTTTGGCGGACGAAGGAAATCACCTCACGGACACCAAACAGGGCTTTAAACTCCTGCTCCTCCTTTCACACAGCCCACCATTCCTGACCTTCCCCGCTAATCCCCTCACACTCTCACGAACTGTCGCAGCGGCACTCGCCTCCTCCGGCTTGCCTCCCACCCCGGTCACGAGCAGTAAGAATAACTCTCTGCCCCCCCCCCAAATTTCCTCCCGCAAAGAAACCGAGGCAGAGGGGGAGGGAGCGGGGGAAGCCCACCAACAGGTCATATACGGCGCTCACCTGCATCCCCGGAGCTCCGGGATCAACCCCCGTGTCTAAAATGGCTATCAGTACCCCTCGCCCATCGTATTCCGGATACCGGGAGAGGAAGGAGGCAGCGCCGGTCTCCTTCTTCGGCAAGAGCCCTTGGAAGGGGAACTGCTCTTCTAAAGCCCCCGCCGCCATCTTGGGGAAGGAGAACCGGGGGGGGAGGTTAGTGACCAGGCACGCACGCGACACGAGAAGAAGGAGGAAGCGAGAGGGGGCGCCGCGCGGGCCGAGCTGACGTAACGGCTCTGGCAAACACGGAACGGGACCCGTCCGGGAAAGATGGGGATTCTGGCTTCGCTTCCCGGCAAGCGCATGCGCCGCCGGGCTCAACGAAGGGCAAGCGCTCACGCCAAAGGAAGCGCAGCTCGCGGCTGTGCGCGCGCCGCAAAGATTGACGCAGGCGCTTCCACGGTACAAATTCCAAGGCAGGAGGTGAGCGAGAGAGGAGGTTTCGTTGAGAGCTGAGCCCGGGGTAAAACTAGGCAGCCACTCAGGTTGCAGCGCGAGACGGGGACTGGAATGCGATTGGTCCTCGGTTGTACCAATGAGGAAGTAACCCCCAGCGTCTCAGTTCATAGTAGTTCGAGTACTCCGCCCAACCTGTTTCCCGCCTTCGCCTGGTTATTGGCTCGCGGCGCGGGCGGGCTGCATCTTCGCGCCCCTCGCCTCAAACAACGCGAGATCTGCCTTCCTGTCCTGTGATTTGTGGGGGCGGGGGGGAGAAGTGTTCCTCTCCGGCTGAGAAACGGTTAGAGCTTTCCGTTGGTGAGGAAAGTGGGTTTCTAGTCGGGCCTGCCGCGCAAAGTGAAAGGAACGGGGCAAAGTTTACCTGTAGCTTATGTTTGGGTATGTTGTTTTTTTAATATATTTTTATTAAGTATTTCAATTACATTATTAAAAGAGAAAGGAGAGCCAAAAAAAGGAAAAAAAACAGAAAAAAAAGAAAGAAAAAAAAAAGAAATACACAGTAACTTATCTTAGATATTATCTTCCTAGTTAAATTATCATATTTTCCTTAATATCCTGAATTTACCCTTATTTCTTATTTTCATAATTATCCTAATATTCTAATAGCTTCTCCTTTACTCCCCCCCCTTTCCCCTCCCCCCACTTCAATAAGTGAGTGCTAACATATATCTATTTCATTCTCTATATTTCTATTCTTATTAATTTTGTGAAACCATTATCTTCCCTAATTCTTTCTATAACTGTTCAGGTCTATTTTACAGTGCATATACCGTATGTGTAACTTGCATATAGACATACATAACATCTTCATATGAGTATCGCTGCTTAAATATTTTTCTGCTTCAATATAAATATTCTAATTCTTTATATATTACATGCAATGTCTTTCAGTTTGGGTATGTTTGAAGCCTTGATTTAAGACAGGGGTCGGGAAATTGTGACCCTCTAGCCGTGAGACAGCGTGGTGTAGTGGTTTGTGCGTTGGACTGACACCATCTCCGCACTAAGCTGTTATAGCGTGATGATTCCACTTGCAACATCCTCTGGAATCCTGGGGTTTGCGGTTTCGGGAGGGGCCGGGCGGCCCCAGAATTCCATAGGATATTGCAAATGGAATCATTGCGCTATAACAGCTTAGTGCGGAAATGGCCTACAACTCTGGCCGTGGAAACCCACTGGCTGACCTTGGATGCGTCCCACACTCTCTCCTCAGAAAACCCCATGATAGGGTCACCACTCCCCTCCGCACCTGCTTGCTCCCTGTAGAAAACGACTTGAAGGCAAATAACAACAATGGTAGTTAGTGTTGCCAGAGCACCCAGCAAGCTCCTGCAGTCCAAGGCCATTTCCGCACTAGGCTGTTATAGCGCGATGATTCCACTTTCAACATCCTCTGGAATCCTGGGGTTTGCAGTTCCGGGAGGGGCCGGCCAGAGCCCTGGTGGTGCAGTGGTTAAATGCCAGTACTGCAAGCCCACAAGGTTATGAGTTCGATCCTGCTGGGCTCCAAGGTTGACTCAGCCTTCCATCCTTTCATAGGTCGGTAAAATGAGTACCCAGCCTGTTGGGGGTATGTATAGAAAAATGTATCTAAGTTGTTCGCTGCCTCGATCCATATGGAGAGGCAGAATACAAATAAATAAATAAATAAAATAACAACCTAGTGTGGAAATGGCCCAAGTAATATCTGGAGGGCGGCATGCCTTGTTTCAAGCTCATTAGAAGCTGCTTAGAGAGACGAGTTGCTAAGCTGCTTCTTAATTTTGGGTATTTTGTTTGTGGTTTTCGCTGTTGAGTTCATCTTCGACCTCGAAAATCCCTGGTCATCATCAGCACTGTGGAGGGCTTGCAGACTATTGATTGAGACTATGCACTTGTAATGCAGTCTTCCCGTCTTGCTACTGCCCCCCACTTTACTAAGTATTGCTGCATTTTTCTAATGAGCATGCTGTAGAAATCAGAGAGTTGGAAGGGGCACAATCAGCCATCCACCCCGTGCTCAGTGCAAGATGTGCAACTGAAGTATCCCCAGGCAGGTAACTGTCCAGCCTTTTTGGAAGATAACCAGAGAAGGAGACTCTATCCAGCTGTCCAGACAATTGGTTTCATTGCTGAACCACTCTTAATGTGAAGAAGTTCCTCCCAATGTTCAATCAAAATATACCCTCCTGTAACTTAAAACTGTTAGAGAGAGGCCATTTCTGCATGACGACGCTCTTCCGTGTTGTCATGCTGCAATTCAGGCCCGGAAGGGAGCATGTCAGCAACACTCCCCTCCGCACCTGCTTGCTCCCTGTGGAAGGAACCACAATGGTTCCACCTGATCCTTCCGCAGCACATCCGGGCACTTGCCATTGCTGCATGGGGGCAGGAAGTGTCGCAATCGCGCTTCTGTGGCTGCCGCACAATTGTAAGTACAGGAGTGCTGCAGGATTGGAAGTGCAAAACGGATTTTTTCTGTTCATAAATGTTGTGCAAGTGGGACACTTTGCAACAGAATGGCAGTGGGACAGCGACAATGACGTGCAGAAGCACGACCTGCTGACTGCTGCGATCTTGTGGTAAAAGCAGGACAGTGACGTCATGTGGAAAAGGCCATAATTCTACTCTCTGAGGCAGAGAGAACAAGCCAGTGTCCTATTCTTTGTGGCAGTTCTTGAACTATTTGAAATGTGTGATCTTCTCACCCCTCAGTCTTTTCTTCACCAAGCTAAACACACCCAGCCCCTTCTTTGCATATGTTTTGTTCTCCATACCTCTTATCATTGTTGTTGCTCTGCCCTGAACTCAATATATCTAGATCAGCGGTTCTCAACCTCACAGGGGTTGCCTAAGACCATCGGAAAACACATATTTCCGATGGTCTTAGGAACCAAGACACCGCTCCTCTATCCATCTCCAGGCGGGTCTGCCCACATGCAGATATGCCCACATACAAGTACCCGGTGTGATGACATCATCGCACCAACCCCATCACATACACCCCGTGCAAATAAAGGTGTATGTGACAGGGTTGGCGCCATAATGTACTTATGCGGACCAGTCACACATGTGTAGAGAGCAGCTACTGTGTTGAAAGCAGCAGTATTGGAGGTAAAACGACACTTCATGAATTATAATTACTGGGTAAATGTAAGATCATGTACTGTAAAATCATCAACTACTGCAAAAAAATAAATATCTGTACCATGGGAACTTAATCTGGATGCTGATTGGTCTTTTTATATTCAGCTGTGGTTGATGTGAATACTGCCCCCTTGTGATAGTAACCGGTATGTAAAAACAACAACACAAAGAATGGTAAATCATAGGAAACTTTAATGAACTGTATTGACTGAACTATGCCATGTATCGTCTTTTGTATTATTAAAGCTATTGTTATATATTATTTTCATTAGCAAACCATCCCATGACAATGGATCGTGTACAGAAGAACGTTAAGAAGAGAAAATATAGGGAGGATTTTTTACAGTATGGTTTTACCTCAATAATTACAGCAGGAATTGAGAAACCGCAACTTGGTGGCAAGTACCACAAACAAAACATAGCAGCCGTTGAAGCTGCATATTTGGTGGCACTCAGAATCGCCAGAGCAATGAAACCTCACACCATTGCTGAGGATTTACTGTTGCCAGTGGCCAAAGACATTGTTCGAGTTATGATCGGAGATGAACTTGTTACGAAATTGAGTGCAATTTCCTTATCTAACGACACTATCCGCAGAAGAATACATGACATGTCTGCTGATATTCTTGATCAGGTAATCCAGGAAATTAAATCTGCTCCACTTCCAATATTTAGTATCCAGCTTGATGAATCTACAGACGTTGCAAACTGTTCACAGTTACTGGTTTATGTGAGGTATATAAATGATGGCAACTTTAAAGATGAGTTTCTTTTTTGCAAACCTCTTGAAATGACAACTACTGCATATGATGTATTTGACACAGTTGGTTCATTTCTGAAAGAGCATAAGATCTCTTGGGAAAAGGTTTGTGGTGTTTGCACAGATGGTGCTCCAGCTATGCTAGGGTGTCGATCTGGATTTCAACGTTTGGTTCTGAATGAGTCACCAAAAGTCATCGGAACTCACTGTATGATTCATCAGCAAATATTAGCAATGAAGACGCTGCCACAAGAGTTACAAGAAGTAATGAAAAGCATCATAAGTTCTGTCAATTTTGTAAAGGCGAGCACTTTAAACAGTCGACTGTTTTCGCAACTGTGCAACGAGTTGGATGCGCCGAACAATGCTCTGCTACTTCACACTGAAGTGAGATGGTTGTCAAGAGGAAAAGTTTTAAAACATGTTTTTGAGCTTCGTGATGAACTCAAAACGTTTTTTAATCAGAAAGCAAGACCGCAGTTCGAAGCACTTTTCAGCGATAAAAGTGAACTGCAGAAAATAGCTTACTTGGTTGACATCTTTGCCATCTTGAATGAGTTAAATTTATCACTGCAAGGACCAAATGCAACATGCCTTGATTTGTCTGAAAAGATCCGATCATTCCAAATGAAACTTCAGCTTTGGCAAAAAAAATTGGATGAAAATAAAATTTACATGTTTCCTACCTTATCTGCTTTCTTTGAGGAACATGACATTGAACCAGACAAAAGGATTACGATGATAATTTCTGTGAAAGAACATTTGCACATGCTTGCAGACGAAATTTCATCGTACTTTCCAAATCTACCTGACACCCCATTTGCACTTGCCAGAAGCCCATTCACAGTCAAAGTTGAAGATGTTCCTGAGACAGCACAAGAGGAGTTCATTGAACTTATTAACAGCGATGCAGCGAGAACTGATTTCTCTACAATGCCAGTTACAAAATTCTGGATCAAGTGTTTGCAGTCATATCCTGTTCTGTCTGAGACTGTGTTGCGCCTTCTTCTTCCATTTCCAACAACATATCTTTGTGAAACAGGGTTTTCCAGTTTGTTGGTTATCAAGTCTAAATACAGAAGTAGACTTGTTGTGGAAGATGATCTTCGTTGTGCTCTTTCAAAGACTGCCCCGAGAATTTCTGATCTGGTGAGAAAGAAGCAATCTCAACCTTCGCACTGATGTTGGCTTTTTACTCATACTGTCACAAAATGTAGCAATGTTGTTTACTGTTGTTATATTAAGACTGTTACCCATGCTGCACCATGCTTCAAGACAAAATTTCATTTATTTGTAATTAGAAATAAATATTTCACAATATATAATTACATATTGTTTTTGTTATTAATCACTATGCTTTAATTATGTTCAATTTGTAACAATGAAAATACATCCTGCATATCAGATATTTACATTATGATTCATAACAGTAGCGAAATTACAGTTATGAAGTAGCAACGAAAATAATTTTATGGTTGGGGGTCACCACAACATGAGGAATTGTATTAAAGGGTCGTGGCATTAGAAAGGTTGAGAACCATGGGTCTAGAACCTTCTTAAAACAAGGTGTCCAAAACTGAACACAGTACTCCAGATGACGCCTGACAGGCATGGAATTTTGTGGGACTATTCCCTTGAGTGGAAACTATGGCCGTTTTTGCACTACTCTGTTACAGTGCTGTTATTCCACTTTCAACATCCTGTGGAATTCTGGGATTTGTAGTTTACTGAAACCAAAGACTCTCTGGCTGAGAATTCTAAATGGTCCTCCCTAAACTGCAAATCCCAGGATTCGATAGGATGTTGAAAGTGGAATAATAGCACTGCAACAGAGTAGTGCAGAAATGGCCTATGCTTCTTTTAATGCAGGCTAAGATAGCATTTGCCTTCTTTATTGCAGCATCACATTGCTTGCTCATGTTCATTTTACGATGAACAATAATCCCAAGATCTTTTTCATATGTTTGAAAGCTAAGCTAACAACTCTGGAGTCATCACCTGTATCTGGCTTTGGCTGAGCCAGGTATCCCCCACCCTATACCTGAGTTTTTTGTGGTCTGAATGTAGATTTTTGCATTTATCTCTGTTGAATTTCATTTTATTATTTTCAGCAGTTTCTAGTTTATCTAGGCCCTTCGGAATTCTGTTCCTATCTTCTAATATGTTATCTACCCCCATAATATTTTTGTGTCATATGCAAATTTGATAAAGATTTCTTCCACCCCGTCGTCCAAATCATTAATAATAAAATATTGAAGAATGCCAGCCCCTAAGTGCATTTATTAGGGCAATTTTTGTCTCAGCTGTTTTTTGTCCACTTTTTTTTTTTTAAAGTGTACATGGCAAGGGTATGAAGCTCATGGATATTCTCTCTGACTCCTGCAGTGACAATACTGTAAAATGCCTACCTCATACCCTCCAACTGTACCAATTTGACAGAAATAGTCCAAATTAAGTCCTCTGTCATACCACTTTTCTGGCTGCTTTTAAAGTGTCCCAGTTTCTCTCTTCCCCTCACTGTCCCTCTTTATCCTTAGTTTATTTCAATTACTGCAAGATAATTTCAAAGTGCAAATGTAGTTTTTGCACTCAGCTCATGAGCAAAGAAAGGAGTAGGGGCAGATTCTTATCTTTCCCAGTAGTCTCTGGCAAAAGCAAACTGCTGAAGTATCAGCTAGCTTGTCTATTCTTTCTCATTGATATCTTTTGCCATCTTGACCACACTCTGATGCTGCTCAATCACATGTTACAATATTGACATGCTGGAGGGCATGCTGTCTTGTAGGTACATTCTGTATGAATTTTGCAGCAAAATGTGCTAAATGATCCTAAAAGGATCAAATGTCATTAAACTGGGGAAGACTGTTGTTCTGGATTTCTTAATTCATGTAGTCCAACTAGTTTAAAACTATCCTACGTTTACCAATGGTTAGATCATATTTTAGAATTATGATCAGAGAAATTCATAACTACCAATCCAATAAGGAATGGCCAAATTTTCAGGTGCTCCTGGGTTAAAAAATAAAAATAAGAAAAATAGAAAAAGCTGAAGAATAGAATTAATCATTTGTAAGCATTTGTTTAAAAAAAATCTAAAACATATTTTCTAAGACAAAAGATAAAATCTAACCTAATTAAGAAGTAATTAATGGAAAGAAAAGATAAGTGAGGAAAAATGGTGAATGAATTTAATCAGTGATGTATAAAACTGCGAGGAAAAATTTAGGAGAGGAAAAAGAGAACCCTACAAGCAAGTAATAAAATAAGCTGTCTTTCAGGAAGAATATAAAAGCAAAGGATCCACCAGGGAAAAAAATGTGAAAAGGAAGTGAAACACATACATTTATTTTCTCTACCACTTCAACTCTTCTTCTTTCTCTTTGAGCATTTCTCCCAAATCAGCTTTGTATGAGATCAATCATCAGGTCAGGAAAACTTTGTAACATTAACCAAGCTATTCAAACAAATAACTCTTTCTTTACTGTTTACCTCCACTGGGAAGATTGTGACACAGTAACCTTCTTCTTCTCAGAGGAAAGAAACCAACGCCAGAAGGATTAGCCAGACAGATGCCATTAGCCCAAGGAAGTACTGGATACTGCTGCTCCCCAATCCTACTCTTTAAATAGGAAAGAGAGTCATGGAAGCTTTATAAACCAAAGACCGTGGGCTTCAGCAGCTCATAAAAGTAAAATACAATAAAAACCGAGGAAAAGAATACTAAAACAGTGATAAAACATTTAAATATTTCATTTACATCTTTAGAGGTAACTGACTGGGTTAGTGGTTAGGACAATGACTGGGAAAACAAACAATTCTTCAACTAGCAGTCTAAAGAATATGCCTGAAAACACAGGAAATACCATTTCTCATAGTGGGTGCCACAACAATGAAGGTCCTCCTGTAGATTGCAGCCTAACCAACCAATAAAGTAAGCAAAGTTTTGACTACAAAAGCATGGAGATTGGGTTCCTCTATACAAAAGAATTCAATCTTTCAGAAACATCTAAAATTCCTGCTGCAACAGAAAAGGGTGCCACCCATACAAACGGCACAACATTGCCCTCAACCAATAGGAGCCTTCTCTTGGCAAAGAGAGGGATAGGACACCATATATAAGCTCACAGCAAGCAACATCATGAGCCCCTTGGTACTTCAAGGGGAAAGAGTAGCAAATAGGAGTTATACATTTTGAATCCACCCAGGGAAGTAGTAATTCAACCTTCAGAATGCAAGACCCATTTTTGACAATGTTATTTGTTTGGGCAAAGGGAATTCCTCTTCAACAAAACAGCATCTTCACTTCCAAAATGCACAAACTGACGATTTAGACTGAAGCTTTTCAACAAGCTTTCCCTTAATCTGCTAGAAAGATTGGAGACAAAAGCAGAGCCCAACAAAGGCAGTCCATAGATTCAGGGCAGCTACTGGAAAGGCAGTCTTTTATGAAGCCTAGTCAGGCCACTGGATATGATGTAACATTAAGCAGAGAATCCTCAAATATTTTTTTAAATTGTGGGGTCATTAGTTTGGGAACAGGTTCCCGAGAGATTTCCAAGAACTGGTCAAAAGCAGTAGATAATTAGAGAGTTACTCTAGAGAATAATCCAGCCCATTAGTGGGAAGGAGGGGCTGGAAGGCTTTGAGGAAGAGGTTTATATAGCAGGCACATTGATTTGGTTTTGGAGTCAGATTTCCCAAAGAGGGGCTGAGTTTCAATCCTTCAGTCAGAAAGTTTCTCAGTCAGCCACAGGGTTGTTGAATGAGAAGAGTGTTTTCTCACAGAAAGTCTAGAGAGAGGGGCAAAAGAGAAATCTACCTATTTTAGAATCCAGTCAGAGAGAGTGACCTAGATTTGGGAATGGAGCTTTTGGCAAAATGTGTAGCCAGAGGCCTGCGTGTGAGAGAGACTTTATGCTTTTATTTTTTATTTTATTTTATTATTTTTTTATGCCTTTACGCTGTTGTAAAAACACAAGAAACTGTTTTAACGCATTCTGAAGATCTGTTTACATCTGGACATAAAAATGATGCTTTATTCTGTTTGTTGTTTTAATAAAGCTTATAGTATATTTGGATAAATTTGGAGTCAGCTGAAGGATTTTCAGTAGTTAGAAGCAAACAGAATCATGCTACCATAGATTCCAACGGGGTTCTAAATAACAACTGAAAGACTTTACTCTTTATACACGAAGATTGTGGTTTTAGGGAAGGCCAGAGATATTTGAAGTGGCAAGGCACTCTAGGAGACTGAGGGAAAGGAGGCAGTGAGGAGAAAAAGCAGGCTTTGTTACAGCAGTACATTCAGCCCAAAATTACAATGCTAACATAGCAAACCAGTCCATACCTGATAGCAGTCAAGTGAAGCAATTTTGTTGTTGCTGATACAGCCAGACCACATAAATCTCATCGCTGGAGTCCTTCACAAAGATATTAAGAGATACTAAGATCACTTGTCTATCAAGTGATCAAAGCACAGAACATTTTCTGAATCAAAGACTAAGATTGTGTGATTGTGCTCTGAGATCAGCCACTGTGTGAACAGAAAGCTAGACTAGATAGCACCTCTTCCAGTCTAGCATTGCTCTTCTCATATTCTTTTGTCTGTACTAAGCTCCAAAAGATAACATGGCAAGTCCCTGATACTGAACAATTGTTATTGTCACTAGAACTCAGCTAATCCATTAGGATCATGCTCTCTTGGTAGATGATGTTACTGAGTCTTTGTGACATCACAGACCCATCTTTTGTATACAAGGCATGCTCATTCGAGTGAGGGCAGACTTCAGAAGAAGACCTCTAGCAACAGCAGGAAAGACCTGAGATTGGTGGAAGTGCAGCCTGCATTGGGTGGGAAGAACCTCAAAATGGCCCTCTGACCCTGCATGCTTGTCCACTCCCCCTTTACAGATACATAGAGAGAAAACAGAATTGTTGGAAAGAATGGAAATGTGCAAGGAGAAATAGGAATCTTATTTTATTTGTATCTTCCCTTTTTCATGGTATGCCTCTCACAACAAGTTCAAACAAAATATGGCTAAAAACATTCCTTGAAGCACAATGGTATCATATTTATTTTCAGTAAGACTGATGCATTTAGAAGCTGTGGAGGTTCAGGGATGATGGACCCAGAAGATAGTAAACAGTGTTCTGGGATATAGAGCTCTAAAGGTAAGTGGGTGCAATGACAGGAAGATCAATAGTCATTTAGCACTTAGAGAAAGAATGCAGTTTCTTGTCTCAGGCCATTTCTGCACTATACTTTCAACATTCTGTAGAATTCTGGGGTTTGTAGTTTACTGAGGCCAAAGAGCTCTCTGGCTGAGAATTCTTAAGACTTCTCCCTAAACTGCAAACCCCAGGATTCCATAGGATGTTCAATGTGGAATAATAGCACTGTAACAGTATAGTGGGGAAATGACCTTTCTGTCCCACATTCTGAGTTTTCAAGTCAAACAGCCTTGCTGGATATCTAAACTCTGAAGCAATGGTGCCCTCTAGTGTTTGCTGACTTTTTAAACATACCATTGACGTAAAAAAGGTTTTTCATGTCCTGTTGTAATTATCAGGGCAAGCTCAACTCAAGGTGCATCCAAGCTGATTGAAAAGTCCTAGATTTTGTTCCTGTTCTTTCTGATTTTATACTAGGTTAAAATAAACTACCTTGTGGAGCTGATATAAAAAAAATCTAAGATTGTACCAGGAGCTGACAGAAAAGAGTATAGGATTAACAAAACCTGTATGAATCTCCAAAACAAAACTAAAAAAAGGAAAGGAGCAAAATTTGGGGTTTTCTGATCTTTTAATCAATCTGGATGCATCCTCAACCAACTGCTTTTTTTCATGAAAAGAAATGTAAGTAAATTTGAGTTTTAACCCCCTTATATTTGAAAAATGTTTTGTTTTCGTTTTGCCATTTTTTTTTCTCATGTAAGGACTGGATAGCTTTCAAATGGTTTTTGTTAACTGTTAACCTGTACTGTATTAGCACCCTTTCATTTTCAGGCAAGAATGATCTGAGTCTTGAACCAAAATTAGCCACTTAATTGATTTTAAAGAAATGGTAAGTTATCCACTCTACGCATTCATTCTGTCTCTCAATCACCCTTTTAAGGATGAACCTACATATGCACTGTAACCTGAATTTCTGCTTCAACTTTTTCATTACATTTATCACACTCTCCTTTTGGGAAGCAATATTCCTGTTGTATACCTTTTGGAAACCAATAAGTATTGATACTTATCCATTTGAAATGCTATTTAGTATGTTCCCATTAGGGTGCTTGCAAGAGCTGGTTCAATTCTTGTCTTTTAAAAATGTAATTCATCCATCTGGTAACCATTCAGATTAAGGATATCTTGCTCCATGACATCACAACGACTTTTTGAATACCTTAAAACCCATTTGAGGATGTGGTTCTTTGGCTTAATCCAATCAATGTCAAGAGCACATGTTTTTACATGAAGTTTTTCAGGACAAAGTCACCCCCTCAAATTTCCCTTTCCACACAGCTATTAAAAGTACAGGAGTTTTGTCCTCTTTTGCATGTGGCAATGCTGGATGACTTCAAGGAAAGAAGGCAGTGGAAGATTGCAGTGTGTATGGCATGACTGAGGACCACAGAATGGTTTAGAAGAAACAAAGGAAATAAGGTTATTGTAGGAACTCCATTTAAAAATAAGATAGGATTCTCACCTGGATTTTTCCCAGAGAAGAGACTCTGGGCAGTGTTCATGCCCAGTGCACTAGCCAATAAGCCACATTGAGAGAAAGAGTTCTTTTATTGAAAGTTCTGCAGAACAAAACACAAGGTACTTAGCAAATCAAGTGTTCTCCGAACACAAGACAAACCACATCTTATACAGTCTTCAATGGTTACATGGTCCTCCCTGGGGAGAAGATAACTCCATACGTGTAGGAACCTATGTCATGAATATATTATTATGTCAGTGTTCAAACACTACTTATGTGCATATAGGTGGACCCAAATTATAATACCAAATCCCACCTTGGGAGTGTGAAAGTTAATATTACAATGAAGTTTAAGGGAGCTATAGGTAACTGTAGTTCAGTTCTTGTGGTTGCTTTCCCTCTCATTTGTCTAGTCTGGGGTGCTCCAGACATTGTAGACCACATAGCTAACCACATTTTAGCACCTACCTGTACCTGCTTCCCCATTTCTGTGAATTTTCTGTTGTGTTACTTAGCTAGGTTTCTCTTATTCAGAGCTCTTGCAAGCTTGCCTCACTGTTCTCTTGTAATCTTCTAGTCCAGGGCTTTCCAAACAGCGTGCCATGACACGTTAGTGTGTCGCCTACAATCTTGGAAATGTGTGTTATTATTTATAAATCATATATTTTTAAAAATGTATGAAAGGTTTTCATGAGATGTTGTCTCTCCATATATTTTGTTATTACAATTTATGTGTGTGTCTGTATCTCTTATAAGGGGTTAGTTTAACCTCCGGTTTGCTAGTAAAACTGAATTACTGTGTCGTGAAATGATGCATCTCTATAAAAGTGTGTTGCCAACATGAAAAGTTTGGAAAGCTCTGTTCTAGTCGCTTGCCAAAGCTAGTGGTCAGTTTTCTGGACTCTTGGCTTTCTCAGAATGTTATGCTAAATTCCATGGTAGGGAAAGAAGTGGAAGAGAAATAGCTTGAAAACAAGTGAAGGTCTTTTCACACTACACAGTTATTGGACTTGAATGCATGGAAACAGTTGTGTAGGGACGGGGGAAGCAATGGGGCTGATTCACCATGGGCAGCAATGTTTTTGGGGAATCCTGGCTTGTAGCCATGCCTCCGTGCACCGTGGCCACGCCCTCTTCCTGCACTCCAAGCTCCGCTGCTGCCTGGAAATCCTTAGGTTAGTCTACGAGGGGGCTGAGTCCCCCTCCTTGAAATGATTTTGCAAAATTAGACCAAGACCCTACATAACTGTGCCTTCTCAGGGATAATCAAGCAGAAGTATACTAAATGACTGAGCCCTCTCAGGAAAATAATAACAGCCTGTAGTCTATCCTACTTACCCAGTTGGGGGTAAGCTACACTGGAAACATGGAGGGCACTTGTACCTACACATGATGATTGTAAGACTGTTTCCATACTAGCCTGTTATAGTGCTATTATTCCACTTTCAACATCCTATGGAATCCTGGGGTTTGCAGTTTCGCCATCTCGATCCATATGGAGAGGCGGGATACAAAATAATAATAATAATAATAATAATAATAATAATAATAATAATAATAATAAGTAGTAGTAGTAGTAGTAGTAATAATAATAATAGTAATAATAGTAGGGGGCCTTTGAGGATTCCATAAGATACTGAAAGTGGAATAATAGCACTGTAACAGGCTAGTGTGGAAATGGCCTAAGACTTTTCATATGTAAGAATGCTTGAATAATTATAAAGAGGGAAAGTAATTTGCTATCTCTCTGCAAGTACCCTATGTTGAAACTCCTACCTACCACATTAAAAATAGTTCTGGGGTCTCTGATTTCTATCCAAGCCTGCCCCCTGAACCTATGTGAGAATGTAATTGTCATTTCTGCAAATTACTGTATCTGGTAAAAAATGCAGATTTCACTGTGGAAGCATAACCTCCCATGGTTTCTAGCAATGATGCAGTATAGTGTTATAATATTCATACTTGTGTATTGTACACATAATGTGCAGCATGTTTTTTTAAAAAAATGAAATACAAAGAAAAGAGATTAAAGTTGGAGATTGGACTCAATCCCAATTTGGTTGTTCCTAAAGTTGGTGGTGATAGTGCTGGGATCCTCCTTTAGTTTATTCTTATCCAGAAGTTGTTTTGCAACCAGACTGAACTTGTGTAAGTTTCTGATAAAAGCAGAGACAAAAAAAGTTTTAGAAGTTTTTTTTTAAAAAAACCTGTAGCATAGTGATTAGAACACTATATAGGACTTGGGAGAGCCATAAGGCTTACTGGATAACATGCCCTATAGAGCTGTGAGCATTCAGGAATTAACTAATGACAGGAATTAACTAATTAAAATAAATTATTGATGAAGCTAGGTTTTTTTTAATCAAAAGAGGTTAACATAATGTTTTTTTTTATTTACTTGATTTACTGAAGTTGAGCTTTCAGAGTTAACTTTATTCCATAATTAAGTCATTAAATTATTTACTAATTACATGAGATACCATACTAAATGGCCCACAAAGTTTACAGTTCTTAGATTTTAATCAATGCAAATGGCAGTAGGAATCCTTATTTCTGTGCATGCTTAGAGTATGATAGTTTAATTCTAAGGTTAAAAGACTTTAAACAAAGGAGTAGTAAGGATCACTTGGAAGGATGGCTGGTTTCTTTTGTATCTTTGTGATCCTCCTGTGTTCTACAGCAAGCACAGCATGAAAAATCCTCATCTGTTTCAGGAAACTGAATTTTGAAGCTGTTATCCATGGTACATTTGCTAAGCTCTATGTGGAAACTAGTGAGCTGAAGAAAGGGGGAGGTTAAGGAGGTGAGATTATAAGGGAGAAAGAAAAGTATTAGTTTTCTAATATGGGTCTGTCAGACATTTCCATTATGCTTGGGTCCCAGCAGGTGGTGAAACCCATTTTGAATCCCACTGCTGTTGCTCTGGGCTCTGCGAGAGAGAAGGGCAGCTAAGCACAGCTACACCATGCCTTGGCCCCAGTGGCTGGTCAGAGATCCTCCCTGTTCCAACTGCCCTTGCTCTGGCCTCTGAGGAAAGAAAGCCAACTAGGCAGAGCTCCATCATGCCTTGACACCGTGGTTGGCAAGACCCTCCATTCCAATTGCCATTGCTCAGGCGTCAAAAGGAGAGAAGAGCGGCTAGCATCTGATGGACTTTACCTTGTCCCCACTGCCATTCCTTTTTCGTGTTTCCTGTCTTATTTAGAAGAACAGTGAACTTTCATCTCAACTATGTGTAAGCTATTCTAGGAGACTTCTTTGGTAGAAGGGCAGGGTATAAATACTTTAAAAAAGAAAAAGAAAAGCAAGAGAACATTTTTAGTGGAATGAGTGAGAAATGGGGTGTTCAAAAATTCATGCAGTCGCAGAACAAAAGTGGAGAGACTAAGCAGAATCACAGATGGCATTTTTCAGCTTGATTCTTGTCAAAGTTTTTAGCACAGCCTTTAACTTAAACTTACGTGGCAATTAAACATACTAGTAGTTAGATTTTCCCCATTTCTAATGTAAATGTAACTGAATTTTTTTTTAAGCTTAACTAAATGCATCGACCCTTCTGTACCAATATTCCTATCTTTCTTAGCATTATTATGGAGGAAAAGAGCTGTGCACACTGCCTAGAACTTACTGCAAAAGAGGCAAGATATAAATGTAAATAATAAAAATGACATCACCACAACCTACCAAGGCTCTATGCTTTCAAACAGAAATTGTCTCTAGGTCTCAAGGGCTGAGATCAGAAGGGCTGACTTGGCAACATTAATTGTGAGAGATTATGGGAACTGCCTGTCAAATACCTGGAGGGTCAGAGAGGTACCCCCAGCCCCTCAGGTCTGGCCCTGTGAAGGCCTGCATTTTATTTTTCCTCAAGTTGGCTTTACCACAGACATTAAAACCCCTTTTAAAAAAAACCCAACCACCAACATTCTCATAACTCTTTCAGTCTTTCTAAAATGGGTCCTTGGTGTCT
This sequence comes from Ctenosaura bakeri, assembly GCA_948474755.1. Lineage (NCBI taxonomy): Eukaryota > Metazoa > Chordata > Lepidosauria > Squamata > Iguanidae > Ctenosaura > Ctenosaura bakeri. Next base: position 61,603 of record CAOLHI010000710.1, read on the forward strand.
CTAGATTTAATTAGTAATTCTAAAATGGCTATTTCCCCTTTATTCCTCCAGGGAGGTCTTCTCTTCTGTTATGAGTGGTGAAAGCAATACATTCCTCATCAATTATTCAGATGCATTTGGAAACTTTTTTTTTTTTTTTGGCTATCTCATATTGGAAAAAAAAAGAAAAGAATGCACAGTATAGAGCTGAATCCACCCTGCAGCTCCATGATGATGCCTCATCTTTATGCAGTAGTGCTCACTTTTAGAAAGACACAAAGTCCTTAGGGTGTCCAATTGCAGAAGAAGTTTTCTCTGCTCTACTTCTTCATCTTTTGTTGTGCTGAAGAGGGAGGATCAACAATTATAGCTTGTATCATACGCTGTGAAAATTTTCCCTTCTGTATAGCTGTCAAATCCATGTACTCAAACATTCACACATGTAAACTGGGGCACGTGTGGCCAAGCAACATCAGAGTATGGTTTAGGGAGCAACAATTAATGAAGAAGAACACACAAAATAGGAGAGTGTGCAGCAGTTTGCTATCACCTGAGCCTACTGGGAAGTGCAAGTCCTACCCTCCCCTCTCCCCCTGCTGAGTTAACTGAGTACAAACTACGTTTGAACCCAGTTTGCAGCAATTGAAGTAATTGAACAAAGGGGAAAAGTGGAGGGAGGAGAGAGGAACTGGTACATTTTAAAAGCAGCTGAAAAAGTGGAATGGCAGACAATTAATCAAGACTGCCCCTGCAAACTGGAACAGTTGGGGGATATGGAAATGTGCTAGAGAAAACTACTTTTCTGTGTGATCACACAACTTGTCACATGTGTGTCATCTCACACACTTGTCATCACACAACTTACTTGGTTTTGAAGCTAACCTCTTGACTGCAAGTTTTACCATCAAGATTTTTTTTATTTTTTTTTAAAAAATTGATTCAGGATTTCAGTGGAATTGTGAACTGAATTCACTGCACACACATGCATGGCAGAATTTTATAATAATCTTGCCTATTCATCTTTGCAATCTTGATGGCTAAGGACCCAAGCATACAGGGTAAATCAGATCACCATGAGAATCAGTAACTCAGCAAATAGAGAAATGAAATGAAATCAGTTGGTGCATTGATTCATAGGTCCATATAATATATTACAAAACGCCAATAAGTGAATTTCATGAGATAGAAAAATGTACAAAAATAGATATTCCACAGTAAAATGCAAAATACTTAATAGATATTGTGTATGAAAGATGATGAGATTCTGAATTTACTCCTTTCCCAGCAACATCTGGTAAACAAATATCTATTAGCCTAGAACAACATCTTGCAAATATACTAAACTGAGAATCATTTGTGCCATAAATTAAACTGGTATAAAAGGATGAATTGATAAGACCAGGTCTTCATGGTCATCAGACTTTAATTAGAAAGGTGTGCTTCTAATTTTCATATGCTCCAATAATATGACAGGTGCTTTATAATATTCTAAAATTCAGGGCACACTGTGAATGATAGAATCTATAACACATCACAGCATATCAGCTCTTATACACATTATTAATCTTTGAGGATATTTCATCTCTTCACACTGACTGGGTAAGGTACAAGCAGCCAGTCTGTAATGGTGTTGATAGGCATCAGATGAATTTATATTATTTTCTGGAATTTTTAGTGAGCATTTTTTTATTGTTATGTTTTTGCATTGCTACTTGTTGTTAGCTTTTTGTCATTTCACTCCCCTTGATGATTACATTGTGTTTCTTCCCATATATGTTTTGTATGCTGACTTGGAATATGATTTACTGAAAGTCAAGCTACCAATGCTTGAAACAAAATAATAAAAGTGAAGCCTTTTGAGTTTTGGATTGATTGTTTTAGCATATCTGAGAATCTTCTTGAATCCTATGAAAATGCATTAAGGTCTATTTGCACAAATGTTCAAAAGCCTGTTAATCTCTCAATGAATATGCAAATATCCAAGAAAGATCATCTCCTTTGGATATGTGTAGTAACTATCACATTAGGACCTTGCATACAGAAGAAAAGACATTAAACAAATGGACATTGCCTTCTCTTTTCTTTTGGTAAATCAAGGAACCACCACTGTTCTAATAGATGGGCCTTCCCCAACCTGCTGCTGGCCTAATATATGGACTATCATTCCCATTTGCTCCAGCCAACATCACAAAGGTTATGGATAAAGGGAGTTGCACTCCAAAGAACTGGGAGGGAATCAGGATGGGGGGACTCATATCAGTGCAATAGTTAACACATTAAAAAAGCAGAGATTGCAAAATTTGCTTTTTTTAGACTACAGATCCCAGAATTCCCCAGCAAGAATAATGGTGATGCTGGCCAGGTGATTCTTAGTACTGTAGTCTCCAAAAAGTAATTTCTCCAAGCTCTGTTAAAAAGTGATACTGTTTCTCATTTGTGGTAATACTTTCTCTCTTTTTAAAGTTTTACATACCCCTGCTGTCCTCTTTATTGTATTATAGAATTGCTTTTCTTTATTACTTTAAATAATGTTTAATATCTGGCACTTGTGCAGCACTTTAATCTTGGAAGTACTTTACAAACAGGCTCTGATAAAAGTGGAGACTGGATCCTGGCAGCATTCCAGAAACATAGAAAGTTTCACGAGGAACTTCTTTGAGCTAGGGAAGGGTTTGGCCACTGCTTGTGGCTCAAGCAGGATAGAACCCATCATTTGCCTGAGGAACTCATAAATCCAATGTGGATATTTATGGCCTGAGTTTCAACCACTGATGTCAAAAGACAGTGTACCCTGGGAAGCCAAGGAACCTCCATCTTGGCACTGTGTGTTCAGTGCCTCAATAATATTACACAGGAATGCTTCATCTGAAATAAAATATTAATTACTTCACTAAGGTTATGCAAGCCCTGTCTAGATGTAATGAAACTAGTCTGACTTTTTTCCAGACTAAAAAATTCATAAGGATTTCAAGGCACTTGGTTAAACCTTTCCCGGTACCATGTAGTGGGTCCCCCAGCAGGAATGTAATTCAGTGCAAACCCCATCCCTTCTTTTCCTTCAGAATAATTGAAATGATGGCAAAATGCCACATCACGCTGTGAGTGTGAGTTTTTTCAAGCCAATATGCAAATCCATTTCTTCATAAACTTTTATTAAGAAGTTTACAAAACATGCACATCCACTCACATACCATCAGCAGAACAAAACTGACCACGTAAGCCATCTGGGTTAGCATCCCAACACATGAATCATATAAGCCATTAATTCCCAGATGGCTCCGTTTATCTGAAATGGGACCATTCTGGAGAAAGCATTTGCGGATGGCATCCTTAATATGCGTGAGTGCTTTAATCGCATCTTCAGTTGCCTGAGTTTATTTCTGTGTGGTTATCAGCTTCAAGCCTCAGCACATTTCTTAAATGGGAAAATAAAAAATAAGTGCAAAGTCCTGTTAATATACTAACAGCCCATACTGCTGTCTCAGGTGTTTTTATTTTTTTCACATATTTCATCCACATCTCTGCAGCCCATTGGCACGATGGAGAAATGTGCAAAGGAAAGGAAGCAGTGTGATGAATGCCAGGGTCCTTTCAAACTATGCTATGAGAACTCTGTGTTGCCACTTTAACTGCCATAGTTCCATCCTGTAGGGTTCAGGGGTTTGTAGTTTGGTCAGAGGCACCAGAGGAATTCTCTAGCAGAGAATTCTAAATACCTCCCCTTAAACTACAACTGTATCCTGAATCCAAGGGGTAACCAATTGCTGACCTCTGTGCTCTATACCTGTTTCATAACATCATCTGAACATTCAGCTGAAGGTGTGTGAATCATGGGGGGCATTTTGAAAGAAATGGTCTAGTGTGGTAGCATCCAGTGCTACCTTTCATTGTGCTAAATTATCTGGAAGAGATTAGATGCTCTTCTGCAGAGATGACATGGGCATCTTCATGTGATATTGTAGGGAGTTTCAAGGAGACAGCATCTCTCAAACCTGTTAACCCAAGCATGCCAACACACTGAAATGAAACAAACCATTTTGCCACTCTGTCTGACTATAACAGATGCTGACGTGCATCATATACTGCTAACACATGATTAGCTGTTGAAACTCTTGAGAAAATTAACAAGGAATTGTTACCCTGATTTCTGGGGTCCCGGGAGGGACACCTCAATGTGCTCACAATAAGGAATGGGAATTAGCAAGAGCACACACTGAGCAATACAAGAGGCAGGGCAACCTAGCGAGTTCTTGAACCCAACGTCTATGGGGTCAGGCCAAGTCAATAAGCAAACAGAGGTAAATAATAATTGTTTTCTTTATTGATGAAGAACACAGTCAAACACATGTATGCAAACACACTCACACAGACCTATTGAAAGAAAGGTAGGAGTTGGATAGAGGGTTTTTGAGAGGGATTTTAGCATGGGAAATACTACACCTGTCCTGAAGCCCGGGTAGTCTGAAGAAAAATCCGTAGAAGTGGAGATTCTCAGCACGTAGAGCTGAGGGAAAGGCTCGTTGAACGGAGCGACAGCAAGACGGGATGGAGGCCAGAGTGATCCGAAGAAACGCTCAAAATCAGGGGGTCTTATGGGGAAAATGTGCCTGTAGGCTAGTCCATTCCCGGGGAATACAATGGGTTTTGGGCTGGAGACAAAGCCTCTGAAAGATCAGTATTTTGCATGATTGAGTTACGACAGCGTTGTCAGTAGAGTAGACAGTATGCAAACGCGAAGTGCTTGACAGTTGAGTATTCGGCTCGTCAAGCTGCCTGCTCGGGGCAGGGAGTCTTTTGTAAACAGTGTGCATACATAATGTGATCTTAAAGAGTACTCGCCTGGAGGTCTCCTAAAGCAACAGTCTGGCTATTACTGGCCTGCCTGGATCTGTTTTGAATGGTTCACCTATTTTCGGCTGTGCCTGTGTGCGTGCTTGTCCGGGGGCCTCGCAAGCTTTTGGAGAGGAATGGGTAAAGAAGGCCAAATTCTTGATATCGAATGATATCTAATATACTTCAAGACTGGACCAGAAACTACAGTAACAGAATCCCTCTTACAGCCATGAAGGTTTTTCAGATTTTGTATTTGAGTCTTTGAAGAAAATCCATATACAAAATAGTATCTAAGTAATATTTCCTCTGAGATTTCTCCCAGGGCAATTCAACACTTGCTCAATTACATACTGCTTAAGTATAATTTGGAAAAATTACTTTTTGGATAGTCCATGCTGGCTGGGAGAGTCTGTTAGTTATAGTCAGAAAAAGGAACTTTTCCCAAGTTCTACATCATAGACACAGGCAGTGAGTCTGCTATTAAATTGCTCTTACTGTTTCAAATAAAAGTGCTGCCACCTTTGCCAAATTCGGTATAAATTTATTTTCTGATTTACACCATAAACTGGATTTGTGTGTGCTGATTGGCTCACTCTTGTGTAGTCACAAACCCACTTCCCTTTCTTGGATTAGGGCGTGCCCAGAACAGGTTAACACAAGAGCTATTTCACCACAAAATCATGTCCAAGTTGATCCTCAGAACAGACTTTTCAGTATAAAAAAACAATGGAAAGAATTCTCATGGAGAGGGGCAATGAATACCCTGAAGCCTTGAATAAAATAAAAAATATAAAATAAAATCAGTAAGGTAATCACACAGACACTTGAAAAACTAAATGTGGGATGGGACCAGCTGGCCCTGGTATGCATTCAGACCAGGGCCAGCTGTGTGGCTCCTCTGAGGAGTGAAGGAGGCAGGTAGGAAAGAAAGGGAAACAAAAGCCTGCCCCTGCTGGAAGCTAATTTGAGCTTAATTGCCTATCTCTCTTTTCTCTTTTCACAACTGCTTTTGTTTTGTACAAAGTGAACAGCAGTGCCAGGTAAAGTCATGTTAAGACTTGGCCAGCAAACCCAGTCCTGCCTTGAGCTAGTTGACTGAGATGGATTGGGGGAATCCATTCTTAGTGAGACAAGCAAGAGGAACAACTATATTAGCTGAGAAAACTGGGCTGGTATCCAGATCCTTTGACCATTCGTTCACTGTCAGGAGAAGATGCTGTCTAACTAAGTAGCTTGGACTGCAGGGTGGACATAAAGCTACCTACCCCAATTGCCTTTGTTTTTCTTCTAGGACAAGGGTGGTGGTATTCTGAGTGTCCTGGTGTGTTTGGACCACACAGTGCATCAGCAATAGCAAGCACAGTCAATGATAAAGGATGATAGGAATTGCAATCCAAGAAGTTATTTGTCCAAGCACAGTTCTTCAGGTCTGTGGAAAATCAAGAGAGTGTGGTTTAAGGCTTAAAAATGTGTTTCTTGCATATGAATTGTCTTTAAACAAAACAAACTCCTCAAGCTTCTAGCTCTTATGGTTGCAAAGAATATGTGTGACTGATATCTGCTCCAAAGCCAGTGGGGGTGACAGCAAAGTATTTGTGGTGATTTGGATGGGGCTTCAGTGTGTTGCATTTCCTTCTCCTTCTCCAATACTAGGAAAGCCAGAATAAATTATGCAAAAAGAGAGAGAGATTATGCAGAGTTGCTCAATATGCATAATTTATATATGTTACAGAACTCAGCACTTTTTTCAATGCACATTTTAACCTTCGTCCTCAAAGTATGGAATACACACTGCCCTAGCCATGCCTTTCTCTGACCTCTTCTTGTTGGTATCTTGCCAACTATCAGTCTCCCATACAGGTTTGCTTGCACAATGGAGTTGATTTTTTAACAAGATAAATTTGAATCTGGGCCTGCATATGCCATGGATCTGAGCACAGCTGACTCTAGACATTCATCTCTGTGTCAAATTCCATATCAGAGTGACATGATATTAGAGTTTTTCTTTGAAAAATGCCTGCCTTTAAGGAATCCATCTCTTCAGACAAGATAAAGTACAGAAGAATCCTACCATGGAAAGGAGGATGAACAGACAGAAGCGATCCAAGAGATTTTAAAGAATCACATTTTTTTTTTTTTTTTGCTGTGATGTGATCTTCAAAAATAATGTAAGGACCACAATTTCCATACTATGGGAAAAAGTTTGGGGAGGGGAGCAACTGGAAATCAAACCCAGAATTGCACTATCCATTTACTGAAAGGGTAATGTCCTCACCCCAAAATATGACAGAGGCAGCACTTGATTGCCTTATTTTATTTTTTGAGAATAGATTCCTAAATCTCTATAGATAATGACTTCATGTTAGACAATGTTAAACCCACCAAAATGTCATGTAACCCAAACAACAGAGCACAGTAAAATATTTCTTTGTACTCTAGAATTTGCCTTCATTTTAAAGCCTTCAGAGAAGGCCTTCAGTTTTACCATTCTCAGAAACAACTTTGCTGAGAGTGGAGCTTCTTAGACATGGCTCCTAGGTTCTGGAATTGTCATTCCATGGTCATTCTTCCAATGGCAAGGAAAGACTTTTTACTTAAGCAGGACTTTCAGCAGCCAGTTGGCTACCGTTGAAGGGGATTTAAATTGGCAGAAAGGGTTTTCTTTGGTTGTCCTGTACTTGCAAATTGTTTTTAATGCTTATTATAAACATGATGTGAAAGCTGAAACACAGTAGCAGAAAAACAAAACAACAGTTATTGAGTTTAATGTGCATAGGAAGACAACATGCACAATATTCAGATTGGGCTACCCAGACTGGGGGAGGTACTAGAATATGGCAACCCTTTTCTTAGCACTCAAACCAAGAGTGATTATACAGTTATTCTGATCCCCGCAGCCCTTAAAGGCTTTATTAATTCAATCATTTGTTTTTGTGGAAAGGAAAAAATACGGAAGAATCTGTTCAAAAATATGGAAGCTGAACTGGCTTTCTCATTCAGCAAAGTGAGGCAACTGCTTCAGATGCCAGATGGTGGGTAACATGAAAGAGGACCAAATTGCCAGTTATTTAGTTCTACTGTAGTTTTACTGTCAGAGGTGGGAAGGAAGAGATTTTCTGCTTCATGTGGAAGAATAAGCTGTCTTGCTTTAGTTGATATGCACTTTAACTGAGGGGCACCATTTGCTATTCTGCCTCAGGCAGAAAAATGTCTTTGTCCAGCCCTGCATGGGAGGATTACAAGTGGAAGATGATATAATCTGGACTCTTGAAAATTTAATTAGTGAGGAAGCACGACTGCATGATAAAAGTTTTGTCTGAATGTACCCTTGGCTTTTACACAATGCTATACGTGGACTATATACACCAGATTGCATCTGTGCTCTATGAAAATATAGTTTATTAGCATCTCATGGAAAAATGTAAACCTTGGGTAAACACAAGGAATCAGTAGAAAAAAAATATGTTGAACCTGTCCTCCCACTTGTGACCCCTTTCATCTATGTAATTAACTTTACACTACAAATCATATCTGTGGATCAAAAGAGTTATCAAAAGAATGACTCCTAAGACTCCTGCTACCCTAAGAAGTTGGGGGCATTGGGATTCACCTGCAATGCCAGCATCCCCTTAGAATTGGGAGGAATTATAGCTCAAAGGAGGCCTGCAAGAAGATGGTAAGGCAGAATAATAATAATAATCTTTATTATTATTAATTATTATTAACTTTATTTCTACCCTGCTTTTCTCCTCAAGGAGACTCAAAGCAGCTTACAAAGCTTAAAAGAGAACATAGTTAAAACTATAGTACACAAAAGTTAAAACACACAGTAAACAATGATACTGATAAAAACAATAATAAAATACATATAAAAAATACAAATGACAATTAAAATAACCAACACTGTTCTACATACTCATTATGTATTAAATGCCTGCTGAAATAGGAATGTCTTTAGTTGTCTCCGAAAGGTAGGCAGGGAGGGTGCCAGTCTGACCTCTTTGGGAAGGGAGTTCCAGAGTTAAAGTTAAACAAAGTATTTTATCTGAATTGACAAACATAATAGAAATCAGATGTTTTTAAGAACCATACAAGGCCATTGGAAAGTGAAGCAGGAAAGGTTGGATAGAGAGAGATTAGGGGTGGAAAGAGTGCTAGTTACCAGTCTTGAAGAAGAAGGTTGCAGCAGAGAGACTCAGACAGCATCTGAGGGTAACATGGAGGAATAGCAGTCCGGGGCACTATGTAACATGTATCACGCAGTGCGTACTATGTTCTCTGTACCACAATTGGCTGGGGTCAAAGCTAGGTTTTTTATACCCTATTTCATACCCTGAAGGGGTACATTGACAAAGCCATAGTGGCTTTCCCACAGGACCGACAAAGGGGTCCTGAATGAGCTGATTGCTTTAACTCTAGAGTAACAAAACATTGATGGGATTCATGTCAGTCTCTTAATGTTTGGCAAGGTATAGGGGAGTTCTCCATAGGGTAAGATAGAGGGATGGTTTTTGATTGTTTTATCTGGGCAGTTCATCTTCCATTGTGTTTGAAGATGCGAAGAGTCTGAAAAGGTGAAGGGATTAGCTTCGGGGTTTTCTGCATAATCCTCTCTGAACTTTCCCACCATCATGGCTCCAAACACGTCTCTGGTCAGTGTGACCCCACTCTTGTTCTCCAGTCATTAATAAGTCCGATTAATGAAAATTGCATATCTCATAGGAGGGGTGGTAGGGTATGCTAACACTCTCTCTGCAGTAACAAGTACGGAGGCACACCAACCTTGATCATTTTGGAGGCACACCCCTCCTTTCTTTTCAGTTTGTTTTTGCTCTAGAAGTTGCTAGTTCTAAAAAATCTTATTGCTTATTGTATTTTTGTTTTCCTTTAAAAATAAATTTATTAAAATTAGAAAAAAAAACCCAGAGAAAGTATTACTTTGGACTTGCATTATGAAGAGTGCAGGGGGTGGGAAAGGATGGTAGGGAAAAAATGCAACATATCCAGGCTTCAGAATATCGGTGAATGTTCTCCTTTCTTCCTGAAACTACAACAAATCAGCTTTTATGTACAGAAAACGCAGAATGTCTTTGTTTTGAGAAGCAACTTCAAGCTGAATGCTGCTGTTCCTGCTTTCCTAATGAAGACATAGTTAACAATTTGTGATACAGCTTGTGCTTGCATAGTGATTTTCACAGTTTTTCAAGGAAAATTACACCCAGAGAACAGAAGAACGCAAATTTGTTTCATTCTGCAGAATCCAAGATTGACAAATATGATCTGAATCCAGGTTTCTAAGCATAAATTGAATGAATAGAAGAGGTCTCAGTGCTAGTGAATTTAAGATGCTGCGGTTTCACTAATGAAGCAAAATGTGTGTTGCCGTCAAAGCTCAATTCATCTTTTCTATTTTTCTTTTTTTTTTAAAGAGCTACAACAGTTCTAAGGGAATCAAGGGTATTTTTCTTTAAAAATGTAATGGATTATACAAGGGAGAAGTCAAAAGCACTTTCTGAAAAGTGGTGCGGCATGTTCATAAATGAAGACTCCCAACCAAATGAATAGCAAAATGCTATTGAATTGAATGACTAATGGCAGAACTACCTTAATAACTAACTGTGGGGAAGAAATTCCTTCCAAATGGCTGACTTGAATTACTGCATATAGAGGATAAAAAATGGGGTCTTAGGCCTTATTTGCTTTCTAGCAATAACAACTTGGGAAAGTCTTGTAAAATGTCTTTCTCTAGGAAAAGATGAGGAATACATAGACTCTCTGGTAGCTACTGAATTACAGCTCTGCTCACCCCTTACCACAGGCCATGTGGGCTATGGCTGATAGGAACTGCATGTTCTCCATCCTCTACATAAGCCAGGGTTTAGTGTCTTTGCCACTTTCTAAGTATTCATTTTTAAAAAGAAATATCTTTTACTTGAATAAAATTGTGAATAATTCTTAGAAAATGGGAGCATATGGGCTAAGAAGCATAAATGTAAGAGGTCAAAGTCCCCTGCATGCATGGAGTGAAGCTCTGGGGCCACATCACTGCCCTATGTCATGGAGCAAATAGATCTGTTGCCCCCTATGGCCTTGCATTAGGCATAGATATCTGCAGGGGAAAGCTGACATGCATAAACTGCCTAACTGAGGCTGATGCCTAATGCATCATGTTTAATAACATTGCCAGGATTGGCTCTCTATTCTCAGGTTTTGGCCTTCAGTTCTCAGTGCCTCAAGTTTTACTAATTTGGCAAACATAATTCTGGCCTATGGGCTTCTTCTGAAAATCAGGAAGGCACTAGACTTCCATGTCACTCTAGTCTGGGACCTCAGTGGTTGGGTTGTGGAGGTCAAATTTTGATCCTTTGAAACCTGCTGAGGACCCGAATGTAGAGTCAACATTTTTTAAGTTTCCCCTCCAATTCAGTTTGAAATGGTAAAATTTATTTATTTAATGCTGGTTGTAAGTGTGGGAACTTGATCTGGTTTAGTCCTACAGTAAGAACACGTTTAAACTATCCTGTGTCAAACATTAGGATCCAAATGCAAATTAGGCCTTGCACATGGGCCATTTGTAAAAAAAAAAAGTCATCATCATCATCATCATCATCATCATCATCATCTAGATCCCTCCTTTCCCCCAACAATGGGATTCAGGGTGGCTAACAATATTTTTTTTTAAAAAAACAAAATACTGATTAAAACTACCTTACCTTCCATAACAGTATAAATATAGAAGCTATTCCATTCAGTTTCCAAAAGCCTGGTGGCAAAAAGACTGTTTCCATTTGCCAACAGAAGGAGATCAAGAAGGGAGTCATCCTTGGCCTGCCTTGGAGAGAATTCCAAAGACTGGGAGCAGCCAGTGAGAAGGGCCTCTCTTATTCCTCTCTAATGAGTCTGAGAAAGTGAGAATTTAATTTATTGGAATAGATAAACAATGCACAGGTAATCTGACCCATAATTTGCTGGTTCAGATGAAATGAGAGACTATGGTTAGCTGGAAACTTCCACATTTCAGTGGGGTGCACCTTGAAAAGAGAACAGGCTACTGGTAAGAGAAAAAGACATATTCAGCTATTGGCTTATTAAGCTAACAAAAGTTGATCCAAACCCAACCATTGTTCTACTGTTTAAAAATGCAGGCATCCTGCCAGGAAAATGTGACAACTTTAATACCAGACTTCTTGTACAAAACAAAGACATTTGCATTTCTTGTTCCCACATATATAATCTTTCATGAGACACTATTAAAATGGCTCTTCCTGGGAGACCTTCCTACCTGGCACTTGAGATCATATTGTGCATCTGAGTCATTCCTATATCTCTGTATCGACTTATGCAGTGCTCACCAGTGAACAATGTGAGTGTTCTGCCCAGGTTACATTGTTTAACAAATTAATACCTTATTTGCTGGTGTATAAGACTCACTTTTCCCCCTGAAAAATACTGTTTGAAAATGGGGTGTGTTTTATATGCCAATGTGTCTTATACACCAACAAATAGTATTTGCTTGTTACCCTGTATTGTGGGGGTCCCGGGAGGGACGCCCAAATAACCAAATAAAATGCAAGATGGGGAAATTAACTCGAGCACTCTCTCAAACTAACGAGAGGCAGGGTAACTTTAGCTGGGATCTTTTACCCTATGTCTACAGCATCAGGTCAGACAAGTTCTAAAGCAACAAATAATATTTTTATTGAGAACAAACAACACAAAAGATACGACATACACTAGCTAGCTGAGAAGTAGAAATGGAGAGTTTCTGGGGAATGGGTGATATGACACCTTTTCTCATTGTCCTGGAGAGAAGTGGAGGTTGCAGGGAAGAAAGCTCAGCGTGGTTCACTGAGGGGACAACTTCACTGGACAGAGCAGCAACAAGGCTGGATGGAAGTCCAGAGTGATCCAAGCAGTCCGAGCAAGTGATCCAGGAAGGGAGGCAGACTCAGTTATTGGGAACTGAGGGGACAGCTCGCCAAACACAGTGGCAGCAAGGCTGGATGGAATTCAGGAGCGATCCCAGGAAGGCTCGGAATTGGGGACCTTTTATAGGGTGGATTTTACCTACAGGCCATGCCATGCTCGGTGAGAACAAAGGGAATTTAGAGCGGGACAAAGGCGTTGGAAAAGGTCAGGTTTTACATGATGAGGTTAGCGCTGGATGACAATAGTAAGGCCAGTATGCAAATGGCCCAACATAAAGGAATGGCTCAGCACTCGGCTGGGCGTCTTTGTGTAAGCTGAGCAAGGCTGGTTTGAAAGAAGGAGTGGTCCCTAAAGCATCGGAGAGGCATTAAGTTGCCTGCCTAAATGAGGTTTGAAAAGTACAACCATTAACAGCCGCGCCTATCACATGCTTGTCCGGTGGCCCTTGCAAACACGTGGAGTAGGGTAGCAGAGAAAGATCACATAAAGGCCAAATAAGTTTGATATCAAAAGATATCTAGTGCTCTCACCAGACATATCATAACCATGGTAACAGGGGCATTTAGAATTCTCAGCCAGAGAGCAATTTGGCTTCAGTAAACTAAAAACCCCAGAATTCCACAGGACGTTGAAAGTGGAAAAACAGCACTGTAACAGTGTTGGGCGGAAATGGCAATACATGCAATTGTTCAATTGCAGAGATAGGAATTTTGAAGCCCTACAGATGCTGGAGGGCTTCCAGCATTCCTAGCTAACATAACCAACAGTGAGGAATGCTGGGAGTTGCAGTCCAACAACATCTGGCAAGCCATACAATGCCCACCTTTCAGAATGTACAGTTAACAGAAGCACATTGTAAAATCCTCCTCCAGTAGAATCATTTCAGAAATACTATACATAAGCACTTCTACAGGAAAAAAAATGTCCCTGTCATTTCAGGTTTCTGGGACTACACCATATCCACTTAATCACTGCTGTCTAAATGAACATCTAAAATTAATTCTTGAGCTTATCTAGAAAGGAAAGAAGTCCCTGGAAGTATGCAGACTTTCCAATTCTTTTTGTTTGATGTTACTTGCATATCCATAGTTTTCCATCCAAATTCTTTCATGAAACATTAGGTTTCCCCCCTTCCCTTCTATCCTTCTTCCCCTCCCCTATCATGTGTCTAGATCATAGTCAAAGTGGTAAAAGTGCTATAGCAATATCACACTAGATAAACATTAAGGTAGTTTTCTTTTATTACTAGCTTTCCTCTTTGCTTGATCCCTGTTGAATCTGGGTTCTGAAAAAAAAATTGCTGTGTTTCTAGTGATTACCATCTTAGATAGTCAATATAATACAAAGAGACAACCACAGAAAGTTACATCTCATTTTGGGAAACAATGAACTAATTTAAACTGATCTGTGGAGTGGGAATGAAAAGTCCTTGATAATGCTGGAAGTTCCCTGGGAATACTTAAGAACAAGGAAAAGTGTTCTGTGGATCTCCAAAATAAATTTAGTTTGTATAACAACCAAACCTTAGGTTTGAAATACTTTTTTTTCTTGTTTGGAGAGGCACTAAGAATAGTGTTTTAGAGAGCCCTCTCAGTCTCTATTTCTTCTGTTCAAAGGGAGCAGGAGGGACTCCCAACTAGTTTCTAGTTCCTCCCAGGAATCACAACCACTTCAGTTTTCTTTTGTATTGTTACACTTCTTCTCATCTGAAAGAAAGAAAATTGTCTGGAACATTACACATCGTCTTTTGAAGTGTGCTGGTCTTTTAATTGTTCGCCCACCTTGAGTGTGCCTGGGTCAGTTATGACATCCTTCAACTGCCATCCTTCATTCTGCGCCACCAAGAGTGTGTCCTTGGTGGACTCTCTCTTTTTGCAGTCATAATTCTTTGATTATTCTCTGGTGTGTCCCTGTTTGGTCAGCATGTATCAAGATTACCCTGTCCATCCTGTTACCCCAAAATGTAGGTGACTCAGAGGTCCACCCATGATGCCAGCGTCTCCATGAAACAGTGGAGAATATTAGCTCAAAGGAGAGGTCTGTGAGAGGGGGTTAACCTAGCAGGATCTTTTACACCTATGTATACTGGTACTAATGCAGGGACACCAGCTGGAGATTCAAACAATGTTTTGTTTTATTGGGGAAATATCACAATCACACACATGATCCAAGCAATATCACAACCACACAAAGGTAACTGAAGGAAAGGAGGGAAAAATTGGATAGTGAGAAGTGGGTGATATTTACCTATCCTGCAAAGAAGAGATGAAGCAATGCAGCTCAGACAAAGAGTCCAAGGGTAGTACAAGAATGGGAATCAGAGCAGCAGAGAGACGGCCTATGTCCAGAGTATTATAAACCATCTGTCTCAGCTTGGGTTTAAATACTCTTTTTCTGCTCTGAGGGAGAAGGTGTTAATGTCTCTCTGGTAGAGTAAACAATGGAGTCTGGAATGAGCTAATGGCCTTAGCATTAGATGACAAAGGACTGATGAGAATTGTGATAGCTCCTTAATGGATGGGCAGGTGTGGAAATAAAGGGGAAATTCGGCAGAAAGAGGAAGCAGGTTGAAGACAATTGGAGGCAGTTTTGGGTTCTGTTGTTCTCAAAGGTCAAGTCGTTGAGGGACATTTGCAAGTCCACTATTGCTGGAGCTTCCCTGACTGTGACCTGGCCATGCCTTGTGGTCCCATCTGACTAGTTTTGCATTGCGTGTATTCAGTCAGTCCTCTTTTGCCAGAATAGCTTTGCAGCCATGTCAGTGTATAATTTTATTTTATGCCAATTAAATTATATATGCCAATTATACCATATCATGGAGTGGGGGTGTATGAACTGGTAACAGTCTCCTCAGGCATTGGTTATATTACCAGGCCTTACTGAAGATCAAAGCATAAACGTTCATTTCTGTGATCTTTCTTAGATGGCTGAAGAAATCTTTTCTATCCAAAAAAACTACTGCAAGAAATTAATTATCCTTCAGTTTTGGAATAAAGCCTTTTATGTTTATGGTAAGGCTGCTCTCACAAAGTCAAGTGATTGGACTCACAAGGACAAGTGGCTAGACCTGTTTCTGATGCATCTTGCTGAAGGATGATTTGTAATCCTTTAAGATGGGGGCTCTTACAGTCATCTCCTTTACCTTTTTGCAAACATTTCGATGTAGCTGTGTCCTCTCCCATAATGTCTCTTAATGTATGAACTACTTCAAGATCTCACAATTTTCTGAAAGGTGTTTATAAAAGGTACCTAAATAGTTGATCATTCTCAGGAAACTCTGAATTTCCTTGAAATCTTGGTATCTTTCAAATACGATCTAGTTTCAGACCTTTCAAGGTCAGTAAATAGTGAATATTTGGTACTTCTGCAGTTCTCAGCCTAGTTTGTCTCTAGTCAATTGTTTCTGTTCAATTGTCTCTGTTCCGATTCTCAACCTAATTTGTCTCTATTGAATTGTCTGTATTCCTAGTTTGTCTCTATTAAATTTCATCTTCTTTTCTCTACAGCCCCTTTCACATTACACAGTTGTAGCATTTCAATGCCACTTTATGCCATGACATGACAATGCCATTTCAATGCCATGGTTCCATCCTATGGAATCCTGAGATTTGTAGTTTCATAGGGTACTTAGAATTCCCTGCCAGAGAGCTCTAGTTCTTTCCCAAACTACACACCCCAGGATTCCATAGAATGCAGCTAAGGTTATTAAAGTGGAATAGAAGTACAATAATTGTATAGTGTAAAAGGTTCCTACATCTTTTCCCAAAGGGTTTGGCATATGGCATCAAATAATTGGATTTTTCATTCCACACAACATGCTAGAGTCCATTTTTAATTTCACAGAAAATAGTTTATATTAGATAGATCTGGCAATGTATCCTCAATTGCCTAGACAATGAAAAGCAGCTTTTTTCAGTGCTTTACAAGTATTTGGTATGTGCACATTCCAAATTTCTCTGATGGCTTTCTGATCACTGCAAGGCAGCTTTTCAGGTATGTGCTTTTCTCTATCGTTTTTATAATTTCTCACCTTGGTCAACTTTTCAGCTGTTATTTCAGAGGCTGTAATTACACTACTGGCACTTTCCTTTTAGGTAAGCTGATGGGCTTCACACTTACTGCAATCTGTTTTATAAACTCCATTTAATTTTCCATTTCCTCAAACACATCACTGATTTCCTCTTGAATTCTCTCTTGATTTTAGCCGCTATTTTCAACTGGATTTTCAGTCACTCCAGTGTCCACTGTCAATACATTCTGATACTGCATCATTATCATTTTCATAGTCTGGTACTGCTCTCTGGTCACATTGACAGCCACAAGCCATAGCCTGTATGCAATATTTGTTGGTTGTTGGGTTAACACTTTTGGTCTTGTGTTTTCTCACTGGCTTTGTTATAATATATAATGCATTCTTAATACCTGATCAGTGTTTTTGACTTGAGTATTGGTGTTTACTATGTGGATAAAGCTGTAAGTCTAATTGGAAAGATAATGTTTTATTCCTCTAAAACATGATAGAATACAGTTATTTCTCCAGAACTCAATTAGAGGTAGAAATCATAACCCCTAGCGTTTTAAACAAAAACTGGGACATATGCAGCCAAGCAACATCAGAGTGTGGTCAAGATAAGAAAAGTTACTAATGAGTAAAAACTCACAAGTCAGGAAAGAATCAGTGGCGGAGCTTGGAGTGCAGGGTGGGTGGGAGGGGCCATGGCTATGATGCTAAGGGTGGGGCCACTGTGTGGGGAAGTGTGGCTATGGTGTGTTGGGGCATGGCCAGGACACGGGCGCCTGGCCAGGGTGCGCAGGGGCATGGCTACAGGCTGAGACGCCCCAAAAACATTGCTGCCTGGGGCGAATCGACCCCCCTGCACCCATGTTCCTATGCGACTGGAAAGAATGCAGCAGTTTGCTTTTGCCTGAGCCTACTATGAAGGGCAAGACCCTTCCCTTTCTGTCTTCTTCCTCTCTGCTGAGTTAACTGAGTGCAAAATACTTTTGCAGTTTGATCTCAGTCTGCATCACTTGAAATAGGCTGAGTACAAAGAGGGAGACTAGCCAAAGGAGTGGAACAAGAGAGGATTATTTTGGACTGCACCAGCTAGAGGACATGGTAGCAGCCTTTGCAATCTTATCCTCATAGCATGCATTCATGACATTTTCTCTTTGTTGGCCTTAGCCACGCTTTCTCTTTTCCTGCCTCAGTTAGTTTATGTTAGTTAATTGGTCATTTTGTAGTCTGCAGTGCTTTCTCCACCATGTTTGAAGAACATATTACAAGCCTCTACCTTCTGCTTATAAACACTCTGGCCCTTTCACAATACACAATTATAGTGCCATGATTCCACTTTAACTGCAAAGAAAACATCCTACAAAACCCTGAGATTTGCAGTTTAGAGAGTTGCATTTAGAATTCTCAGCTGGAGAGAAAATCCACATAGTGTACTGATTATTTAATTCCTTATCCAGATAAGGTCTTTAACATTCATATTTATTTTCCTTTTGAAGATGAACCTACAGTTTTAGAAGAGGAAGTGGAAGTGCACTCAGAACATTTTGGAGAAATACATTCCTGAATGGCATACCAACAGAGCTGATTCAAGCTGCAAAAACAGAACCTACTCTATTTCTACCTAAAATCTGTCAACAAATATGGAAAACAAAACAATGGACCACAGATTGAAAACATTCAATATACATTCCAATTCACAAGTAAGGGGGGCCCTACGGATGAAGTAATCAGAAGATCATTGCATTAATTTTCTATGTAAGAAAAATGATGCTCAAAACTCTACAACAAAGACTTTTACCATATACAGAGTGAGAAATGTCAGATGTCCAAGCCAGTTTCAGTAAAGCAAGAGGCATTGGGAATCATATTGCAAATATATGTTGGGTAATCAAGTGCACCACAGAATTTCAGGGGAAAAAAAGGCCTGTGTTTTACAGATTATAGCAAAGCCTTTCACTGTGTAGATCATGAAAAACTATGGACTATTCTTAAAGAAATATGTATGCCATATCATCTAATTGTCCTGATGCATAAACTGTACTCAGCACAAGAAGCTACTGTTAGTACAGAATATGGAGAAATGGAATCGTTTTCAAATGACAAGAGGGTCAGGCAAGGCCACATTTTATCACCTTATCTTGTTAACTTGTACACTGAACATACCATATATAAAGCAGGATTAAACTTGGACGAAGGAGGTGTGAAAATTGGAAGAAGGACCATCAACAATTTATAATGTGTGGATGACACCATTCTACTAGCAGAAAACAGCAGACTCTTGGAAATATTACTGAGGAAAGTCAAGGAAGAAAGTGCAAAGGCAGGTTTACAGCTGAACATTAAGAAAACAAAAATAATGACATAACCTTAAAGTAGACAATGAAAACATTGAAATAATTCAAGATTTTCCATCTCTTGGCTCAGTCCTTAATCAGAATGGAGGCTACACTCAAGAGATCAAAAAAAATTCTAGGACCTGGAAGGGCAGCTATGAAAGAAATAGGTAAGATCCTAAAGTGTTAAGATATATAATTGAATACTACAATTAGGATTATCTGTGCCATTGTATTTCCAATTTCTGTGTATGGTGGTGAAAGCTGGATACTGAAGAAAGCTGATGAGAAGAAAATCAATTCTTTTGAAATGTGGTGCTGGAGAAGAGTTCTGTGCATACCGTGGACTGCTAAAAAGGCTCACAAATGGGTCCTAGAGTAAATCAATCCTGAACTCTCCCTAGAAGCCAAGATGACTAAACTGCAAGAGTTGTACTTTGGGCATCTCATGGGAAGACATGACTCCTTTGAAAAGACAGTAATGCTTGATAAGGCAATAGTACAGGTGGACAGACTCAGTCAAGGAAGCCACAGCCCTGAGTCTGCAAGACCTGAGAAAGGCTATTGATGATAGGGTGAGGTCTCTCATTCATAGGGTCGCTGTGAGTCAAAGTTGACTTGATGACAGTTAACAACAACGCAACTCTAGTTTTAGCCTTCTTATATTTTTCAAGTTGCTAATATGTGATGTGCATACGTTTACTACAGTTGTGGCACTCCTCCCCATACGCTGGACATCATTTTTTCTTTGTCTTACATGTCCCTCTCTGCAGTACATGGATTATCGTGTGATGTTTACTGTTTCCATTATTTTTTATTTCTCCCTCTGCTTGTTATGTACTGTAAGGATGGTGTAAAGGGAGGAGCTGGGCAAGCTGGCTGGTGTCAGCCAATCACAGCTCAGGGAATGCTATGAAGGGGAGCCTATGGGTGGGGGGAGAAAAATATGAAAACTGAGGCTCATATCTGACAGACGTAAGATGGGGAAAGATGGCATAAAGATAGGGGAAAACTGTAATAGAAATCTGACAGTCAGCCATAGGGAAGAACTGAATAGAGTTTTGGGGAGCTGTGAATGATTAAAGAGTTCTGGAGTAAATGATTGATATAATTGTGTATTAATTAACTGGTACTTGTTTATTCTTTTTTTTATGACTGTGTCTGGCTGTTCCTGTTAAATTCTGAGAGATAGTTTGGTTATACTTTCCACAGCGAACCCACTGAACAATCCATCCAGTGTTCCATATAGGGATGATGTTGAGGCCCAAAGGAGGAATTTGAGACGAAAAGGGGCACAGTGAATGACAAGAATCCAAGAGTTCAGAATTACAGGGCCAGCCTGGAGAGGGGATCTGTCATAAATGGGCTCCATTTTCTCTCTTATGGGTCTTTCTAATCTTCTTTTTGGACAATTCAGCTGCCCTGAAAAACCGCACTTCGTAAACTTCTCTGGTAGCAAAATGTAATCCTTATAATTAGGTATTCTCAACGAGATGTTCTCAAGCAGACCTAAGTTTTGAGTTCTGTAAGGATATTAGCTGGATCCTTATAATGCCTTTTGTCCTCTAGATGACAGTGAATTCCTATACTCATTAGGCCTAGCCAGCCTAGCCAAGGATAGGCGTAGTAGTTTCACACATAGAGCCACCTCTGTTGCTTAGTTGTTCATGCTTTGAGATCAGAGATGATATAAGGGTGGAATGAAATGGCAGATGTGGCCTTGGTGACATATGCCTTGGTTACATCCCAGTTGGATTACTGTAGCACGTTCTACATGGGGCTGCCTTCGAAAAGTATTCAAAAACTACAACTGGCTGAAAGAGTCACAGCCAGATCACATAACTCTCCTGTTGCAACAGCACCACTGGCTGCCAGGCACAATTCAAAGTGCTGGTGATGACCTTTAAAGCCTTACATGGTTCAGGTTATTTGAAAGATTGTATTCTCCCTTAAGAACCAGCCCAGGCTTGAGATCTGTTGGAGAGGCCCTTCTCTCCATCCCACCGCCCTTACAGGTACACCTGTTGGGGACACTGGAGAAGGCCTTTTGAGTGGCTACCTCCAGGGCCCTTTTTGCACCTTACCTCATCGCAGCAGCGGGGAGCAGCGCTCGCGTGGGCAGCCACTCGTGTGAGCTGCTCACAACAGCCCTTTTTGCCTCCTGCACCGCCTTCCTTCTAGTGCAATCTTCGCACGCCCCTTTCTTCTGCAGCGCAGTTGTAGGCTGCATGAGGGGCAGGAAGCGCGACCGGGCCGCCTTGCCGACACACCGCACAGAGGTAAGTGCGCGAGGGCGCCACGAGCATTGTGCGAGTATGGGGCATTTTTGGCTTAAAGCCGAAAATCAAAACATGCGTGCGCCCCCCGCTTTAGCCTCGTGAGCATCGCGCGAGGGGGAGTGCGTCATACGGAGCGACGCTCCCACTCACGCGATGCTCAAGGAGCGCTTGCGCAAAAAAAAAAAAGCATGCGAAAAGGTAGCAAGTTCTGGAACTCCCTTCCCAGAAAAGTCAGTCTGACACCCTCCCTACTATCCTTCTGCAATCAAGTAAAGATGTTTTTATTCAGATGGGCATTCAATGTACGATGACTATATGTGGCCTGTCTAATAGAATGTGCTGTACCTTGTGTTCCTGATCAATAATGGAGTTTTTAATGATGTATTTTAACATTGTTTTAATTCTTTTGATGGTTTAATTATGTTTTAACTTTCGTATTCTATGAATTTTAACTATGTTTTTCAATTGTAAGCTGCTTTGAGTCCCAACTTGGGAAAAAAGTAAGGTATAAATAAAGATGATGATGATGACGACGACGACAATGATAATAATAACAACGGAAGAAGAAGAAGAAGAAGAAGAAGAAGAAGAAGAAGAAGAAGAAGAAATTTCTAAAGCTAAGAGTTTTAATTTAAAGGAATATCCAACCACTATACCCAACTCTACATTCCTTTGCAACTGGCAATGTTTCCAAGCTCTGCCCATGGGCCAGGTCAAATAGTTCTTGGATTCTGTCATTTGTGCTCCTGCAATCCAGGGTTCCTACTGTTACATACACAGCAAAACAGACATGCTTTTCAGGCATTTGTTAGAAGATACAGTACACATGTCATGTCTTACGTGGATAAGTATGCAAGGAAACGATCTTGTGCAAAGTGGCCTTTAGGAAAGATCCAAATTAGCTCTGAGTATAAGCATGTTTATATAACACTGGAAGTGGGGGAAATCAGTAAACTTAAAAATCAGCACTCATGCTTTCTGAATATTTAATGTTCTGTTGATTGGAACTGAGCTGGAAACACAGAGTTCTGAAGTGTTATCCCCTCAGAGCCTCTAAAATATGGTAAAAGCTTTACAAGACCTTGAAGGGTTAACTGTTCTTTCTTTAGCATAGTTCTTCCCAAATTGTACACTGCCATTTTTGAGGCATGTCTCCCGTCATGTGAATCTGAGATTTTTTGCTTGGCTTTGTTGGCAAAGAATATATGGAAACAGCTTGAATTTAACACCTCTTTCCTAAATGTAGTGGCCTGGAACAATTGATTCAACTATGAGTGGGGGAAGTATTACTCTGCCCTAATTTTAATAAAGTAAGGTAGCTTTCTCAATCTTGTACCCTCAAATTTGTTAAAACTCCCATAAATCACAGCCATTTGCCATGCTGGTTAGAAGTCATGGGGATTATAATCCAACAAGGCCACCAGTTTTGCCACAGAGTGTACTAAGGAATGTTTGCCTCTTAGGAATGTAGGAAGCCACTCCAAACAGAATAAAACTATAGGTCCATCTATTCCAATATCACAAATACTGACTAGTATTTTTAATTTTAGTTGGATTTTTTTTTTAAAAAAAATGTGATTACAAAGAAAGGGAAAGGGAGAAGGAAAAAGGGGAAAGAGAGGGATTAATGGGTGTCAGCTAGGCATATAGACTACTATAAGATGACCATAATTCCAATAACACATTTTCTTGAAGCTGATACTTATAAAATATACATTCATTAACAGTTACAGAAGTGAGATCCTTTGAGAACTGAATAATGTATAGTGAACATTTATATTTTCCAACCTTGGAGTACAAATCTTTACATCATCAGCATCACCATCAAACATTGACTGGCACTGGTTTCTCCATGGTTCCAAACAAAAGTCCTTCCCAGTTTCAGTTCCTCTGTGCCATGCAAAATGAAGGTGGATTTGCCTCAGTTGTAGCTGACAAGGAAACATTCTTCATGCATCTTCTTTTAACTGGTTTAAGAGTGAGCAAACCCATTACAACCTGCCCTATTTTATAGGAAAGGCTTCAATAATTCATGTAATGCCTTTGAAATATCACAAAGTCTTATAAAATTTCCTTCCATTTTAAGCTTCACTGGAACTATTCTGCAGAAGCAAAAAACCAGCTATATTTAGGTTTGGCATACACTGTTGTTGCCACCCTAGAGCTCTAAACCAGACTGGTACTTGTGGCACCATATTCAACCATTACAAATGGGAGATCTTCACATCCCAGTGAAAGAGTACAGGGTATTCCTGTTGTTCGAAGCCATTAACATATCAGTCAAATATGTTACCAAGGCCATTTCCATACTACACTGTTGTAGTGCTATTACTCCATTTTCAACATCCTATGGAATCCTGGAGTTTGCAGTTTAGGGAGGGGCATCTTTGGCCTCAGTAAACTACAAACCCAGAATTCCACAGGATATTGAAAATGGAATAATAGTACTATAACAGTATAGTGTGGAAATGGCCCATGTTCACAGTTTAATAAGAGGATCATTTATAACTTTCCCTTAGAAAAGGTGATGTGATTAAAGTCTATGAAGTAGTGTTATTTTCCATGTTTTCTTCTGATTTCAGAAAAACTCATACCTAAAAAAAAAAAAGTTAATTACTTCTTAAGTAAATAAAGTAACAAGTCCTAGAACACTCCTACCAAAAAGGCCACTAACAGTATTGGCTGGGACACTGTGGGAGTCATAGTCCAAAATGTGTAATTTGTCCCAAGTTTGCCCCAACTTCTCCTAGCCCAACAGGAGGGTTTCAGCGTAATCTTCTGTTTCACAAACACATGCACAAACACATACATATCTCTGAGTATGTCTTGTTTTCCACTAGGTTTCCAAAGGGCCTGATTATGTCAGTCACTAGCCACAACCCTCCCTTTTTGTTAAGAGAGCTAGGATGAACGTTTATGGATAGTTCATTATTGTCACAGCCTGCTCTTCAATGTCTCAACATCTGCATGTAGAAAAATTAAGCTTGATCTTGACCAGAGGTGTAGAAAATGTAGCCTGTGGGCCACAAGTGACTTCTGGGTCCCACTTTTTGCCTCTCAAACCCCTAACAGCTCTCTGGAGTCTGTTAAAAATTATTGTAATTTCAGGTATTTTATACATGAAAACCATACCAAACCACCCCAAAACAGATGCAAATGCCTTGTAACATCACCAGAATCACCCCAGCACCTCTTTTTTGACCATACAGCAACCAAACAGGTGACAAGAAGTGGTGTGGCATCATCTCTGATTGCCATTTTAACTGTTAGACATTAAAAAAAAGTGGTACTTCTGGGTCCAAATCAGCAGGAAAATTGGCTCCAATCACCTAACCACTTGCTTATCATTGATGTAGGTGGACCTTGGGCTGGTAGTCAAAGCAGTGGTTTGACTTCTCACTTCTAAGTTGATTTTACTATAATTTGCCAGGGCATGTATAACACAGGCTTGCTGGTGGCAAAGGTATCAGGTTATATAATATTACTTTGTGCATATTTTCCAGCTGGATGTATTTGATAAAACATACCGTATGTGCTGGCATATAAGACACTTTTTTCCTTAAAAATATTATCTGAAAATAGGATGCGTCTTATACATGAGTAAATGCAGTAATGCTAAAAACATAGGGAAGGGAAGGAGAGTGAAAGTTTTCCCTGCCTAGGCAAAACAGGAAGGAAGGGGGTAGTGGAATCCTTGATCTATAGGAACACAGATGTTTCTACAG
Source organism: Ctenosaura bakeri (assembly GCA_948474755.1). Classification (NCBI taxonomy): domain Eukaryota; kingdom Metazoa; phylum Chordata; class Lepidosauria; order Squamata; family Iguanidae; genus Ctenosaura; species Ctenosaura bakeri. The sequence goes on from CAOLHI010000710.1 coordinate 86,699, forward strand.
TTTCGCCTTCCCTTCCCTTCCTCTCTTTTGCATTTTGACTCTGCTGGGAGTTTCTGCCCAAGCAAACAGGACGAGAAAGGTAGTGGTGCAGCACTCTTTTCATTCCCCTCCTCTCCTGGTGCAACACTCCTTCCCTTCCCTTCCTTTCCTATGCATTTTGCTCACCAGAGAACTAAATTTTTTCCCCCTAAAAAATACCCCTTGAAAAGTGGGGTGCGTCTTATATGCTGGTGTGTCTAATATGCCAGCAAATACGGTAATAGGGAAGCTATTTGTCCATCGAATCATCTAAAACCTTTCTTGTTCCAAACTACTGATTCTGAAAATTTTAACACAAGAGAACTATTTTTTAAAAAATGGTTATGTTAAAGTAAGACTTTCCTATGTATGGCAAGGGAATGGCTAAAGCATGTAATCTTTGTCCGTATGTAATTGTTTTTCTAGTCCCTCAGGCTTCAAAAATTCAAAGAGAATTGAGACAGCAGTGATTCTCCTTATAGAATGGGCTGTAGCCAACATGCTGCCAAACCCTTCTTGAGGTTGACTGCTTGAAGTATGCCCCATGTGACAGCTTTGCTGTCACCACAGTGACAAGAAGCTATTTAAATATAAGGCCCTACAGTGCATCCAATCCACATAGTCTCTATGTGACAGAATTTCTGGAAATTTGTACAGGCAGACTTTTGTACAGGTGCCTTCTATACATGTGGAGTGATTTAATGCTGCTGTTTGTACAGCTGCTCTCTGTCTTGCAGAACTTCCATTAAAACACTTTGATGGACATGCAAGGAGTAAAGCCCACTTTATGCTTCTGTGCTTTTACCATATTTTTACTCAGGTGTTGTTACATGTGCTGGAATGAATTGTGTTGTCAAACACTTTCTTCATTTTCAGCGACTATCTCTCTCTGTGTGTGGTATTTTGTTTGTGTCTTAAATGTGCTAGTTATGAGCTCACATTCCCTTCCTTCACTGCACTTTTCAACAGCCAGAATGATTTATTAACTGTCATTTGAGAATGTTCTATTTCACTAACCTAATGATAAAATATCAAATCCTGCAAACTAATCTCACATCCACATCAAAATGGCTAAGGCAGTAGTTCTACAGGCACAATTTGCTCCAAGAGAAAATAAAATAAAAATAGAAATGAAGAAATAAGCAGTCCACCTAAAAGCCTCTGAGAATATCTGATCTAAATTTTTAATTTTAGACTCATAGCTAAAGATTGAACAATAAGTCAGGAAATCTTTAGTTAAATTTAGATACAAACTTAATGGACTATGGGAGGAGCTGTAGCTTGAGGTGTAACTCAAATAACTAGGATGAACAACAGCAATGCTCTTCCCTCCTTTTGCCCAAGTTTGGCCTTTTATCGCACTATGCCGCAATCAGGCATCATCCCGATCCCATCCCGGCCATGTCATTGCTGGGATGGGATTGGGACCTCAACATTCCCCATGGCACCGTTTGGCTGCTGGTGGACGGGTAACATTTAGGACATACTCTTTCCTTCCATATTGTAGCTGGCCTGTTCCTGCGCTGTACCATGGAAGAAAGTGCTTCATAGCTATTTTCCTATTTGTTTAATCATTTCTCAAACTCTCTTGAGTTTGCCTGTATTCAGCAGAGGAGGATGCTCAGGAACGAGAATGCCAGCTCTTCAAGCTATTTCTCTCATTTCTTCATGGGAAAGTACTCAGTTATATCAAACCCCACCTCTAATATGATCTTCTAGGAGACTAAATATAGGCATACAACCTTACCTGCCATTTGTGAAAAGTAGGAAAAGGTCCTAGCAGGCTTGCTATATGTTGCTAGGTTAAAGTAGGGACATTTGAACTAGAACTGGGACCAGGATTTGGTCACATTACAGGGGGTCTCATCTGCTGTCAGTCCTGGAAATTAATCTGAAAGAGAGATGTCAACCAATTAAAGGATTTTAGTTGATCAACTATTAGAGTAATCAGCTACGTTTACATTAATTTACATTCAAATCATTAAAACTTATTTTCTCTTTCTTTCATTTTTTCCTGGTTATGCTGTTTGACTTTTTTGATTTTCTTGTTATGCAGCTGTCAAATATTGCACACATTTTATTTTAACTCTTACCGTCATTCAGCTAGTGCAGTTTCTTCTTTTTTAATTACAGTACGCAGGTCCTACTGTTGTGGTAGTGATAGTGTTGTTGGTTGTTTATAGAATATGAACTTGCAGACAGGATCTGTTACTTTTACTACCCTTTTGAGATGTGGAAGTGTAATACAATGTAGTCATTCAATTTATTGGTGGCTGGAGATTTGAACACAGTTTTTCCAAAATTTATACCCTTTGTTAGTGCTCAGAGAACACAAGTGTCATTGCTTTACCTATTCAAATTGATCCTAAACTAAAGCTTTACACTCTTATCATATCACTTTTACAATACTCTCTTTCTGGGTTGTCATTCATAGTTCACTATGGATTCTATGCTTTTGACATCACTGCTGCCAAATAATTGCATTCCAATTAATGTTTCTTGCTTTTTTTCCTTTCACATTTTTTCCAGCTTTCCTCCTCCTCCTTCAGCAGTTAAATGAATTCATAGTCAGCCTAGTGTTGACAATCAAGGAGTTAATGAAGATGTAAAGGATGACTTCAATGTTGATTAAAACCTTCTTGCAGCATTTGGCAAAAACAAAAACAAACAAGCATGGCAAGAAGAAGCTTTTAACTAAAGTTGTAGTCATTATTATTTCCTATACAGCATGGGTGAGTGATCAGAAGAGGACTGCTCCTTAATTACTTAGTATATCTTCTCTTTGCTGGGATGGCTTTAATTACTTGCCATTAAAAATACATTGGTTCACCTAGGTTTAAAACCCATTATCAGAACATCATCCCATTGCTTTTATGAAGCCTAGAGAGTAACTTAATCTTACATGCTTTTTAAATGAAATCTCAGAATTCCAGCTAATAGTGTAAACAGGAATGAGGTGGCCAATATGCAAAGTTGTCCTCCACTCTTTCTCCTTCTCAAAGATTTTTGCCTTCTTCCTTGCCCGCCTCTCATTCAGCCCCTCCTTCTCCTCCCATATATCAAACAGAAGGAATTCTTGTTCTCTCTCCACACACATACTTTATTACCCCAAAGCGTTGGTGATTGAGAGGCCCACCTGTGATGCCAGTGCCTCTAAGGAATAATAGGGAATATTAGCTCAAAGAAGAGGCCTGGAGGAGTGACGTAACGGGATCTTTTACACCTGTGTATACTAGTACTAATGCAGGAACACTAGCTGTAGATTTGAAGAATAATAGTTTTTTTGGGGGGGGGATTAACAATCACAGGCATGCCAGATCCAAGCAGTTTCACAATCACACAAGGCTAACCAAAGGAAAAGGCAGGAAAAGTTGGATAAAAAAAGTTTAGGGCAACATGGGTGACATTTACCTATCCAGAAGTGAAGATACAAAGTAATTTGACTCAGAGCAGGGGCCCAAGGTAGCACCAAAGGGGAATCAGAGTGTCAGAGTGAACGTCAGTACGCCAAAGTACTACCAGCTATCCAACTCAGAGCCAGGGTTTAAATACTGTTTCCACCCTGAGGAGGAAAGTGTTAATTGCTCTCTGGTAGAGTAGACAATGGGGTCTGAAATAAGGTAATGGCCTTAGTATTAGGTGACAAAGGACTGTTGGGAATTGTGATAGCTCTTTAATGGTGGGAAAGGTAAAGGGACAAAAGGAGAGTTTCTGTAGACAAACCGAGAGGGTTGAGGTCAATCAGTCATTCTGTGGAAGCAGTTTTGGGTGCTATTGTTTCTGAAGGTTGAATTGTTGAGGGACATCTGCAAGTTCATTATCTCTGGAGTTTCCCTATGACCTAGCCATGACCTGAGGTCTTGATCTGACCTAGTTTTGCAACACACTTGTGAAGCCAGTTCTTCTTTGCCAGCAGGCTTCCCAGGATATAATTTGTATTTCATGCCAACTAATTTGTCAATTAAACAATATTGTGGAGTAAGGGTGTATGGCTTGGTAACCACAGAAGCGTGCACGCACACACACACACACACACACACATATGCACATGAATGTGCACACATGTGCATGAGTGTGTGCATGCACACATACAGGGATTCAGAAGCGGGCAAGATTAATCAGGCAGTTAGTTTTACACAAGTAGGACTTGTGTTCCATCAGTGAGAAAGGCCAGAAGTGAAATCTTAATTAATTTGGTTGTTTGATGCCTTAGCCAAAACCAACATCAAGCCTTCTGCGCTAGCAGAGACCAGTACTCTTACTTCCAGGGAGTCTTCTTACTCCAAAAAAGCCTGATATTTGTCACCTAATGACTCAACATAGTACTAGAGATTACATTAAAAAGTCAATTAAAATCAATTTACCCACTTTAAAAATGAAATTCCCTCAAATGTCCATGCCCAAGATTCCCTTGGTATCAAGAGTCATGATCTTAGAGCTACAGAAAATACAGAGGGAGATTGTTAAGATTATAGCTTAATCTTCCTCCCTCCCTCCCTTCTTTCTCCCAGGATGGAATCCAAGATAATTTTACAGTAATTTAAAAAAAAAGGTTAAGTTATGCTTTAAAAATGAGGGGGAGAGAAGAGAATTAGCAAAATTATTCTGTGTATGAGACTTTTCTTTAACTGGGCTATCTTCTGACTACTTATTACAGAGGAATCCTGGCCATGGAAACTAGCATTTGTGAATTATATGACTGTGTGCAGTCACCTAACTGCTTTAGGATGAAACCTTGTCCACATTTTCCTTTTAAAACCTAGCGTAGATACAACACTGGTAAACAAAAACAATGATAAACACAAATAAGGGCACTATTTTCCTGCCCACAGTGGTCTACTAAGTTACCAACTTTCTACTTGAGGGATGTATGTGTATAGATACACATCTATTTTTTTTTATTTCTCTTTTAGTGGAAGGTAAAGTCTTGTTGTTACCCTGTGTTTTGGGGGGTCCCGGGAGGGGCGCCCAGATTGCCAATTAAAATACCAATTGGGGAAATTAGTTGGAACACTCTCTTAGCTAGCAAGAGGCAGGGTAACTTAACGAGATCTTTAAACCCAATGTATACAGCAGGGGGTCAGAGAGCAGTTAGACAAAGTTTTCCAAATAACAGACAATTCTTTATTAAAGACAAAAACACGAAGGACAAAACATAAACTACCTAGCTGAGAAATAGAAACGGAGGTTTGTTGGGAAAGGCAATACGACCTGTCTCGTAGTCCTGGAGAGAAGAGGGGTTCTGGGGAAGAAAGCTCAGCCTGGGGAGCTGAGGGGAGTCCCTTAGACAACCGGCAGCAAGGCGGGATGGCAGTCCAAAGTGATCCGAAGACTGTTTGAAAGTGAGGGGTTTTTATAGGGGAGTTTGTGCCTCTCGGCTATGGCAAACCAGGGGAGAACAAAAGGAGTTTTGGCACTGGACAAAAGATTTGGAAAGGTCAAGTTTAACATGATTGGATTTGCGTTTGAAGACGATAGCGTGGCCGGGACGCTGATGGCCCAACATAAAAGAGTAGCTCAGCTGAGAGTCGTGCGGCTATTGTGGAGTTTGTGGCTGGAAGTCCCCTGAAGCTGGGAGCGGAGTTTAGGCTGCTGGCCTCAATAGAGTCTGGAATGTAAAACCATTAGTGGCTGCACTCATGTCCATGCTTGTCCGGAGGACCTCACAAACACGTGGAGTGTGGTAACTGCAAGCCAGTCCAGCTAAGGCCAAATTGTTTGATATCAAGATGATATCTGGGGGTCCTCACCCAGGGTGCCATACTGGAAGTAACACTGTCCCAGGAAAATTGTCTTTCTCCCCATCTGTTACATGCAGACTAAATATTAGACATTTCTGCAAGAGCTAACATGTGATGTGGCTACTACATTTTTAACTGATCATCTGGAAAAAGTTCAGAGATGGATGGAATCCTTGTACGAACACACAGCATTTCCTTTGCCACTGAGCTCTGGCCCTTTCCAGAGCTATAGCCCTCTTCCAGAACCTAGCAGAGCATGAATAATCTCTTTGGACTTTGCCAGTCTTTCTGGTTTCATAACAGATGGTGCTCCTTCCATGGCTGGAGCAAAGGCTGGCATGGCAACATTTTTCTCATTGCTCATCTGTGTGATCATAAAGAGAAAGAAAATGCAGTTCCAATGAAACACAGAGCAGGAAGACTGCGTGGGAAAGACTTAGCCCTGATTAATATATCTACAGTTTTTCTCACTAAATGACTGTCCTATAGACATCCTTTTCAATTTGGTGGTAAGATATCTTCTGAAAGAATCTTAGACTTCTGTGGCAGAATAATTTGCCCTTAAAGTGTGAAACTCCATGGTTTCTTTGAAACCGTGGAATACTTCGAAGCTTCTATGAAAGCCCTTGCCCTTAACATCTGAGGGCTTTAGAAGCTTTATTTTCACTTTCCGAGTGAGTGTTAGACATACCATCCCACTCTCAAGGTCTACAGAGGAAGATGATTCCCTATAGAGCATCTCAGTATACATTTCTAATGGTATTCAGAAGAAACAGTCCAATTAACTATAATTTTGGGAGGCATTAGGCCCAGCCAGATTAGTTTTATAGATCTGATATTTCAAGGAGTTGCAGATCTGATAACTGTTTTTTACTTATTTTTAATGTGTTTTGACTGTATGTCATCTCTTCCATTGATTTAGACTTTCTCTTAATTTTATGATTGAATTCTTCTGGACCATTTTAAATGCAGAGAGTGGCACATGCAAGTTTAATCTTCTATTGATCAAAAACTCATCTCAATCTGCTGTTGTGATTATGTGTACCCCAGGAAATACAAATAAAGTTTCCTCTTTAGAAATTATGATAGGGAGGGCTATCCAGCTCCATAGAACACTCTATCCAGCCTTATAACGTCTGGATAGGGCTGTAGTCCCCACCCCCTACAGTATTTTTAAACACTCCTTTCTCATATAAAATGGGCAGATTACTTCCTGTGCTGGAGCATCTGGAGACATTATAGCAGAACACAAACCAATGGATTAAAATGGCAACAAAGGAGATTCCATATAAATGTTAAGAAGGCTATCCTGAGGTTAAGAGCTGTGATTTATTCTGAGGATAACAGATGGATTTCCTTCATTGGAAGTTTTTAAATAGAGATTGAATGCCTATACCTCAGGGGTACTTTATTGGTGGGTTCCTACACTAGAAAGGGGTTTGGACTAAATGGCCTTTTAGGTCCTTTCCAACTCTGTGATTCTGTGATGAGTAACTAGTAATGCACATGGTGTTTGGTGGGGTCACTTTGTCCTCTAGCTCTTTATGTGAACAATTTTATAACTGTCCGTCCTAGTAATTTTTTTTTAATTTTTATTGATTATATAAAAACAGAAAATACTATTGTCATTCTGAAAGAGGCAGAATTGATGCCCAAAGCTATAAGAGTGAAAACGTTTTTCCATCTCTCACATGTAACTGTATTAAGGAGTCTGCTTCCTGAAATATCATACAGAAATTCAGACATTGTGAGCAATTACCTGGAGAATTACTTGGAACATGAACTTGTGGGAGATTGATAGCAAACATTTTATGACCCTTTCCCTGAAAAATGGCCAGGTTGTAATCATCAATAGAAATGTAAAGTTGAAGGCTTTCACAGACGGAATCCATAGGTTGTTGTGGGTTTTCTGGGTTTTGAGGCCATGTTCTATTAGTATTTTCTCCTGACGTTTCACCTGCCTCTGTGGCCGGCATCTTCGCCTGCATCTGTGGCTGGCACCATATCCTCTGAAGATGCCAGCCACAGATGCAGGCAAAACGTCAGGAGAAAATACTAATAAAACACTGCCTCAAATCCAGAAAACCCACAACAACCCATCAATAGAAAGTTTCATTAATAGAGGCCCTGATTCTTGTTTCTCTATCTACCATTATCACATCTATTTCTTCTGGCTACTGATGTATTTATTTTTTTAAAAAAATTAAACTTATTTACATTCAAAAAGGATCTCAGTTACATATAATAATGTTCTATTGTAACAAAAGGAAGAAAATAAAAACTCAAAAGGAAGAAAAACAATGTCATCAGTCATAAGTTTCTAAAAATGTTGACCAAGTGTCCAAATATAAATCCATTTCTAAATGTAATCTGTACACTATTCTTTCAAATGTTGCTGGCATTGTTAGATCCCCCATCCATTGCATCACAGGTGAATAAAAATTATCTTTCCACTAATGAAGTATAAATCTTTTATCAGTCAAAAGGACACACCAAAAAAATCCATTGGCCATTTGGCCACTGAGAAGACAATTTACAAAGCATGGTTCCAGCCTTTAAAAAGAAAGAGAGGGTATGTCAATTTAATAGCCCAAATTTTGAGCCCAGCATATCATTGACTCTTTCACAACCTCCTCTTCAGTGTCCCATCTTAACAAAATTTTATATATTTCAGATATTATCTGGGATTTCTTCTCAAAGATTATCTCATCGAAAGCTGTCTTTTCTATTTGAAAACCATTAATTTTCATCTCCATTTTAAACTTCTCATTTAATTGTCTATATAATAACCAGAAGACAAATTGGAAAAGAAATATGGTGAAATCTTATTTTATATGACAGTCTCTGCAAGAATTAATTGTGCTAAAAATTGGAAAAAAATCAGATATACCAAATGTAGAAGATTGGGAAATAAAATTGTTTGATATGGCACTTATGGATAAGCTGACGATGTTAATAAGAGGGATCCCTCTTGGAAAGTTTGTTAAGAAATGGGATCCAGTTATACAATTCTTTAAAAGCAAGTGGGGAGACCTGACAATAGCGAGCTTTCTTGATTGAAGAGAGAGATATTATTGAATTTTACTCAGTTTATTTTATTTATATGCAATATAAAACTATCTCTATAAGTATTAATGTTAAGACTTATAGTTACAAAAGAGGTAATATTAAGTAGAGCTCTGATGTATTTAAAGGAAGGAAATAGATCCTCATTTATCTAGTTAATTTATTATCCTAAGGACAATCTGGGGAAGCCAGAGAGGATGAGGAATGATTGAAACTGAAGTTAGGAAGTATGAATGTGTCTTAGGTATGTCTTAGGTATGTATAATTATGTTATATATTGTGTAATATTACTATACTCCTATGTTTATATTGTATCATCTTTAGGCTTTATCTGTAGAGATCTCTCTTATTCTAGTATGTATTTTTTTCTTTTATTTATTCTATTTTTTTAAAATAATTATAAAAAGAAAGAAAGACTGGGTGAAAAGAGGAAGTTAAAGGAGGAAATACAGAATATGGAGGAAAAGCTTAAGGAAAATGTTGATAAAGAGACTCAATGAAATATTAAGTTATTTCAATCACAGTTTTCATTGTTTGCAGTCTAAGAAATGAATGCCAAACTGCTATACTTAAGCAAAGTAACTTTGATTTCAGAAACAAACCTAGCAGGTGGCTTTCCTATAAGCTGAGGAAAAGATAAAGAAAAAATGCCACAAAAGATCAGGAAAGGAAATCAGTTTGTAATGGATAATTTGAAAATATTAAAAGCCTTTGAGGAATATTACAATGGCAGAAGAGAGTTCCAGACTTGTCTGGCAGGCAAATAGACCCAGAATAAAATTTAAAACAAAAGTGCCAAGGAAAGGGGCAGTTTGGGAATCCCTAAGGTCAAATTATGAATTTGTTTTGTATGGCTGAACGAATGGATATTGTTTAGAGATGTGAGATTCTTGGAATTGAAGGCCATAATTTAAGATTTGATTGGCATGGTTATCTTTGGTATGATAAAGTCAAGGCACATGCTGAATTTAAAAATCATTGGTATTAGAAAGGCTCTCCTATGAGTTTAGCATAAGTACAGAGACTTTTTTTTGTAAGACAATATTAACCACCTTACTGCAGGAAGCCTTTTTAAAAGAAAGAATGGGTTAAATTTGGAGATGGTTGCTTTTTGATGATCTTCTGTATTTTGAACAAGATAGCTGGATTCTGAAGGAAGCCAAAAATCTTATATACCAATTATATACAACTTGAGAACAGATTTATTCAAGATAAAAATAATACAGCCATACAGGTTAGAGAAAATGAGTTTTAGAGATGTGTAAAGACAACCATGTAATTTAAAAAGTGTATAAATGATTTTTGAAACTAGACACAGAAGATGAGCCTATAAAAGAGTATGTGATATAGACGAGCTCAAAATTTGGAGCATGATATCCATATGGATATATGGGAAAATGTGGTCTAAAGATATAAAACTTAATTTGTGCAGAAATTTAGAAGAAAACCTGTATAAGATGATGTATAGATGGTATGTAATTCCACGTAAGTAGTTGAGAATGTCCCATTATGTTTCAAACAGGAAGGCTCCTTTTTTCATACATGGTGGACTTGTAAGAAGATGAAAAGTTACTGATCAAATATATGTTAATTCAAAAAATGTTAAAGGCAGGTTTTGGAATGTTAACAGAAATGTTTCTGCTGAGCATCATGAATACAGAATTGGATAGTTAAGTATGGATTACTTCTTTGATATTGGACAACAGCTGCAGAATATTGTTTGCTCAAACATATATATATATATAAAAATACACACACATGCAGAACATTGAGAGCACAGGTTTTAACCATTTTTTCCAGTCCAATATCTGGTAGTATGGTAGTACATTGAAACAGGTATAGGGCAGGGATGTCTATTGTCTCCTTTAATATTCAATTTGTGCTTAGCATGTGCTATTAGATAAAATTCCAGGATCAATGGATTTGTACATGTCAGTGTAGAACTTAATTACCTTTCTTTCTTTCTTTCTTTCTTTCTTTCTTTCTTTCCTTTTTTTCCTTTCTTCCTTTCTTCCTTTCTTCCTTCCTTCCTTCCTTCCTTCCTTCCTTCCTTCCTTCCTTCCTTCCTTTTTTTGGTAGATCTTTTGTGATTGATTTCAAAGCCCCAGCAATTGATCCCTGTCTTGATGCAGGTGATTAATAATTTTGGTAAAATATCATATCTGTTTCTATTCAAAGTGCTGGCCTTTCAAGTGCTCTATAGCTTGTGCCCAGACTATCTGAAAGACCATATGAGAGCTTGTCTGACTCTTAAGATCTTTGGCTTTCACTTGGTTTCACCATCATCACAGGTGCACAGCCTTCTCAGCAGCTGCTCTCAGTTTGCATAATTCCTTCCCACAGGAGGCTCTGATGTCTTTCTACTCCCAGGTAAAGTCTTTTTTTAAAAAAAAAAATTAGGCAGTTCTTTGACTTTTAAGTAACAATGACAAAAGGATCTTTTTAATGTGTTGTGTTATGCTATGATCTTTTTACTATGGCCCTTTCCTCAGTCTACCTTTTCTCGGTGCTGGGGTGCGATGATCACATAAGCAGCCTCTTGTGAGAGGCTCTCGCTTCCCTGCTTCTTCAGCTCCACACAAACTTCCTGCTCATGCAAGAGCCCCGCTTCTTCCTTTCACAGTGCAGCCTGGGACCTTCCCAGGCTGCACTGAGACAGGAAGTGCAACTGGCCTGGCTCCCGAGGCTCTGCATGCGTGCAGAGCCCGGGAGCAGTGTGCGATTGCGCAGTCTTTTCGGCTGAAAGCTGAAAATGCAAAGGTGTGCGATTGTTGCCTGCTGGCCCCTGGAGCCTTGCGTGATTGTGAGGGTGTCATGAAAATTGCTCCTCGCAATTGCATGAGGCTCCAGGCCCTCTTTTGCATGGCAGATGCTGTGCAAAAAGAGCCTATGTTTTAATGTGTTTTTAACTGTCATAATTTAGAGGTTATTAATAGAACTGTTTATTTTTCAAAAACTTTTTGTATCAAATATATTTTTAATGAATTTATGTTTTATTTCTAGATGGACCCTCTTAGCAGTATTCAAGGTTTGATGGATATTGTTCAAGAATATGGAGAATTTTCTGGATTTAAGATTAACAAGGAAAAAACAGTGCTTATAACAAAAAATATGAGGGAGAAAGAAGAGAAGAAGCTTACACATTTAACAGGTTTTAATAAAGGTCAAAAAGCAAAATATCTGAGTGTCTGGATTACAAAAAGAAATAATGAACTATTTCAGAATAATTATGAAAAAAAATGGAAAGAGATAATCAAGGACTTGGAGAAATGGACTTGAATGCGACTATCCTTGATGGGAAGAGTGGCAGTTATAAAAATGAATATACTTCCAAAGATGAATTACCTTTTCCAAAACCTTCCTATTATCACAAATACTAAGCCTTTTATACAATGGAAGAAAGATCTAACCAAATTCATATGGCAAGGAAAAAAGTCAAGAATAAAAATGGAATATCATGACAGATTGAGTAAGAAGAGGAGGGTTGGGCTCACCAGACTTACAGACATATTTCAAGGCATTCACTTGGATAAAAGACTGGATGAATCTTCAAAATATGAGAATGCTGGCATTAGAGGGAGCTGATTTAAGGATGGGTTGGCATGCCTATATGTTCTACAGGAAAGCTGCGGTTGATAAAGATTTTGTGCATCATTTTGTAAGAAAATCATTACTTAAAATATGGACTGATTATAAGAATAAGAACATTAGGCAGCTACCTACGTGGGTCTCCTCTCAAAAAGCTTTCTTTGGAAGATGGACTGATTCAAATAAGTGGCTGTGTTATGATGACATATTAGAAAAGACAAATTTGAATCTTTTTAAGATGAAATCAAGAGAAAAATTGGAATTAGAAGGAATAAAGTTAAATTGGTTCCCTTACAGACTGAGAGATTCCAGATGGATGTGAAAACTTATGGAATAGAACAAAACGAGCAAGGAAGATTATTGAAGCTATTGCAGGAAAACCTGCCTCATTTATTATCACATTTATATCAAGAGATCTTACACCAAGAAAGGGAAGACAGTTAAATCAGCAATGATATTTTGGGCTCAAAATGTCAGACATCCAATTCAGTTAGAGTACTGGGAACAGAGCTGGCAACGGACACAAACATTTACTGTAGCTCAGAACCTAAAAGAGAACAATTATAAGCTTTTTCATAGATGGTACATGACACCAGAAAAATTAAAGAAGATATATAATACGGGAACTGGACAATGTTGGAAGTGTCAGGAGAATGTTGGTACACTATTTCATATGTGGTGGTCATGTCCTAAGGCTAAAAAGTATTGGAATGAAATACACAATATGATTTGTACAATATTGAGGGTTCAGAAACCTGAACTGTACTTATTAAATATGACATATACGTTAGATGGGATTGCTGTAAAGAAATATTGGAGAATAATATTGTATATGGTTACGACAGCCTGTATTGAATATACAAGGTTATGGAAAACTGAGCAGATACCTACAATAGAGCAATGGTGGGCAACTTTTACTGAAAATCGGAACGCAGATATAGTCTCTCAGAGACTAAAAGGAAAATCAGATGATGACATTAATAAAGAATGGCAAATTGTTCTGGATATGGGTTGGGTGTTGACAGGAAACAATTCTTAATTCATGGTAGCATGTGTAGCCAGAAGGAGAAAATCAGGGGAATATCATGGAACATGTAAAGTTGGGTTGAAAAGCAGGAACTATCTTGTTTGTTAATAAATGTAATGCGATGCATAATGTTAATATGTCAATGAAATAACAGTTAATGAAATCCAGAGAGGAGTGGAAGACAGCTGTAATAATTCAGTAAAATGTACAATGAGAAATGTTTGTTTTATACGATGGAATTACAATAAAATTAATTTAAAATATATATATATTTTTAATGAATTTTGTTTTTTTACTTCATGTTAACCACTTGAAGGTGGGCTATAATATCATATAATGCAATACAATATACAAATATCATCACAGAAGGCCCTATAGCATATTCTTCTTTGTTAAAGATACAGTTTAATAATGTGCTGTTCTAGGCATTGGGAGTGATATGACTACCTGCCACAGTTCACTACGGTATGTACAAGAAGGTAATACCTCAAGCAAGTCCGTGTGTGCATGTGTGCGTGCGCATATGTGTGTCTTCAAGTCACCTGTTGACTTATGGTGACCCCATGAATTTCATAGGGTTTTTTGAGGTGGTTTGCCATTGCCTTTTCTTTGAAATACAGCTAGTGTTCCTTGGTGCTCTCCCATACAAATACTAACAAGGGCCAAACCTGCTTAATTTTTAAGAACAGATAGGATTTGCTATTTAGGGTATTATTTAGGCCCTTAGCCTCTGATTAGAACTAAATATGGTGGAAGGTGAATGGATACTAGTGAAAACAGCAACTCTGTGTCTCCTTTACTGTGCAACCTAATAAAACAAAATATATGACATGGCATAATTGTTATGTGAGTTTCTCCATACCTACAAGCCACAATCAATAAACTATGAGAAAATCCATAGTCACACATTCCACTTTGCTAGAAAATTACAATGAGGGAAAAGAGACATGAGGTTGCAATTTTTTGTGGAAGCCTTGCATCTTCAGTAATGTCTATCTACAAACGTGTAGCAAAATCCAATGCAAGTTCATTTATATTTAAGTTCCATAGCTAGGATCCTATTCTGATCGTAAAACAAAGTGTATTTTAAAGACACATGGAATTGAAATAAAGGAGAAGGTTGGAGTGATAAAATGACTTTTTGAAAACCCTCCTCATTTACTAGCCCAAATCACTCAGGAAATATTGCACCAGGAGAAGTATGAAGAAACTGTTAAAGCAGTAATGATCTCGTGGGCATAGAATATTGGTCATACAATTCAACTGGATTCTTGGGAGCAGAGTTGGAAAAAGACAAACAAATTTACGGTTGCCCAGAATCTAAAAGAGAACTATTATAAAATGTTTTATAGATGGTATTTGACACCAGATAAATTACAAAAGATTTACAATTCAGGTACTGGGCTTTGTTGGAAATGTTTAAAAGAGGTGGGTACGATATATCATATGTGGTGGACATGCCCAAAGGTCAAGAAATATTGGATTGAGATACATAACAGGATTTGTGAAATAATGAAGCTACAATTTCCTATGATTCCTGAATTGTATTTGTTAAATATGACAGATTTAGTAGACGGTGTGAATATAAAGAAATATTGGAGAATATTATTATATATGATAACAACTGCACATATTGAATACGCTAAGGTATGGAAAACACAGCAAATACCTACAATAGAACAATGGTGGGGCACCTTGATTGAAAATAAAAACGCTGACATAGTCTCTCAAAGACTGAAAGGGAAATCAGATGATGAAATTCAGAAAGAATGGCAAATTGTAGCTGATTGCTGGGTGACCTTTGATAGAAGTCTATAATTCATGGTAATATGTGGAAAAATTTCATTGTGATGATTACGGCAGATATCATGAAGCAGGAATATGGTAAAGGAAAGGCTATGTACTAACGTGTAAAATGGCTGGAAAATGCAGTACAATGATATAACAATGTTAAGAGATTTTGGAAATGAAGTCTAGATCAGTTTGGAAGATTCAAGAAATAATTCATGTGAAATAGCAATAATAAATGGTTGTTTTAATTGTGAAACTTTAATAAAATGATATTAAACAAAAAACAAAAAACAAAAAGAAACAAAGTGTATTCATGTGCTAAAGATGGTGTGTGTTTGCCCAGTACTAAGAAATACAACCTATTTTGCTTCACAGATAGATTGAACATATCTTTAAGTAAAATAAACTGAATTATAGTTTTTATGCAGATATTATTACTATGTAGGTGGGTTACCAGTAGCAAAAATATTACCCCTTAGCTGGGAACATTTTAAAATAATTAGTTAAATGCAATGTAGATGGCTTTATTGCATCTTACTGCTTGTTTAGCATGGTAAATACATAGTTACTGATCTTGGGATTTTATATGGCATTTATTGTCATGGTATCCAAGGTCTAAGGAAGAAAAATCTATTATTGCACAGAGGGAAAGGCACATTTTTCTCTGTTCTTCCAGGATGACAGAATGTGGTTTTGGATTGTGTGGGATATTTTCAATATCATTATGTTATTTTTAGCAACAGATCTAGGTCTAATCAGTTCCACTGGCAGAGGATGCTTCATTCTCAGTAGCTGATCTTAAGTCTAGCTAACTGTATCATCTTTGTGAAACTGAGATGTCTTGAAGGAAGGACATCCATGCACTTCACAAATTATTGGCATGCAGCTGGCCTATAAAAATACCTGGATGGTCAACTTACCCAAAGTAGGCAGTGATTTAGCTGAATGGTCAGTAGACCTCTAGAAGCTTTGTAGGAATCAGAAAAGACTCTTGCAAAATTGTAGTGTGCCAGCAAGGAATGCGATCCTAGCTGCCTTTAGGGGAAGTTTAGGAAATGTGAGTATGGTGACTGAAATATTATTTTAAGACTTTTTTTTGCTGGGAGAACCATCAAATAAAAAGGCAAAACTTATTTTATTTGTTGGAGAGTGATTGGCCCAAGGTCATCTCCTGACTATCATGATTCATTGAGGGCTTGGGGCTGGGCCATGCGAATCCCAGTCCAAAACTCTAGCCACTAGATCAGACTAAAAGACTGCAAATGTTGATTTATGTGCATAATATGAGCCATCACAGGTAAAAATTTCACATTACCTCCAACATAAAGTTTCTCAGTAACGCCAGTTTGCACATCCTACTGTTAGCCTAGTACAACATGATATCCAATGGAAAAGGTTGCTGCACCCATCAGTGACTAATGTTTAGCCTGATGAATGACTGAATGTACGAATATATGAATGAGCAAATGAATATGTGAACCAAAACACATGTCCGAGAATATTTCATTGGCTCAAAGTATCCTAGAACTGCACATGATTTCATGTTATTAGGGTAACCATAAGTGTAACAAAATGAGCATTGTGCTGGATTAAAAGATTGTTATAGCTTAGTCAGTCATGGATTGGAATTCAGCCAATCATCTTAATAAATTGGTTTGCTATTATGGTGACATATTTTTTATTGGTTTTGCTGCAACAGATGAATTTGTCTATCTATCTGGAGGATGTACATATCATTTTACACCTAAAAATCAAGTGAAGTTATATGCTTGGGTTGTCACACAGCCATAAACCGTTGTTGTTGTTGTTGTTGTTGTTGTTGTTATAGTAATAGTAGTTATATTTCTGTACTTCTTATCAGTGCTAAGCACTCCCTAAGTGGTTTTCACCTAATTGCCCCCAACATCCTGGGTACTCATTTTACTGACCTGAGGAAGGATGGAAGGCTGAGTCAACCTGGAGCCCTGCAAGATTGAACTCACAATGTTGTGGCTGCAGTACCAGTTGCATTTAACCACTGCACCACCAGTTGCTATTGTATGCCTTCAAGTCATTTCCAAATTATGGCAACCCTAAAGTAAAGCTATCACAGGATTTTCAGGGGCTGAGTGTGTGTGACGTGACCAGGCCACCTCGTGGGTTTCCATGGCCAAGCAGGGAGTTGCACTCTGGTCTCCAGGGTCTAGTCAAATGCTTAAACTACTATTCCATGATGGCTCTCCATAAGCCAATGCCAGTGCACAACGTACTAGGGATGGCAAAATGTGTATCCCTCCAGTTATTGATGCACTATAGTTCCCACCAGTTTTCCTCATTGGTTATGCTGACTAAGACTGATGAAAATTTTGGCCCAATGAAGGATCATTGATCCATCCTGGTAATAAAGGGTCGGAAACTTTCGTGAAGTTTAATTATAAAAAGTGACTATGGCTAGCAGCCACTGAGCACAAACAAAATCATCTCACATCAGTCCCTGCCAGGATGACAAATGATAATGGGACTTCAGCCCAGTATCTGAAAGACCATCAAAATTGCCACCCTTGTATTTATCTATTCCTTACTGGGGAGATAAAGAAGACTTAACTTCTTTGAGAGTTACAAAAAATGTTCGATTCTGTTTAATTAAATGGTAGCAAGCACATAGTAGGTGAGAGATGTTAAGCAAAGATTCAGCCTGTGTCACACTGCCCATCATTGGTCAAAGAAGAGGACTGCAGGATGTTTGGTTACATTAGCAAAGATGTGTCTTTACATCAGTTGTCTGAAGCAGGTCTTTTGTGGCTCCCTATACAAGTTACTGGACAGCTTTTCTCATTGAACTCTGTGCAATAAAGAGAGTTGGTGTTTCCTGGCTCTTCACGCTAAGTTTAAAATGAGCCATGTTTTATGCATACCAGATTTGTGTCACAGATTGCTTCTTCAGCATGTGAAACACCAATGGATATATTGATGACTCTCTTTAATTCAGACAGGTTTACACAATACTTAGCTGAGGGTACTTGTAGAATTGGAATTAGTCACTAAAAATTCTACTGCATGGAAGTGTGCACTGGAAACATTGCATGTTGGCTCTTTTTTTCACACCCCCTCCCATTCCTGATCAGAAACTTGACAGACTTTATTGGCCTAATCCTAGAATTTATGGAACATTCCTATTCCCACTAAAGCCTACCCTTAAGACACCTGATCAGCCTGCAATATTATTAATATTGTTATGTACTCAAAAACTTGAAGATAAACAGTTGGAAGCACAATAGGCTTGGGTCACATAATGAAATACGCAAAATTTTTAGTATCACAGAACTCTTATCATGCAGGATGGGTTTTTAAAATTGCTTTAAAAGTTATCAACAGAAAAAAAATGTAGTGTTAAGTCCTGTTTATGTAGAATGTGGTAGCAGACTGATTAGGTTGGAACCAGTGCTTGGAAAAGTTACTTTTTTAGACTTCAGCTCTCCGAATTTGCCAGACAACATGGCCACTGTCTATGCTGGATGTAGGATTCAGAGAGGTGTAGTTAAAAAAAAAAAATCAAAACTTTGGCTAAAACTGTGTACTCTGTGAAAATTGTTGTTGTTCTGTGCCTTCAAGTCATTTCCAACTAATGGCAACCCTAAGGCAAATCTATTGTGGGGTTTTCTGGGGGCTGAGGGTGTGCAACATACCCAAGGACACCCAGTGGGTTTCCATGGCTGAGCGAGGAATCAAACCCTGACTTTCCACTACTCAAATCACTACTGGCCCTCTACTCTGTGAAAATACCTCAGGTTATACAGAGGCACGCTCGAAGTCATTCTAAACTTTTTTAAAAAAAAGATCCTGGAAGTCCCTGGTTTTGTACTTGAGCTTTCTGATTTTATTTTAAGATCCACATGACATCTCCTTCATCTTGAAGTATTTCTTTGGAGCTCCTGGCATTACCAAATGCTTTTCATTCTCACTCTCCAGGTCAGTTTAAATAACCCAGTCTTTTCTGAAATGAAATTTATCTGTAGTTGCCTTGTGTATTTTCTACATTGTCAGAACTAGTTATTATGGCCACTGCTGGTAGACACAGCTATTGTTTCCAGGACACAGATTCAAAGAGAGATCAAGCAAGGGAAAGAGAAGTGCCAGCATTAAAACAAAATGATCCTGATGCTTTACTAGAACAATACTGCTAAAACACTTTCACACTTTGATTATAACTACTGAATCATACTCATCTTCATCTTCATCCTCACCATCATCGCCTGATGAAGAAGCCAGTGAAGCTTTGAAAGTCTGCATGATGTATGTTTCATGTTTTGTTTGGCCAATAAAGCTATTGTTCCTTTGTGGATTTTGTATTTTGTTGTATTTTGACTAAATTGAACATTCAATCAATACATGCTAAAATCATTTCTTGTTGTTAATTGCCATCAAGTTGCCTTTGACTTATGGTGACTATATGAATGAGAGACCTGAAAGTAATCCAGTTATCAACAGCCCTGCTCAAGTCTTGTAAACTCGGGGTCATGACCTCTTTATGTCTATCCACCAGCAACACAGCCTTTCTATTTTCCTACTGTTTTCTGTCTTACCAATCATTATTGTCTTTTTAAATGAGTCATGTATTCTCAGGTTCTCTCTAAAGTACAACTGTCTCAGATTAGTCAACTTGGCTTCTAGGAAGAGTGCAGGCTTGAAGTGTTCTGGGTCTTATTTATTTGTCTTTTTTTTTTTTTTAAGCAATTCAGGGTATACATAGAACTCTTCTCCAGCAGCACATTTCAGTTGAGTTGATTCCCTTCCTATCTGCTTTCTTCACTGTCCAACTTTCACAGCCATACTTCATAGAAACTGGAAATACCATGGCATTGGATGATCCTGACTTTAGCATTTAATTATATATCTTTGCACTTGAGGATCAGGTCTAGTTCCTTCATAGATGCCTTTCCAAGTCTTAGCATTCTTCTGATTTCTTGAGTACAGTCCAAGTATTTGCTTTTTTTCTGGCTAATAGTATGGTATCATCTGCATTTCTTAAATTGCTCTTGTTCCTTTCAGTTTTTATACCTCCTTATGCTTAGTCTAATCCAGCTTTACATATGATACATTCAGCATACAAGTTAAACAGATAGGGTGATAAAATGAAGCCTTGCTTGACTCTTTTGTCACTTGGAAACCATTCTGATTTTTCATATTCTCTATCCTGATGATAGCCTCTTATCTTCAATACAGGCTTTAAATAGGGCAATCAGATGAAGGGGGCACACTCATTCCTGTATCAGTGATCTTTAATTTTTCACAAAGGTTTTACTATAATTTATAAAGCAGAGGCTGATTTTCTTCTGAAATCCTTTGGTGTGCTTCATTATTCAGTTTATTTTTGCAGTGTGATCGCTAGTAGTTCTTCCTTTTCTGAACCTAGCCTGGATATTGGCATTTCTCACTCCATATATGGTAAAAATTGTTGTAAAATATTGAACATCACTTTGCTTGCATTGGAGATTAATGCAAATGTATAGTGGGAACTGCAATCTCTGGTGTCCTCCTTTTTGGGGACTGGAATGTATATTGTGCATTTCCAGTCTCTGGGCCATTGTTTTTTATTGTGTTTGTTGCTACCCAATTCAACAGGTATAGCAAAGTGCAAAATCTCAGCTTCCTGCATTTATGCCACATACAGTAAATGAAAATGTATTTTTCTTCATTTTTATAAGCTAGGCATTAAGACCTCAAGCCCTATTCCTTATTCCTACACAAATGATTCTACTCTGCCAAATACTAATTTTATTGTTGTGTATTTTGTATTTGGAGTCAGCTTTTAAGACTCTATTGTGCTTACTGTTATTTTGAGCATCATATAAGGCACCTATAATAAGCTGTATACAATTTAAAAAAACAATAAAAATATGCACATTGCTTTTGATCCTAAAATAAATTAACTTAAAGAATTTAACAATATTGGATCCATATAGGGAGATATAGGATGGAGAACAGGAGGCTATGGAAGGAGAAAGGAATCACCCAAAACTGGGAGTTCTTATGCCTGATTTTTGTGAGCCCCCTACACCTCATCCGCTAATGTTCAAGCAGAGTTATGGGAACGGAATATATGGCAAAGGACTTTGATGTATAAAATTACTTGTGATAGGAGATTTTGGGGATAGACTAAAATATGAGAAATAGTTAAATAATCAAAATATTAATAGTCAAATATTAATACACATTTCTAACACTCTAGAAATGAATATGTATGTAAGATGAGATGTACTGAACTTAGTCTAACATGTTGGCAGAAAAAAATGGTTATCCTTTTAGAATAATAGTGCTTCAGATTCTCAAGGCATATTAGATTTTTGATATTTTAAAAAGATTTTTGAAAGCATTATCTTTTGTGAAAAAGTTAGGCTTCAGTCTTTACATACCAAGTAGGAAACAGTTGTAATGGGACATACTTTTGAGTAGAGATGTATTGGATTGTACTATAATACCTACTGAAAATGTTCTTATTTTTCAGAATTTGCTGTATGTATAAATTTCTCTAAAGCAGAAATAGTCAGCTACTTTAAAGATTTTGCTTTCTTTCATTGGCATAAATCAGGGCTTGGAATGGTGCCTTTGAGAAGAATGATTATGATGATATGCTGAAGCCATTCATGGCTGAGAAGTGGTAGGATGATGCCCTGTGTGAATGACTTCAGCAGCATGTCATCATACTCATTCTTCATATGTAACTTTTCAAGCTCTGCTTATTTCAGCTACATGTACTTAACAATTAAACCAGTCTGCTAGCACAGTCAAAGCACTGGGTTGTCTTGAATACTTTAATGAACACATTTTAAATGACTCTCTGGAATCAATAGTACCTTACCCTCTTATATTAAGAACAAACATCCCTGTTTAGTCTTAGAAGAACTTTTTATGAAGATCCAATCCCAAGAAACGTTTGTCGTTGTTGTTGTGTGTCTTCAAGTTACTTTCAACTTATGACAACCCTAAGATGAACCTATCACGAGGTTTTCTTGGCAAGATTGGTTCAGAGTTGTTTTGCTCATGCTTTTCTTTGAGGCTGAGAGAATGTGACTTGCCCAAGCTTACTTGGTAGGATTCCATGCCAGAGGAGTGATTCAAACCCTGGTCTCCCAGGGTACTTGTCTAACACTCAAACCACTCCACCATGCTGGCTCCCTCTCCAAAGAAAGTTTGGTGTGCTTAATTTCCATGGAAATCCCCAGGACAGATTAGTTGTGACTAAAGTAGTTTCCATTAATGTCAGTCACATTAAGGTCACTAACTTTAAGCAAAAGAGCCTCAAGATTCCAAGGGAAAATAGTTGAACAAGAATCCATCAGTTCTGCCTCCTGTGACTTGAACAGGAATAAAAGCTTTTGATTTAGTTACATGTGTCAACCACATTATTTATGCAGGGATGTCTCTAGTCTCACTCAACTATTCTTTGTTAATGGCCACTGCTCAAGCAGTTTCTTTTCTGTTCACTCTGGCCCTCCTGACTATAATATACCATCCATATGAATTCATCTAGATGTTAAATTTTTTCTCTTGTAACATGGATTGGACAAATATATCAGATACGTTTATGCAAGCCTATCCATGTTACCTTCCAATTATGGTTTGTTAAACACTGTTAAGATATTACACTTTTTAAATGTTGGTTCCCACATATGCCTTTCCATTGAGACATCTATATAAATACCTGCCAACTGAGGCCCTTTCCCATTACACAATTTTAGCACTATGACTCCAGGTTAACTGCTATAATTGCCTCCTATGGAATCCTAACATTTGCAGATGGGTGAGGCATTTGAGCTCTCTGGCTGGGAGTTCGAAATGACTCTCCCTAAACTGCAAATGAGAGCCGGCATGGTGTAGTCTGAGCATTGGAGCCCAGGGTTCAATTATCTGCTCAATCACAGAAACTTACTTTGGGCACAACACACATCCCGTTATAGGTTTGCCCCAGGTCAACATAAGTCAGAAACTACCTGAAGGCACACAACAACAGCAACAAACTGCAAATCCCAAGATTCCATTGGATCAAAACATGGCAGTTAAAGTAGAATCATAGCACTGTAACTGCGCAGTGTAAAAGAGCCCTGAGACAACACTCCAGGAAGTGGGCAGCAATCCATAGAAACTTATGTCAAATAAAAGCTGTTAACCTTTAAGGTGATACTAGACTTGTCATTGTTTTTGTTGTGACAAATTAAGTGTAGAAAGTAAATTAATGCTTATTTCCTATTATGTACAGCATGCCTGTTTTATCGTAAGTAGAAAGCGCTTGCATTTTAAAATTTGGTTTTCGGTTACTTCCTTCACCACTTTAGTAACTTCAGTGGTCCATCTGTCACATTTCTGCTTCTTATAGATACGCTCTCACATCCCAGAAGCTAAGCAAACCATGAGTTACTTATTTAAACCAAGATGAAATTTACTCATAAAGACAACATACCTGCTCTGTGCTCCTGACAAGAATAATCTGTGCTGACAATAAATATGAATTTAAAAAAAAAACTTTAGAGAGCTTTAGAAAAAACTTAATTTATTTCTTTGGAAATCAACAATATTTAAAAGACATTAAACTATGTCATAAGAGTATACAGTATTAAAGGCAACAAACAAGAAACATTTTTACAGCTTTCTAAACATACGTTAGGATACAATTTTAAAGATAAAATAAATCTCCCACTCCAATTTATTATTCTGAACCTTCCCATAGGAAAAATGTTGAAATGAAGTGATGCATAAAGCCAGAGTTACAAAGACATATTGGATCATAATCAGTCTTTTTGTTTCTCTCTAATATTCATGACAGATCGGGATCAGTCGGTGTTTCAGACCAGCGTCTTTCTCAGCTGTGATGGAAGATGCCAGTGACTGAAGCTGGAACTTTCTGAATGCAAATCATGTGCACTACCATGGAGTAATGGCACATCCCCATTGCTGGTTTGCCAGAGGCAATGAGGCTGTAAAATACCAACACTATACTATAAAAGGGATTTTTAACATATTATAGATGGCATCCTGTTGGCCAGTCCAAACTGGAGTAGACCCATTCAATGAACTGTTGAATGGTGACAACACATAGGTTGATTCAAATGGTCTACTCTAGTCAGCACTAACAACAGGATCTATCCCATCAACTGCCAATGAGTAGTGAAATAGTGATCTGAAAGACCCACTCACAGATTGTGTGACTGTCACTGCCACTTGCAAATTTAATCAATCAAAAGTGACCATATTTTTGTGTGTTGTTGTTATCTTTGTTTTCTTTTCTTCTTTTGCAGTCCAACCTATACACTAAACTGTGTAGGTTTATCATGTAGACTCCATGTAAATAATAAGCATACATAAATGTGCAGGAGCTGGTATTTGTTCATCCACCTTCCTGTGGATTAAAATTAAAAGCAGTGAAACTTAAGCAAGGTATATTATTTAAATTGTTCAGGGTTCATTCCTAGAGATAGGAATGAGCAGAACAGTTTACAAAAATATTCATGAAATTCCTAGGGATTAAGCCCCAGTGAACTCAAGGGGGTATATTTCTTAGTAAGTATGATTAGAATAACACTGTTTTGTTCCCCCTGGCTCTCTTTGGAAGCTCCGATAAGAATGGCTGGCAGATGATGGCAGTCAAATCTTACTTTGTTTATACTCTATTTGGCTCAAACATTATGAGAACTAACAGGCAAGCACATGCACAAGTGCCTCATACTTCAGCTTTTTTGCACATTACCACCTCCCATGCCTGTTGTTTTGCTGGGTGCCTTCAAGTCATTTTTGACTTATGGCATTCCTAATGTGAATGTATTATGGTCTTTTCTTGGCAAGTTTCTTCAGAGTGAGTTTTTCATTGCCATCCTCTGAGGCTGAGAGAGTATGACTTGCCAAAAGTCACCCAGTGGGCTTCCGTGGCCAAGTGGGGATTTCAAACCTGATCTCCAGAGTCATAGTCCAGCACTCAAACCACTACAGCACACAGGCTCTCAGGAGATGCACACAGTTTAGCTGATAGACATTTGAAACCACTCTGTACTAAGTCAACCAATGGTCAGTTGAGAGCACTATTGTCTCTGCTAATCAGTAGTGACTTTCCTATCACCTCTACCTGAATATTTGACTGTAGATGGCAGAGACTTAGTCTGGGACATTCTGTTTGAAAATCATGTGCTCTTTACCTGAGCTATGTAGTATGTACAGCTGAGGAGGAAGTTCTACTTCCAAAAGAGCAAACTCCAAGGGGAAAAAAAAAATTGCTTCCCAGGTGATTGCTGGTGTTTAACCTTGGAAGGTGATCTGCCAAGATAAGGGTTCTCCCAGAATCGTGCCTTGCTGGCTGGGGCTATTTCTCTCCTAGCACTTTTCTTTAGGATTCTTCTTCACCTTCTCCACGAAGAGAAAATCTGGATGGGATTTTCTCTCAACATTGTTCCCTTCTTACTCCTTTGGGGAAGAGGGCGAAGATAAGATAGCTGTGGTTCATGTCTTCTTTGCATGCCTAAATTTAGCCCCTGAGTGAAACTAGCTTTTCTGTCTAAGGAAATTAGCTTCTCTTCTCTGACTTAACTTTAACGCTGAGGGTCTTCAAAGGGCTGTCTCAGACACATTCTCTTTTCTTACAAGTCAGAGTTTGTCAGGCTATTGGCTTTCCCTTTCTTTCTGGTTAGCATGCAGAGACACACTTCTCCCCAGGGTGTACAAGTGGCAGGCCGTTGTGTCCAGTATTTTAAGCTGCAGCACAGTAGGGTGAGAGAAAGGGAGTGAGGGGAGGAGAGGGAGGGGGCAGGCAGAGACTGCAGTGACACTGCCTTCCCTGGGCTGGCTGAAGCATCTCACTGGTGACAGGCCTGGGAGCACGTGGCTACGTCATGGAAAGCCAGTCTCTCAATGCAAATCTCAACTCCTCCTACTCCCGTTGAATGCCTGTAACTCATATCCAAGGCTCAGGAGCAAAATCCAGTTTGTGTGCGAGTGTGTGTGTGTGTGCATGTGTGTGTGTGCGCGTGTATCCTTCTCTCTCTCTCTCTCTCCCCCTCTCTGCGCGTGTGTATGTGTGCCTGTGTGTGTGTATGAGGTGGGGAAGATCCTTTTTTTTCCCTTCCCCCTAATGCACGCCAGTGTTGGACGAAGCAGGGAGAGGGAGAGAGAGGAAAAAGACGAGAGCTGCCTCTGTGGTGTGTCTGTTTGCCTGCGTGCTAAGGGCTAAGATTTGCATCTGTTGTGCAGGCTGACTGGGAACTGCAGGTGCCACACAATTACATACATAACTGAGATGATTTGATGGTAAAAAAGCAGCACTTCCCGAGTGGAGCAGCATCTGCCTTCATCAATCAGACTTGTGCTGGATGGTGCTGGTGGTGGTGGTGGTACAGACGGTGTGTTCTCTCTTCCCGGGGCTGCACTATGGCAGTCTTTTAGTAGGATGCATCCTGCCTTGGCTTTGTTCTGCAGATCCACCCATCCTCCCAGCAATCAAGTAACAGGCTATGGTTTCCTCTTTGGGGATCTTTCGTGCTTTACTGTTGTCTCGGGTTAGTTTTTGGCCTTGGCTGGAATTTCATCACCTCATGTCTTGGTTGGCTTCTGTCTGAAGGGGAGGAAAAAAACAGAGAGAAAGAGAGAAGGAGAAAGAAAGAGGATCTATGTATTTTCTTCTACAGTTTTGGGTGATAATCCAGCATCGTTCTGGAGGGGGGATTCACCGTTCATCCTGGCTGAAAAACGCATCCATTGAGAAGAAGTCTGAAAGAAATAAACCACGTGAGGGAAAAAGGGGAAAAAGACCCTGGGAGATCAGGATTGTATCTTTTTTCCCCACCTTCTTTTTCTTTTTGGTCTATGATAAAACTGGTGCCCCTCTTGAGGAGAACTGGTCTCAATTTATTATTATGCAACAACCACAAGGATCTCGTCTTTCTCAGGGTGTATAAGCGCTGGATTGCTTTTCGCCCAAATCAATGTGGTTTCTTTGGAACATTTTCAGCAAAGGATCGCATATGCTGCAGTGTCTTTGTGGCAAGAGTCTTAAGAAAAACAAGAACCCAACTGGTAAGCAATAGATTGCACCCCGTTGTGTTTTCCTTTGTGCTACTCTGTTTGTTGCTCACCCGAGGTAGGTCTGCAGTCCTGTTGAGGGGGGAAATGGCTGGTGGGGGGCAGTGGTACTGTTAACCAGGCCGGTGTATAGACGTTCATGCAGCACAGTGCACAAGCAAACTAGGATCTGCTTGGATGAGGTGAGGCAGATCTGTCTCGGTTGTGTTGTTACCAGAGTGAAAAAAAAATGAGAGAGAAAAACTTAGATAATTGTTGACATTTTTCACAGCAAGATGAAATTGTACGATGCTGTCTGACCAGTCCTTCCCCCACCCATCTCTTTGTCTCTGTCCCTCTCCCTCCTTCCTTCTTTTCTTCCCTGGGTAGTTTTCAGAACTGGTCTCAGGGCCTTATTGTCACTCTCTTGTGAGCCTGTGGCTGGCAGGGGCACCGAAGGGCTTTTCAGTGTCCTGCAAGAGACTTTTCGGTTCAACTTGAGAAGGTGGTTTCCTACTTCCAAAGTGTACAAAAAGAAAGAGAAGGGGTCTGCAAAGTCAGCTGAATGCGTGTTCTTCAGCATTCAGCCCAGATCCTTTCCCTCATCCCTAAGGTGAAGATACTCTCACGGAGCTTGTGCCTTGAAGGAAACTAATGGGAAAGTCCATCTTTCTATCTGTATAGAAAAAGGAAAGTCTTGTAGATATGTGTGTGTGATGCAGAGAGAGGTAAGAGAGAGAGAGAAGGAGGGAGGGAGAGGGAGAGAAAGTGCATAGACCTATATAGTTGTGCTTGGTGCCTTCCCTTGGAAGTGTTCAGCCCCTTTTCTTAGTCTGTCTGCATTTTAGCGTGGTGATCATGCACTTAAATCCAAGCAGGTTCCAAGGGGGAAAAACTTGCACTGCAATTACATAAGAAAATGCAAATTGCAGGTGCTTTGGGCAGCCCCAATCCCTAGGACTTCCTCTCTCCTCAGACCCTTCGGACTCACCATCCCCTGTCTTGCTGTACCCAGCGGAGAAGGCCGGAGGAGGGGCAGAGAGTAGTACTAGAAATCTTTCAAAGAAGGACTCCTATAGTCTGCCAAACCCAGCTTCCATCCAAGCCCCAACCAGCTACCAATGACACACACACACAGAGCCCTGCTTGTGTTGAGTGTGATAGTTGTGATCACCTGTGTCGCGGTGGGTAGGGGTGGCAGCAGGTGTGTGTGTGTGCAGGGGGCCTCCTGGCTCCTGTCTGCTTTGGAGGGCAAGAAGCTGGCAAGGTGTGTGGAGAGCTTTGGGAGGGAGGGAGGGAGAGGATGGTGCGAAGACACTTCACTCTTTCTCTTCCGTGTGTGTGTGTGTGTGTGTGTGTGCAGTGGTGTTGTCTCTGCCCTGCAGTGGCTGCTTCTAAGCGGGAGGCTCCTGACGCTGGTACTGCAGTGTAGTAGATCATTGGCATCCGCTGACACCCCAACATCAACAAGCTGCAGCAGCACCGGCACAGCTGGCGCTTACTATCCCTTCGGGGGCAGCGGTGCCATGCCGTGCCATGCCTCGCCTCCTCTTCGGCCGGAGAGCCGAGCCCAGGGACAAACTCTTCGCCCAGAGAGCCTTCCCTCTCTCGGCGCTCCTGCCTCCCGCCCTGCTCCCCGGCGCCGCTTCCCTCCTTGCCTCCCCCGGTTTCCCTGCTGCCGCAGCAAAGAGGAGCTCCTTCCCAGAATACCAAAGCGAGGCCGGCTTGCCCCAGCCCCGCCAGAGAAGAGAGGCAGGCGGGCAGCTCGCCGCTCGCCTCGCAACGCCGCCGCGCAAGGGAGGAGGGCGGGGGCGCGGAGGCCTCAGCTCCCCGAGGTTGGGCGGGCATCGTCGCGCCCCCCGGAAGGCGCCCTTTCCTGCTCCCCGCCACAGGGCACTGCGGTGAGGGAGAGCGGGGCGCTTGAGGCGAGGGGCAACTTCGCGACAGGCCCCCCTGACTCCTTCAGGCGAAAAAAAAGTACCGCTCCCCTCCCGCCCACCGCGGAAAACAAAGCTCTCCTCTGGGGAAAGGTTGGCTCTCCCCCGCTCGCCTGCCCCCCGGAGCCCGCGCTCCAGGAGCTTCGGGTGCGCAGCGGCTGAGGAGGGTTCCAGATACTCCAGAACTGACCTAAATAAACTTCGTTGGCCTCCTCTCCTGTCATTTGTATATTTAAACAAAGGCGCTGCCTATTCGGGAAGCAAGAGAGGGGCGGCGAGAGAAATGCGTGGGGGAGGGAGGGACTGAGGAAACTGAGGAAGCGCCTGAGTGTTTGGCCCCCCCCCGGCACAAGCTCCAGAGAGACACTCCTTAGGACGATTCTCCGTGTCCTTTTAGGACACCTTCCAAGGAAGCTGCCCTATTGAGGCTGGTTTCTAGACGTTTCAGCCGTGGTGGACGGTCTTCAGATGCTTAGGTGCCTCCTCAAATGCTAGTGTAGCCGGGTTTTCGTAGGGTGCAGCCGAAATGAGCAAGAATGAAATGAGAAAAATTATCCAAGGCCTTTAGGAAGCCAGTGTGAGCAATACTTTAGGAAGCCAGTATGTGCGCCTCCCCCCCCCATTTCCCTCAGCCCAGTATTTTGAGTTCTTGCAAAGTGGTCTGTTGCTCTGTCTGCCCACACTGAGGGAAAAGTACTTCTGGTCTTGGTGAGATGACGCATAATTCAGTGCAAACTGTAAATATTTCATTGCAAGGCAAGGGAGGTAAAGCATTTTGATGGCTAAGGATGCTGAACCGAGTGTGACTAAATCTGAGGGGGTCTGAATGTACTGAAACATCCCAGGTGTTCTGTGCACTTTCAGTATCACTGTATTAGCAGCGTGGCAACCTGAAGTGGCGGATTTTGATGAACGCATTCAAGCTACTTGCTTTCCAAAAGTTGCTCTCACAATGCACAACTGTCCTGTTCCCAGCACACACTCCTCGGGCTTCTTCTTGTGGTAAAATGGTTCTCCTTGCATTCTGCCTCAGCGAAAGCTTCTAATACAAACTGCAAGTAGTCTGTGGTCCTAAGATACATGTCTTCTGTGAAATTAATTGATCAATTAATGTGAAATATAGGCAAGGCCCTCTAAACTGTAAAACAGCACTGAGGAATTGTCTGAACATGATCTGTCATGTTTTGTTTGTTATGATTCAGAAGAGGATAAATCACTTACAATTTTATGGTGGAAAAGATTCGACGTTGCTTGCAGTGGCTACATTAGTAGATTTCTTTGACACATATAGTTCGTGCATTATAGCAGATCAAATAACTGGACAAAGTTCTAAAGTTTGTTTAGCAGGAGTTGTGCATGATGCTATTACTCATGAAAATAAGAAAGGATACAGAAGTTCTGATGTTTGGGTAGAACCTGGAGGGCTTCCCAGGTGTTCCCATTGGCAGAATATAATTATCCCATGTGTGGCTTTCTGCTTTTACAAAAGGCAGGTTGTGAAATCTGAAGTACATTCACCAAGCAGTAAATCCTTCTGAATTCAGTGGAATATATTAGGTAGTAAATTCAGTGGACAAACACCAGGAAACCATGAGACCCAAACAAAACTATATGTATTTAAAATATTGCATGATAAATTGTAGTTCTGAGATGTTGATGTTCAAACCTTGTTGTCTCCATTAGATTTGTTAATAGATGAGATGAGAGAAAACATTACTGCACTTTTTTCCTTCTTTGAAGGAATAAATATCTATTGTTGCATCTGTGCAAATGAATTTAAACTATACTTTGCATCTGTTTCACTGTATAAGTTTCTGGTTTTCAGTATATTTCACATTAAAAGTGGACTTTTGTTACATGAATCATTTATTTTATGAAGAAGAATAAGCAGTTGCAGGCTTTTAAGCTTTTGGTACATGATCTTACATTTGACTGCTTAGAAACTGAATGCTACATAGTAATAGCTTGAATATTCACCATTTCCTGAATGACAGACAAATTTAAATAAGGTTGAAAATGTGTTCTGAAAAACTATACTGAATGTCTGTGTTTGTAATTCTTCTAACACTTGTGCCTGTGTTGTTTAAACTATTTGTGTACGTTTCTGCAGATTTTTTCAAACTACTGTTTTATTCTCCTTTTTTCTGTTTTTGCTTCCTTTCTTTTGTTTACTATTTGAATTTCTTTCATTTTTCACTAAATGCTGTTTGAAACATGGTATGAGCCACTAACTGAAGTTTAAAAAAGGACAAAATAGTCAGCACAACCAGACTTTCCCCACCAAAATAAGAGCAGAAATTTTAAGTTCATGTCTTTCCATTGTTCATGGATAAATATACTTGTGACTGTCAGACTGTAGGTTTTTGGAAAGAGCTGTTTTGATCCTTAACATTCCACTTCCAAAGTTTGTATATTATGTTATCACTGAAGTTGTTTTACCTTATTACCGTGGTTTACTACATTACACTGGGCTTTGTCATTTTGTCATGAACTTTGAAGTTTTGAACTTTTTGCTATAGTGAGCTAAGCTGAAATTTGTCATCATAGTTTTGGGAAAGAAGGGATGAAATTTTCTATTTCAGGTTTGATGAGTGCAAGCCTGAGATATCTTTCTGTATCAAGGAAGAATGCTGCATGATCCAAAAGATTCACTCTGAATCTCCTCAGTGTTACAGAGGATGCCCAAACAAACCTCTCTGGTCACATGTGATTGTGTACAATCCAAGTTTTATATCCAATATCTCAGGGCCAACCCTGCCTTAGATAGACTAAGGAACATTTTGGATGCCATGAAAGGACAGCAAGTTGTTAGTTGTTATTTACTATCTGAGAGGAGGAGAGGAGAGTGTTAGAATTTCTTCCTCATAGAGCAAAATAATCTGGGTGGGTTTAGGTACAGTGTGCCCCCATATGGATGCGTGAGCATCTTTTGCTGTTCTCTCTCAAGCAGCAAAATATTTTGAGTTTGTCCTGCAGCATCTTCTGTGGCTTAGCAAGGACTGCTGGTAGTCACTTTTCACATTCTTCATTGCTGCATTAGTGCTTCAAAAAATAATTTGCCTCCCCCAATGGATTACTCAGTTTGATTCTGCTGTTGTCCTAGTTCTAACCTGGACACAGAAATGAATCTGGACTGCGTGAGGCTGTACGTAAATGAAAAAACACCACACACCTTTCTGTTCCAACTTCTGGAATGCACAGCTGCTGACCTACAGGCATCATTGGGCCTGCAACATGGTTTTGCTTGGCAAACAAGGATGCACCTCTACCATCCAAGCATATACTGTCTTGAAATGGAGCTGACGACAGTATGAGGGATGAAAAATAAGCTGAAGAAAGCCTCTGACCAGCTTCAATGTTCATGGAAGTGCCTCATTTCCTTCTTCAGTCTGCTGATCCTGGACTGCTATACTCAGTATCTGATGGTGGTGGTGGGTATCCTCTCTCTCTGTAGTCTGTACAAAGAGAAATGCATGTATGCTTTTGGAGGGGAATGATGGTGCCTGGGCCAAACAGGGGCCTGTCCATACTACACATTTATAGCACTACTGTGTATGTGTATGCCTTCATGTCATCTGCCAATGGTGACCTTGTAAATTTCATAAGAGTCTTAGGCAAGGAATAATCAGAGGTGGTTTTGCCAGTTTCTTCCCCTGAAATATAGCCCAAGGACCTGGAATTCATTGGTGGTCTCCCATCCAAATAATAACAAGAGCTGACCCTGCTTAGCTGCCTAAATCAGATAGAATCTAATGCCTTTAAGTTATTTGCACTATTACAGTGGGCTCTTGTTATCCACTACGGTTTGGTTCTAGGACCCCCAGTGGCTACCAAAATTTGTGGATGCTCAGGTCCCATTAGGTACAATGGTGTAGTAAAAATGGCATCCCTTATATAAAATGGAAAAACCAAAGTTTTCTTTTTCTGTTTTTTAAAAAATATTTTCAAGCTATGGCTGGTTGAATCTGTGGATACAGAATCCACCAATATGGAATCCTAGGGTTTGTAATCTAGAGGATCTCTATGGATTTTAAATGCTTCTTCCTATACTGTAGATCTGAGAGTTCCGTAGGATGGAAACATGGCAGTTAAAGTGAAATAATAGTTCTAAAATTATGTTATGTGAATGGGGCCCTGGCTCAGTGAGAATTGAAGTGTCTCAGCTCCTGCCCTTGTGTCACCTTCCACCGTATTCTGGCAGCGTTTTTACACATAGAGGGAATGCTCCCCACTTCTCCAAGAATGTGAATTACGCTGCAACAAAGTGTTCTCTACTGTTCCCCACACAACAGCTTGCCACTAGCAGGGGTGGATTTAAGACAGGATGAGACTCTAAGCCAGGGATGGGAACTGTGTACCCCACCAGATATGCTTGGACTGTAACTCCTATCATTCCTCACCACTGGCTATACTGGCTAGGGCTGCTGGGAGTTGCAATCCAGCACCATTAAGAAACCTGCACAATTCCTGTTCCAACACAAAAATACTATGTCATGCTTAAAAGACCCAATGAAATCATCAAATATATATATTCTATTCTAATTTATTTATTTATTTCGAGGGAAGGGATAGAATGGTGGTGGCTTCTTTTTCCTTCTCGTCTTCCTTTGCATTTAGAGGGCCCTTGTAATCTGACAACCTAAACAGTAGTATACTTAGTTTGTGCATAAATTCAGTACTGGCATCAGATTAAACCTGGCCAAATTTATAAACTAAGGCAGTAGTTCTTAACTGGGGGACCATGAAGTCCTGCTGCTGGACGCTAACAGTAGTGCCTGGGAGGGATGTGTGGGGGGGTCAAAACTGCTTCCTCATTTGCAAACAAGGGAGCAGTTCTGGTGCATGTATACCTCTGCCACCATGTCCCTTTCATCAGGGACATGGCAGCAGGGGGTATGGGCACCGAGGGACATGGCAGCAGGCAAATGCAGGCATCTGAGCCCTGCTGCCACATCCATGACAAAAAGGGCACACCAGCAGGCATGTGTGTGTGTTGAAACTCTTCCTTCATTTGCAAATGAGGGAGCAGTTTTGGCACCCGCATACATACCTCTGCTGCCATGTCCCTGAAAAAAGTGACATAGCTACAGGTGAGCAGGTACACCCAAACTATGACTCTGGAAACCAGGGTTAGAATCTCCACTCAGCCATGAAAATCCACTGGATGACCTCAGGCAAGTCATATTCTCTCAGTCTCAAAGAAAGGCAAACATAGCAAATCTTGCCAAGAAAACCCTTAGGATCACCATAAGTCATTTTTCAAAGGGAAGAGACATAATGGCTAGAAAGAACCTCCCTCTGTCAGCGACACTACATTGTTGTATGCCTTCAAGTCACTTCTGATTTATGACAACCCAAAGGGGGACCTGTTGCTGGGTTTTTTGGCAAGATTTGTTCAGCGGGTGTTGCCGTTGCCTTTGCCTTCCTCTGAGGCTGAGAGAATGTGACTCACCCAAGGTCACTCAGTGTCTAAGCAGGAATTTGAATCCTAGTCTCCAGAAGCCTTTAATAAATAAATAAATAAATATTTGAATATTTAAATCTAAATTGAAATATTTAAATCTTAATTTAAGTCTTGGGGACCCTGGCAACAAATTATATTTATAGGGGTGTCCCTCATAAAGAAAAGATTTAGAACCACTGAACTAAGGGATTTGTCAATTCAGATTGCTCCAGCTTGTGATTTGGTGCAGTGCTATTGAAAATGATGGTTCCTGAACCAATGATAATCCATGAATCGTTGGCTGGTGATCTAAGAATTTCCAAGAAAGAAAGAGACAGTTGTATCCAATGGACACCTATATGATACTAATCCCTGACTCCATCAGAAAAAAAGTCCGGATCCCCAAATTAGAGAGCCAAAAAGCACTGGTTTAATTTAAATCTTTTAGTTCTGTCCCCATTGAAATGAACATATTTGTTATATTTTGAAATCCTTGTCTCATCTTCAGAATGGGAAACTGAAGCTGATAGACACGAAACTTTTCTGTTGCAATTAGAAGAATAAGTGACTTCTTAGCACAGGTGGGATTGTAATTCACAGCCACCTTTCTGGTTTATGTGTTATCTGTTAGCGTGAGGGAAAGCAGGATGGCACTGGCAGGATAGGAAGTATTTTAATAAGTTTGGTTTATTTTTAGAAAATAGATTTTTTTTTAGAATGTTTTGGACTTTGTTTATTTTTAGGAAAAAATCCGTCCTGCTCTGATTGTTTGGTCTTTTATTTGGTTACTGCATTTCAGTGCCGTGCAGCATTATCTCCTTTTCCCTTGCATTGATTTCAAAACTCTGCATTGCTGGTTTACATTATCTGTTAGCTCTGTGTGTTGCATCCTACTCCTTTTAAAAGCAAGAAGGCTTTAGATCTGGAAGGCCTTGTGGGAAGTAGAGAAGGGTAGTTTGAGGCAGATGCTGGTGTGAGCATTTGAGACTTGAATCATGTCTTCAGGGAACTAGGACAAATCTGGGCCAGGCTGTCGTTGTTCAATTAAGTTGTTTATGCTTCTTTTTAAAAGTCAAGGGTTGCTTGGACTCAGTTCCTAATAGCCATGCATTGTGCTTGGTTTTGGTTATGTATGGTTGTTGAGATACTGGTTGTGTATGGTTGTTTCCCCTATTCAAGGGGATGGGCAAGGACACTGTGCATATGCTTTAATAAACATGCAACTGCATTGCTACTGCCTCTGCCCCACATATTCATTTAGCCTTCAGAGAACATCTGAAAAAATACTCCTGATTTGGCAGAGGTCACTGAATGGATTCAGACCAGAGCATAGTGAAGTTGAGCCTGTGGCTCTCATATATGACCTTCTTTAGCATAGAACAGATTGCTCTCTCTGTATTGACTATGATGTACGTCAAATGTCTTGGGACCTCGGGGGGAAACTACATCATATGGTAATTGCATCTTTGTCTTTGCATCTCTGTTACATGACTTTAAAACAGTACCTGTGGGGGCTCTTTATTCATATTCATATAGAGGGTTGTCTTTGCAATGGCAGGGTTTTCCCCTGGTGGAAAGCTGGTGCCCTCAGCAGCTTTCTTCCTGGGGCAGCTTGAAGGGAGCATTGTGACCATGGTGTGTGATGGGAAGAAGGGCTAAAGCTTCTGCACTGTAGTCTTGATGTGGATTAGATGCAAAGCAGCTGCTATTAAAAATAGCAACACACAATACCAATAGAAGGTGCATTTAATGCATCCTATAGTATGGGTCTCATTTATGTCTTCAGCAGTCTGCACTGGGTTCTAGCCAGCAGGTTGGGAATTACAGATACAGAGTCCTTTATGCTAGTTTAAGCAATAATATGGGCACTGGGTAAATAATGGAGGGGTTATCAGTTAGTTTGGCCAACTGGCAATGAGACAATGTTCTACTCACTCATTCTTAGTTCAAATGTTATTCGGGAGTATTGGCAATCATAACTGGTAACTCAAGCCAGTAAGGGAGTCATCTGTATGTGTGTGTGTATGTGAAAGAGAAAGACAGAAAGACAGAGAGAGACCACAGCAGCTGAAAAATGAGACTTGGTTTCTGTTTCCAAATAATGAGGTACCTGGATCATCCTACGTTATCTATTGCCTTATGGTACTCTCATTTTGCTTGTCAATAGAAAGATCAGTTTAATGTCTTCTGTTCTGTGTGTAAGACATACAGTATGCAAAACAAGGTATGTGGTGCCTTCATTTCTGGCAATAATCACTAGTTGATTAAACGTTACATTTAAGATTTCCTGGCCAGTTCAGATGAAATTCCATTTCTCTTAGGGAGCTGTGATTGTATGTCACTGTGCAAGAGCCAAGTCAGTGGTATTAAATGTACCTTGAGTAACTTGTTTAACTGACAAAGGGATGGGCAACTTGTGACCCTCCAGATATTGTTGGACTCCTATCACCCTTTATAATTGGTAATTCTGGTCAGGGCTTCTGAGAGTTATAGGCCAGCCTCATCTGGAGGGTCACCATCTAGAAGTTACCATTTCTCCATTTCGTGAAGCAATGGATAGGATTCAGAGATGGTACGAGGATGATTGGAGATGCCTAATCTTGTATACTTCCCTACAGGGATTTGGGTCCAGCTGTATTGACATAAAACTTAGATCTATTGCAGCAAACTGTTAGAATGGCGTTATAACTAACTGTAATCATAACAAGATGAAAGACTCAATTATCTGCTCATCTCACACAAACTGCTGCTATTGGAAGTCTATTTACCATCTGAAGTAACACATGTGTATAATTTCCAAAGTTCTAGCTCTTTGTTGATTATTTTTATTCCATTTCAGCAAAGTATGTCCTACCAAAAAGTGGGGAATAATACCTGAATATACATTAGAAAACAAACATTATTAGGCAGCAGATTAAAATAACAGGATGTGGGTTATTTAAAAACACAACAGGTAAGCCATCAGAAGGGGTCAGCTATCATAATACACTGTTAAATATCCTAGAGAACAGGAATGGTGTTGATTGCCTCTTATAAGGTAACAAGAAAATTGTTATTTTTAGGGGAAGAGTTTCATAATTTTGGTGCCATTACCAGAAAAGCTCTGTGTCGGCTAGATGTCCAGCTAACTTTCCAAGACAGGGAAACATGGAAAAGCATCTTTACAATAAAAATCTTAATTTGCTGACAAGTTCACCTAGGAAAATGTAGACCTTCTTTCTCTCTGTGTGTGTAATGTGTGAATGGGCACACCTTCAAGTTGCTTGTTGATTTATCACAACCTCCTGAATTTCACAGACAGGTGGAAAAACCACAAATATCTCTAGGCCTCCCCAAACCTGTATACTCTATCAGTCGAAATGTGTATGTGTTTTTGTGGGAAGGGGGCTGAGGCACAGTGGCCCAAACTGAGTCAGAGAAAGGAGAGGGGAAAGGGGTGGGTCAGCGTGGTGACCCTTTTGCCTGTCTGCTGTCTTGGGCGTGAGGGCTTGTTGGGAGAGAGCTTATGGTGCTGAGAAATTGAGGTGTGAGCGTGTGCTGTGGGGGGGGGATTTCCCTGACAAGGGGGAAAGATGACCTATGACCTGAAAATGCAGTCAGATGTGGCTGGCCAGGCAGTGGCTGGTGGAGGAGGTCTGGAGGTGGGTTTTTAAATAGGGCTGAGTGGGCTGATCGGAGCTGTCAAGAGGAGTTTTTCACAATAGACCACAAAAATCCCCCCTCCAAAATCCTATTTAATTATTGATGGCAAACTATTGAATAATCTAATCTGCAAAAGTTAAATCTGCCAAAGTTGAGTTTTGACTGTACAGCCAGCAGTGACTGGTATTTCTTGACCCATCCAAGTACCAGCCAGCCCAAATCCTGATTAACTTCCAAGATCAGGTAGAATGGTGCCTTCTGGGTGTTTAGGCACCTACAGCCTTCTCTATGAGCTCTTATATTAGTTAAAGAACTGCAGAAGAGAACAATTCAACATGAGTGGTTCCTTCTACCTTTCCTGCTGTGAAAACCAACATATAGCAAAATTAGGCCTTGTGTGCAGTCCTTAAAAATACAGGAAATCTCCCTGAGTTTGCACCAAGGAAATGTAATCTTTAGTTAGCAAATATTCTGCTAAAGCCAAAAAAAGAATGTATGCATAACTAAAAGTTTATATTTATATATGTGTGTGTGTGTGTGTGTATTGCAATACGTTGTTTCTACTTCACAAAGAAGCCCTAGAATTGGTATGCCAAGATGTTAATACATATGCAGAACATGCTATCCATTATGAAGTTAATAGATGCATGCTGATGGCATGCGCCTCACACATCTCAAATGAAAAATGACCTATTTACATGGATGTTGCCTATTGAAGCACTTGCCCACTGTATATTTTCCATGTTTATACAAATTTAAAACTTCTTCCTGATCTGATTAAAATGTGCATTGCCTTCCTTAATGGATGAAATGTTTTCATGCCCATAAGTCTTTCTGTTTGATACATACTCTTCTGACAAAATCCTACACATACCGTCTTAGAAAAAATTTGGACTCAGTTCCTAGTAGCTATATATGATGCCTTCTAAGAAAATAATTTGCATGTTAGGGATATCTATATTTATATCTTCATTGAAAGAGACAGAAATATACTGCACGTTTGTTCTATGTGTAATGTAAAACAGGCTTCAGTATAATTTTTTTTCAAGGCAGCCGACAAAGACAATAATGAATATGACTACAGAAAAACTATACAGAATTCTCTTATGAAATAAATTTGTTATTTCTTTAGTTTTAATATTAGGTATTTTTATGAAGATATTTGTAGAGAGGCCAGTTAAATAAGAATATTCCTTTTGAGTTTTGTTTTTGAGTGTAGACAAATGGGAAGCTAAACTGCTCATGATATTTTGATGGTTGAAAGATACAATCATTATGGTGGTAGTTAGTAGCGTGTTTTGGGTCTTTATGTGGAATACTTGTGGCTCCTTGATGAAATCCGAGTTGTGATGGTCTTTTTTGGCAAACTAGATTGTGTGGAACCCTTTCATAGCACCTGCTTCTGGAAGGATCTCATTGCCATTATTGTTACAATATGATAAAGTGATCATTGCAGTCTATGTTAATTTTTTTGGTGGGGGGGTGAGGTTGAAAGGGCCCTGAATTTAAATAGCAGTGAAAAGAAGTGAAGTAAGAAAGTTTTCTTTTTGTTTATTGACTGTAGCCCTTGGGCATGTTTACCACAGGGCAAGATCCATTGAGTGTCTTGGGCTTATTTCTGCATAAATATGCAGTTGACTATGTGGTTAATGAAGTAAATATGTTAAATTATATCAGTGAACATTGTTTCAGCTTGTTGCTGATAAATGGTTCATGCATGCCTTTGAAATGCTATAGACACTATGGGGGCATGTGCTTATTTATGTGCCTCCCTGATGTGATTTGTGGTATATGGTACAAGTTTAGTTCTCCTAATTTTTTCATCCTCAAAAAAGGTGGAAGGGTTGTAAGAACCTGGTGATATATATATCTGTATCTTTCATCATGTTTGTTGTCTTATTCCAAATTTTCCTAGCCATGGCCATATAGTTGAATTATTTTTTGGAAAGAAGCAGGTATCCTATACAAGATATGGTATGCCCATGCACTAGTTTATGATCACTTTGTTTTAAACATGTGCAAACATGTTCTGGCACTCTCTGATAGCAGCAATGTGGGAGGAACTGGTTTATTACTGATATCAAGATGCAGATTGATAAATAAAATATAATGGGAAAGTCACAACATATATCAGAAATACTGGATGTGTCTTTGCTATGTTACAGAGTTAGTACTTTAAAATATATATGAGCATAAAAATGATCAAAAATTAGCACATAATTGTAAACAAAAAGTTATTAGATATTAAATAATTGATTACTAATCCTATTTTCATGAGGACTAAAGCATGGGATTTTGCATATGATGCTCTTGCACTACTCACATACCCTCCAGCTGTCCAAAATTGTCAGAGAAAGTCTGCCATCCCCCTTTTTCAGCTGCTTTTAAAATGTCTCACTTCTCCTCCTCTAACTTCTCTCCTTGGTCTTCAGCTTACTTCAGTAGCTATAAAATGGAGTTCAATGCGGAAAAGTCACTCACATTCAATTAACTGAGTAGGGGATGATGAATGGAGGGGGCAGAATCTTGCCCTTTCCAGTAGACTCAGGAAGAAGCAAACTATTGCAGCCTCTCTTGGTTTATGTGTTCTTCCTAATTAATAACTTTTGCCACCTGGACGATACTGAAGTTGCTTGGCCCCAAGCATCCTGATTTTTATCTGTGAAATGTTGGAGGGTATTACTCATGTCAGTAGGAGAACTGATGCATATGCTTAACTTTTGGACTCAGCTCTCACTGAATTATGTCATTGTAACATAGAACAAATGCTTCACAGAGATGACTTATGGTACAGTAATAGAAGTAGAGTAGTATCAGTAGAACTGGTAATTCCCCACATGTCTTTTCACAAAAATGAGATGTCTCTACGTGAGGCCTACCAGCTGTTAATGATTTAAGGCCCAGACAATGAGAAAGGATGCATTTTTTTTCCTTTGAGATTTTTAAAGTAGATAATCAAATGTTTGCCAGTGATCAAAATTTCTTTATTATCTGTTGCTTCCAGAACTTGGAATAGGGGATTTTGCAAGCTGAATTCAAAAAAGTAATGTTTCCAAACTTTAGCTGTTCCTTACTTAAGGATTTGAGCTTTGGCCAAGAACATCAAGATGTTACCCTAAGATGTGGCGGATGTTGGGGCCCAACCACAATGCCAGCATCTCCTTAGAATTTGGGGAAATTATAGCTCAAAGGAGACCTGCAAGAGGAGGGTAACAGCAGGATCTTTTCACCTATATATACCTGTACTAACTGTAGAGAGGACTCCAGTTAACCAAAATATTTTATTTGAATTAACAGACTAATGAGGAATAAGACACTCTTAAGAACCATGAAAGGCCATTGGAAAGTGCGGTAAGAAAGGTTGGATAGAGAGAGATTGACAGTTACCAGTCTTGATAAAGGAGGTTGTAGTGACATTTCAAAAGGAAAATACTATATATTGGCTGCAGCATAACAGACTCAGGCATGCATATGTCCATTAAAGGAATAAAGCTCACACTGCAATCTTGTGGGTTTCTGCTCAGAAATAAGCCCCAGGTAAAGTATAGGGTTTACACATTTAGATGCATTTAGCCCTGTATTGGATTGTTTGCAGCCAGCCTGTTTCAGTTCCATACTCGTAATTTATTATGTTGTAGAGTGGGATTTTGCAATGTATCTAACAGCTTATGGTGAGACAATTTAAATTTCACCAGAGTTCAGAGAGCTTTGCTTTTTGAGCAACCTCCAACCTATTTGTGAAAAGAAGTTAGGCATCTGCTCCTTCTTCTTTTAGAAATGCTACGGCAGCAGGAAGTTAAAAGTATGCATAAAGATGCAATTGTTTCTTTGAATCGATGCATTTTCCAAGCGAGAATTAGTTCACATTAATTATATAATGTGCTGCATTTCTATTACCTTTAATTTTGGCTGGGTCATGCCCATTAATTCAAATACTTACTTTCAATGGGTGAGATTTAAATACAAGCTTAACTTTACTGCTGGAGTCAATAGAACCTAAGTCTGCTTAAATCTGACATACTTTGTATTACTTTTGTTATCTTTTAAGCATTTATCTTAAGTAAGCACCATTTGTAACAGGTGTTAAAATGTGCTATTTTTTTATTCATAATGGACTTTTATTTTTCCAGTGCATTTTTTCAGCATGTCAGTGAAACTCTGGTCTTTTCTGCACTATGCTGTTATAGTGCTATTATTTCACTTTTGATGACCTATGGAATCCTGGGATTTGCAGTTTAGGGAAGGGCATTTAGAATTCTCAGCCAGAGAGCTCTTTGACCTCAGTGAACTACAAACCCCAGAATTCCATAGGATGCTGAAAGTGGAATAATAGCACTATAACAGTGTAGTGCAGAAACACCCTCTGTTTCAGGGGGAAATGTAGATGGTAGAAACTCAAATGAGAAAATTTCTC
This sequence comes from Ctenosaura bakeri, assembly GCA_948474755.1. Lineage (NCBI taxonomy): Eukaryota > Metazoa > Chordata > Lepidosauria > Squamata > Iguanidae > Ctenosaura > Ctenosaura bakeri. Next base: position 129,384 of record CAOLHI010000710.1, read on the forward strand.
CAACCCTTGTTGGTTTTTTTAAAAAAATAATGCTGACACCCAAATACTTCAGTTGCGGGGAAAGATAGGAGAGTTTTCAATGCACTATTTTAATATTTGCATAGGAAAAGTTGTCTCTAGGAGATTGTTTTTCTTAATCAGTTTATGAAGTTAAAATTAAATAGGTCCCTCTTGACATTAAAGTAGTTCCAAGGTTAAACACGTCAACCTTGTTGGAATCATCTTAGTTATTATTAGATGAAAATGCAGGTGAGATGCTGTGCAGTAAGAATGCTTTGGTTTAAAGAAATTTCGGGGAGATGGTCAATTTTTTTCCCCCAGTACAAAGGAGTATGTGTTTTGCTGCTTTTTCTTCTTAATGGCACTCAAGGCAGTACACAAGGGTTTCCCAGGAAATCTTCCATCTAAGCTGTAAATTGTCCCAGACTGTAGGTCACTCCCTGGATCAGTCTGCTATTCTAATAAAATCACACGCTAGTTTAGTATTCATCTCAGATTTAGCCTTGCCTTCCTTTTTTTCTCTTTTTTTCCTGATGCCTGTTTCTGTATTCTAAGTTGCTTTGGGACCTATTTGCTTATGGACCTATTGCTTATGGACCTTATGGACCTATTCTCTCACTCTTTATAAAGCACCCGTGCCTAGATAATGAAGACCCATTTGGGAACCATGTTGACTGATGTCTGATGGCTTTGTTTTTAGTCTTAGATAAAATGGTCTTTGTCTTATTACTGATTGCACATTTTGAAAACATGATATAAATGTGTTTGTGTTAAAACACAAATATGACCCCCAAATTCTGGTAAAATATTATTTGTTCTTCAGTTGAAACATCTTTAAAAAACTAAAATGAGGTGGTAGCTTATACCTGACACCTAATTTTTCTGTGGTCTTTAAAGAAATCTTTGTTTGTATTTGAGTCTGTATCTGGAAGATTCCATGCAGAGAAATATAATGGACTGACCTCCAGTGTAATGCTTTCAAAATATCATGCAGGATTTTGTTAGCGAGAGTCTGTAGTCCTGAGCTGATTTCTGTGCCAATATGGCTGAAAGCTGTGTTAGGTGTCTGTCCTTTTAGCTTGACAACTCAATGTATCAACCCTGCTTCCGTGTGGGAACAAACTCATTCTCCCATTATATTGCAGCATCAAATTATAAGGAATTTCTTATATGTTTTTGAGCAGTTCATGTTTCTGAGCAGTTTATGTTTCTTCAGAGACTCCTATCTGATTCTCTCAGGCACTGAATTTTGCTTCACAACTAACGAAGATGGTTCCTTACTCTTTCTAAAGCATGTAAAGATTTATGTTTCAATGGTTTGGACTGGACAGGACTTGTACCACATGACCATTGTTCTCGCCACACTGTCACAAGCCTGTGGTCTGGTTCCCCCCTCCCCAAATTCTCTTTGCTTGCCTTTCCAGTTGTGTGTTTTTCCAAATATTTAGGTCTTCAGAAGTTTTATACGTATAGTCTGGTACATTTGCTTGCAGTTCAAAAACTTTAGGAGCGTAGAAGGGAAAACAAAATGCATGACATGGTGACTGCGTTAACTATAGAATGGAGGCATATTTGGTGGTAATACAGGCAAGTGCCTTCTCAGGAGCTGTTCCTAGGCTTTGTAATTCCCTCCCTAAGGAGGCTCGAATGACTTCCTTCTTGCTGTCCTTCCATCAACAAACTTGTCTTTGGGGGGCTTTCAGGAATTAACTGTAAGGGCTTTTAACAGTGTGCAGTTTTACTGATGGTGATTTTTTTTTAGTCTTTTATGGATTTCTTTTAAATACTTTTAAGTGTATAACTAGTTTAATCATATTTGAACAACAGCTTTTATATGCTCTTGCTTAAGTCTTTATAAGTGCTTTCAACTGTATTTGTTTTAATTTTTGGAAGCCACCTTATGTCCTGCTTTTTCCCCCAAAAAATGGTATATAAGTGAAATAGTAATACAGTTCTAGAACCCTCTGAAGCACAGATTCAAGAGCAAAGATCACATATCAAAATTGGCCCAGATCAGGTCATTTGGGTTCTTACACTTAAACTGGTTTCTTTGGGATACATAAAATTGTAAAAATGTCAACAGATGTTGACTAAGATGAGCCAGTTGACATTATTTATTTGGATTTCCACAAAGCTTTTTACAAAATCCCTTGTCAACAGCTCATGATGAAATACAGCAGTTGTGGGATAAGAGGGTGGATTAATAGCTGGTTGAACAACAGAAAACTGAGGTTAGAAATAAATTTGACAGTTTTCCAAATGGATGGCAGGACCTTGGGAATGGGACCTTAGGAATTTTCTGTATACTAGGACTAGTGTGATATAACCTATCCATAAATTATTAGAACTTAGAACTGAGAAGTGGTCAAGTTTGTAGATTATCTTTATTATCTTAGAGTCTACCTTAAGGGATTCTCAAGATTTTGTCTGAGCCCACCAACCATTAGGGAAAATTAAGACAGCCACTTCAAGAGGCACACGCTGGATGTACACCAGTATTATGTTGGAGGACAGAGCTATGAATGGTACTCAGCCAATCCTTCACTCCCTAAGGTATCATGTTATCTGTAAGGGTGATCACTGAAAGAATTATCACTGTTCCTTCACCAGTGCTGAAGTAAGATTCATTTGGGCAAGAAATTTAATGGGAAATCCAAGTGTTTCCATCACAGGTACCACATACTCTATTAATAAATATACACAGCTGTATAGTTATAGCATATACAAGTATTCATAAATGTAACACTTCTGTTAATAGAAAATGCAACAATAAATAATATCTTTTGCACTAATATATAGTTTTCACCTTAAACTAATTGGATACCTAGGAAAAAATACATGCATATACGTTGAGTTCTAAATTGAAATTAAGGCTTAAATAATCAATAGCAATAGCATGTGTGTTTCTATACCACTTATCAGCTAAATGCTCTGTAAGCAGTTTATAAGATGTTAGCTAATTGCCCCCAACAAGCTGGCTACCCATTTGACCAACCTGCGAAAGGATGGAAGGCTGAGTCAACCTGGAGCCTGATAGGATCGAACTCACAACCTTGTGGCTGCAGTACCAGCATTTAAACACTGTATCACCAGGGCTCATATAGGAACTCTTATTATTTTTGTAATTTGAAATGTTTTTCCATCTTATCCACAGATCTCTCACTCATCTCTCTGTCTGTCATACCCATCTATTTCACTGATTTTTCAGCATCTGATGTACTTGATATTTTTTATTTACAGTTCTTTACATGTAGTTTCTGTGTTTTCCCCATTTTCTTTTAAAAAAGTAAACAATTCATTGCCATTAGCAGATTGCTTGTCACTGGTTGAAATAATCTAGAGAAAGAAAAAGCTATAAGCACTTTTTTCTGGCTGAAAAGTTAAATCATTTTCAGTTATTTCATTTATAGTCTTGTATTTGTCTCCTGAATATTTCAGTTCTGATCTGTATCTAGTCTGCTGATTGAAACTCATACTTCCAGTGTGCAGACCCGCTTACCCTATAAATGTTTTGGTTGTAAATAATAACAGTAATGGAATTGGGAATAATGTTGCATATAGTAAACTAGAGAGAGGTGAATCTTGTTTTGTAATTCTATGTAAATTATATATTTCAATATCAATATGAGTCATATTTGTGCAATATTATTTATAGATTAGTTTGATAATAGGGATGTATAAAATTGGATTTTGCACAAAGTGACTTCTTTTGCAATTTTCTTTTTTGCAAAAGAAGTCCTAAGTCTGAAAAATCATAGGAAAATGCACAAGAATTCTGATAATTTCATCCACCAGAGAGAAAATTTTAAAAATTATTCCTTTTTGCAAATAAGGACAAAATAAGTAAAGATTTAGATCCCTATTTAACAAATTCAAGAAAAGACCCATTTGTTTTTCTGTAGATTTTTAAAAAATAAGTTCATAGGCTGTAGGTGGTCCTTCAAATAACCAAGGTAAAAACTGTTCAGAACATTAAAAGTTAATGTGAATATTTTAGTTTGAGTGCAGGAATGAATGCATATATATGATAACTGATGCAATATGGTTATAATATTAAGAAACTGCCTTGCCCCACACAAACATTTAGGCAATTGAATCTTGCATAGAAATTTAACATTTCTGGAAATTTTGAAGCCATGGGAGAGTATTTTTTTCTGAATTACTTTAGGAAAAAGCTAAAATTTTTGTAAAAATTTAAAAATACAATATTATCATTTGCAAATTGAAAATCACTTTGTTACTGAATTGGCATAAAATATAGTATATATAACTTGATTTGTTGTAAAAATATATTTGACATTAAAAGCATGGTTTATTCAGTATATAATTATAAATTGAAGTCATTTTTTTAGATTTTGTTTGTTTGTTTGTTTTTCTTATAAATAGAGTGGTAAAGTCCTGACCTCTCAGCTATATGGAATCTTTTCAGTCTTGCCCACTTGAGAAACAAACAAAAATCCCCCAATAAAAACAGAAGAAACCATCAACATTCGTAAAACAAAGAACAATATTTTCTCTGCACTAACTATCCATAACTAACTATCCATAGAGCCAGCATGGTGTAGTAGTTTGAGCACTGGACTACAACTGTAGAGACTAGAATTCAAATCCCCACTCAGCCATCGAAACCCACTGGGTGACCTTGGGCAAGTCACACTCTTTCAGCCTGAGAGAAATGCAAAGGCAAACCCCTTCTGAACAAATCTTGCCAAGAAAACCCCATGATAGGTTCACCTCAAAGTCTCCATAAGTCAAAAATGACTTGAAGGCACATAATACCAACTTTTGCATAGTGTCAAGGAGGCATAACAATCACCTCTATTAAAAAACAAAAACAAACAAGCAGAAGAACTGAGAAAAGGAAAACAAGACCAGGAATTGGGTTTTAAAAACACAAATTAAAAGTGGCATTAAAATGATGTTTAAAACATAATAAAATAAAAACACTGTAAGCCCATCCCTTCATTAAAAGCTCTTTCTGTTGCAATATACCAAATGGCTCCTTAAATAAAAAGGTCCTTGTTACTCCAGTTATGATATGTTGGGTGAGAACACTAGATATCCTTTTGATATCAAATAATTTGGCCTTTGCTTGACCTTTCTCTGCCACCCTACTCCACATGTTTGCAGAGGTCAACCGGACAAGCATGTAAGGGTGCAGCCATTAATGGTTGTACATTCCAAAACCTCATTCAGGCAGGCAACTTAAGCCTCTCCGTTGCTTTAGGGAAAAATCTCCCTGCAAACCTGCTTTGCTCAGCGCATATCCGCACAAAGCCGCACGGCCAAGAGCTGAGACATTCCTTTATGTCTGACCATCAGCATATTGGCCACGCTATTGTCGTTAAGTGCTAAGCTAATCATGCAAAACCTGACCTTTTCCAAATCCTTTGTCCAGCTCCAAATTTCCTTTGTTCTCACCGAGCATAGCATACCCTGTAGGCACACTCCACCCTATAAAAAGTCCCCACTGTTGGAACTTCCTCGGACTACTTTGGACTTCCGTCCCGCCTTGCTGCCAGTTGTCTAAGGAAACTCCCCTCAGCGAACCATGCTGAGCTTTCTCTCCCAGAACCCCACCTTTCTCTCCAGGACTACAAGACCAGGTGTCGTATTACCCGCTCCCTTGAAACTCTCCATTTCTAAGTTAGTTAGTATCTGTCGTGTCTTTCGTGTTGCTTGTTCCTAATAAAATATTATTTGTTACTTTTAAAACCTTGTCTAGCCGCTCTCTGACCTGACGCTGTATACATAGGGTTAAAGATCTCAGCTAAAGTTACCCTGCCTCTCGTTAGCTTAAGAGAGTGCTCAAGCTTAATTCCCCCAACTTGTGCTTTTATTTGGTTATTTGGGCACCCTTCCCAGGACCCCCAACATACAGGGTAACATCCTTACCTGCTGACAGGCATATAGTAGGGAAGAGGCCCGCTGAATTTGCCAGGGAAGGGTGTTCCAGAACTGGAAGCAGTCACCAAGAAGGCTGTTTCTTGTGTCTTCACCAACTATGCTTAGGATAGTGGTGGAACTGAGAAAAAAGCCTTCTCCTGCAGATCATAGAGCACAAGCAGGCTCATATAGAGACATACGTTTTTTCAAATAGTCTGGACTCAAGACATGTAGAACTTTATAGGTCATCAGAATTCTGCCCAGAAATGGACCAGTAACTAGTGGACTTATTTCAGCTTCCTATAATCAGTCTATAATTGATCTGATACTGTACAGGGCATAACAAAAAAGCCTTCCTCTTACGGAGCGTATAGATATGGAGGAATAAATACATAACCATTTTGTTGTAAACGTTTAATCCATCATTTAAAAATAAAATATTCCCTGATCTTTTTTTGTCATTTTTTTCCAAAAAAAAAAGGAAAAATAGCTTTGGGAAGAAAACCAGAAAAAAAACCTGTTTCCCCCATATTCTCCCCCCTCAACTTTTTCCATTGGCCATTTTAATCTAGGAATAAATTTTAAAAAGCAATAAATAAATAAATAAATAAATAAAGTAAGTAAGTAAGTTTCTGCATTGTTGTTAAAGGCCGCCATAGGTACAATGCATCTGATCTAGTCTAGATCTAACTAGCTTGTGTATAACTGTTGTCAGGTCTCCTTTTTCCAGACATAATCTGTCTGGAGTTATTACCAATCAGTCATAAAAGCTGTTCCAAGCCACTGAGGCCACCCAAATCTCTTTAGATAACAATGTGCTAAGCAGTACTTCCAGCTAGGATAGCTTGTTCTTCCGAAGATCCAACACAAGTCCCTATTAAAAGAGGGAAAAAATCTGGGACCCAAGAGCTTGGTAGGGTGCATTAGGACCAACACAGCTCACCATCCAGCAGCATCTCATTTTCTTTCTTTTTTTACCTCCTCCATTGCCACACTTTGCTCAGGGCCTGGTTCTAACCTGGCACTGAGCCTATTTTCAGGGGATGCACAACCCCATTGCAAACCAGCTGCACACCTCCCTCCAGAGTAGAAGAATGCCCAGCCAGTAGTATTTCCATTATTATGAAGATTAGTTTTCAATCTGGTCAGGTAGTTTGAGGCCAATTTGCAATGTTTTGGACACAAAGGAAGAGGTTTGTCTTAAATATTGTAGCTAACAGGGTTTGGTTAAAACAAAGTTGGGGCATGTGATATATAATAGGTCTCTTCTAGAAATTGTAAAAAGAGCCCTTTCTTTTTTCATCCCTCAGACTTTATTGTATCTCAAGAGTTTTCAATAACAGGCTATTTTCACCATGTTTATTTAACTACTTTGCAATACTGAAGTTTCATGATGAGACGTTTTTTCTTCTCCTTTTTAATAATTTTTGTATTTTGCTTCTTTGGCTCCTGACACATATCTCCATTTTCTTCTCTGAGGTTCATTGGAAGACATGACTCCATTTTATTCTGTGTCTTTGGATCTTGAGGCAATTAGTTTGGGGCTTTGAAAAAATATATATCCTTCTTCCAAGGACTCTGATATACACACAGGTGCTAAGGAAGTAGTATTCTTCTGGCTGGGAAGAGAAAGTGCCAGTGATGCTTCCCCAATTGCTTTTTCTCCTAGAATTGATGCATTCTTCAGTGGTAGCCATGGGTACCATATGTTCTATGCTTGAGTTTTATGTTACCCTGATTTCTGGGATCCCGTGGGGGAAACCTCAATGTGCTCCATGTGATGGGGAATGGAAACTAGCCAGAGCACAAGCAATAGCAATGCGAGAGGCAGGGTAATCTAGCGGGCTCTTTTTACCCAGTGTTTACAGGGTCAGGCCAAGCCAAAAACCACACCAAATTGCCAAATAATGGATTTTATTGAATGCAAGTCTCACGCACCAATGCAATCACGCACACACTCACCCAAGAACTATTAAGAAACAAAAGAGGAAATTGGACAGGGGAGTTTTGAGGGGGGTGTTGTTGGGGTAATACTGCACCTTGTCCTGAATTCCTGGGTCCAAAAAGGCAGCAAAGAAGTGGGGCTCAGCACGGAGAGGGCTAAGGGGATCACTCAATGGATGGAGCAACGGTCTGCTGGGACGACTGGGAGTGATCCAAAGAACTGCTCAAAAACTGGGACTATTTGTAGGGGAAAGAGTGCCTGGAGAACTAATCCTTTCCCAGGGAGAACAATGGGTGTTGGAGCGATAACGAAGCTCCACCATGGTAATTTTCTTGGTGTGATAGGATTGCAAGGTGTTGCCAAAGTTTCAGGATCTTCAGCTGTGTGGTGTGACTTCATTTAAATGGTCCTCGCCTGGTGGAATATTTGTTCAACTTGGGGCAGACACGCTAATCCCCTCAAGTCAGCTTCCTGGGGTTGTGGGTTTCTTTATTGTGGGTTTACAGATCTTGAGGTCTCTTAGGGCTACGTGACTGGGGATTTTACTGCCTGTCCTGGTTTTCAGTCTTTTGACCATTGCTGCCTACGTGCCCCTTCAGGGGACCTCTCTGGCACACAGAATCATATTTTAATATTAAAATTGTAGGCCCTGGGATAGGGTTTTCCACTGGAGTAACATTTAACCATGCATCTGTGGTCCAAACAAGATGGCACAGAAACTGTCTGTGCAGTCAATGAGTAGATAAATAAATTTTTAAAAAGTATGTATATGGTGCTCAGGAAAGACAGATAATAATCAGATGTTAGAAGGCAGACTGAGAGAGTTTAAATCCTTTCGTACCCTGCAGCTTTCCTGATGAAACTTGTTCCATTGAAGCAACTACTGGCATTGGAGGAAAATCCCCATTTGCCAGAATGTTTGGTATAGTGATTTAAGTGTTGGAGTGTAACTCTTGAGATCAGGGTTTGATTCCCCACTTGGCCATGGAAACCCACTAGGTGACCTTGAGCGAGTCACACACTCAGACCCAGAAAACCTGTGATAGGTTCACCTTAGAGTTGCCATAAGTGACTTGAAGGCGTAAATGACTTGAAGGCGTACAAGAACAATGAAGGCTCTAATATTTAACTACAGTCTACATTCTCATGCATACATACGCCTTGGCAGCTAGTTTTCCTCTAGTGAGCAGTAAAGTCTGAATTCATCTTGCATTGATTTGAACCTGAGTGAATGGTCCATGTATTTGTGGAGCCCAATAAAACAGGAAGCGTAACTTGCATGGTCTTGGAGAGCTCCTTCTTCAGCGTGGAGAGCTGTAGGACTAAGTAGGCAGGTGAATTTCTCTACTCACTATTAAAGTTTACACATGATGAGGCAAATCCCTGAACAGTATACATGGTTTATAACAGCACAGCCTGTCTGTGACTTGCACATTTTTACATTGGATGGGAATCTTTTCTTCTGCTACTTGTTCCCTGTTTGGCAAAACCTAAAGAATATGCAAAAAAGCAGGGCATTTCTTAGTTGGAAAAAGAAAATTCTCATGTAGAATTTTGGATCTGTAGTGGTAGTTTGTTGAGAATATTTTTAGGACATAAATCTTCTCAGCTTCCTACTTGCCTGTTCTGCAGATCTTTTTACACTTCTTTGATTATATGATCAAAATGGCCATGCTAAGTCATGCTGGGGATCGAAAGATGTGTTGAAACTGTTTCTTTATATTTATTGGTTGAACCTTTTTGTTTTGGTGGTAGCACTGTTTAGATTATACAACTCATTCTTCCTAGCAATACTGGGGGCTCAATTGGCAAAAAATGAACAATTGTAACAACGGGAAATGGAAATGTCATGAAAAAGGGTCCTTTTATCATATTTGGTGGTGTTGTAGAAAAGCCAAAGAATTTTGGTTAATCATTCATGATCATGTTACAAAGATAGTGAAAATTAATTTTCCATAATCGTCAGAGATTTATTTACTGAATATCTTTGATAGTCTTGATTTTCAATTAAAGAACAAATATATTAGAATATTGTCATATATGAGCTATGCCACTAGGATAACTTTTTCACAGAAATGGAAGGAACCCCAAATTCCAAAAGTAGAAGATTGGATATATATATGTTATTTGACCTAGCAGAGATGGATAAACTGACTTTACCATTGGCCAATAAATCTGTTAAATCCTTTAAAGATGAATGGGAAATTTTAACCCCTCTTTGGGAGAACAGATGGGGGAAACTTTCCAGCCGGCTTTGACATTTAAGGCTTGTATTCATACCTTACTACATATTGATGACTAAAGTTTGGCTAGTAATGGCAAAGAACAAATTCAGACTATGCATATACCAGGATTTGAACTCACAAAGGGGTTTGAACTTGGAAGTTTGTTTTATGTATACTGTTAGTGATATTTTCTTAATGTAGGTTTGTTAACTTCTTCAACATATATTCACGTATATATATGTGTGTGTGTGTGTGTGTTGTTTATTTGTCTATTTTGTCTATTGTTTCTTCTTTTTTTGTAAATGTTTTGTTTTGTTTACGATGTATAGTATTTTTTTAATTTCTTGATAAACTTGCAATAAAGATTAATTAAAAAAAATTATCCTACGCAAGTTCTAGTGAAATGAATGCAGACCAATACCATGCTTTTATATTCACTTTCTATTCATGTTATAGTATTTATTCAGCACAGCTTCCTTTTTTGAGCTTGCATGATGTGTTATGTGCTTTTTAGCTGGCCCAACAAAGGTATTACTGGTTTGTGGATTTTGGATTTTGTGTGTGCGTGCATAATCAGGAAAAGTTTTAGCAGTGCTAAATGGAGATACTAAATTTTATTTTACTGCTTAATACCAAAAAAATTAAAAAATGGCAATAATGAGCTGGAGCTAAAAAAAAAAAGCCTTCTGGATTCAGCATTAATGAAAGCTAAAATCACTTGGGCAGAACATCTAATAATGCAAGAAGCTATTCCAATGCAATGATATTTTAGAATAATCTTGACGCATTGTTGTCTACTGGCAGCCTTGGACCAACCATTTTCTGTATTGTTCCAATAGTTATGTATTTGACATAATGTTCCAGAGAATATTAGGAAGACCTCCTTTTTATTTGATATGCACAGAATGTTCTTTTTCATTAAATAAAGAGGTCATAGAGATGCAAGAGAAGCTACAGAAGTGGTGGCACTAAATTTTTCATCAAACATGACTTCAGTTTTGTAACCAAGAGTGGAACAAGGTCTCCCTGGAAATCTATCTCCTTAGAAAAAAGTCACAAAACAATCACTGGAATAATGTTGTTACTCAACAGAAGAGTAAAATTAGATTTCAAGTGGTCATTTCTTCCTGTCCCTGTAGTGTGGCAGCCATCTGCTTTCAACCCAAATCAAACTGCACATAAGGCTGTATAGCATGAGATAATTCTGTAATTCAGGGCTCCTCTAAAATTATTTGGAAGCATATGCATAACATCACCATCTATATTATACTTCCATTTATATTAAATTTATATTGAAATGCTGCTCAAGTATGTGGCTTGGAGGCTTTTGACTAAAGATATCCCAATTATCTAGTGTGCATTAATTTTAAAACTGGCTTGCTCATTTGCTACATTGAGGGATAGATAATGCTTTGCCCTGTTATGTGAGCAATGAAAGACTTCAAAATTTGTGACATGGCATTTTCATAAGTGAAGGTACAATAGAGTCTTCCTAAAGACAAAAGGATATAAACAGAGCAGGTAAGTTAAAGATTGTTGGGTACCAAGACTAGAATTAGATATTTGGCTAAGTAAGCCACAGAGTTGAGCAGCTATTCTTTTTTGTGCATATCCTTTGTTGCCTAGGAATAAATGTCAATATTTTTCAAAGAAGATTTTATGTCAGGAGTTACATGGTACAGTACTCCCAAGATTGTCATTGCCAGCATTGGCAATACTGATTAGAGTTAGTGGGATTTGCAGTCCAACTGTATATTGGGGGAGGTTGGACTCACTTTGCTCACCCCTTTTTGGTAACTGGATTGTAGTCTTCAGCTACATTCCCGACTATCTCTCGAAACTCTTTCTTTCACTTTCTTCCTTTCCTCCCTTTTACTCCTACTGAATCTCTCTCGGGACAAATCTAAAGTGCAAAATCACACTTTGAAAAATACCATACCCTACTATGCTCTAGATAAAACTACCTTGTTGAGAGCAAAGGCTTTCCTCTGTGCTGGCTGTTGTATCATAACAATTGAGGTACAATAGTAGCTGACTGTGTTGAGGACTAGTGAAGCATGATGGTTAAAAGGCTGTGAACAAAGAATTGCTCAGTACAAATTACTCCTGTACCACAAACTCATTAAGGTTATAATATTAGGCACACTTAGATGTGAGTAAGTCCCACTAAGCTCACTGGAGCTTGCTTGTAAGTGGGTATGTACAGGATTGTGCTGCATCTAGACTTAGGCCAGTGGTTCTCAATCTGTGGGTCACGACACCTTTGGGGGGTCGAATGACCCTTTCATTTGGGTCACCTAAGACCATCGGAAAATACTTATTTCCGATGGTCTTAGGCTCCATTCCCTCCTCGGTGGTGGTGTGCAAGCACGAGCCACGCACTCGTGTTCTCCTGCCCCCTGTTCAGAAGGGACTGAAATCGCTCCCCTTCTCCGCTACCAGGAGAACCTCCCATCTGACAGGCCAGCTTGGGGGCGGCGGCAGCAACATGAGGGGTAGATCCCCTCCTTGTCATGGCCCCTGCCCCACTTGCCACGCAGGGGGGCGCTGCGGAAGGGCCAGGAGGCCGCAAGGTGGCACTTTTCCAGGGGGGTGAGCTGCGCCCGGCGCAAAAGACAAAGGTGCTGGGATTCCTCTCCCCCCCGGCCAGGGTTGACACTCTAGAAACTTTTCCCACACTTCGCCCCCAGTGGAAACGAGAGCAAAGCAGAAGCAGAGCCCGGGGGGGGTTCTCGGAGTTTTTCCCTGGGGGGAGACACGCGGCTCCTCTTTCCCTCTCTGCCTGCCCCCCCCATTCCTGGCCAGCGAGGCAGCCTTTGCCGGGGGGGAGGCATTGTAAATAATAAATAAATAATTTTATGGTTGGGGGTCACCACAACATGAAGAACTGTATTAAAGGGTCACGGCATTAGGAAGATTGAGAACCACTGACTTAGGCCATGTGTCAGAGGCTCTCTGGTTCATTTTCCACAAAGCCTTTTGGAAAGAAATAGGAAAAGGCTATGGTTTCAGCTGACCCTAGCCTAAATGACTAAATTGTTTGATTCAGAAACCCAGCTTCATACATTCATATGTAGCCTCAGACTCTCATGATTTTTCATGTGGGGATAATATTTACTGCATTATGTTTATTTCAATTATATCATACCTTTCCACCAATATCTGTCCTCCCCCATTTTATCTTCATGCCAGCTCTGATAGGTAGGCTAAGTTGACAAAGAATGACTGACCCAAGATCATCCTGTGAGTTTTGTGGTGCTTTAATGGCTAGCCTTTAACTGTTCACATTGGCTCTTGGTAGTACTGACCTACTTCATATGCTGCTTGCAAGGAACACTGGCATAAAGTATGTGGAGTCCTTTGAAGGCCCAAAGTTCTATGTAAATAAGAAGTCAACAAAGATACAAGAAGTACTTGGAGAAAAAGGCATTGGTTTCTGATTTTCACCAGTCATTGTGAATAGCCAAAACCAATTTGCTTGCTGTAATCGTGAAAACAGGTATTCTCACATTGATCTGACAGTGAAAATACATAGTAAGGGTCCTTTCTGTCTCTTCTCCTCCAGTGTAGTAGTGGATACTGAGAAAGCAAGACATGTCCTTCTATGAATCATGCATTTTATATTTTATGAGTTAGAGTGACCACTTTAAGCTGGAAGACAGAAACAAAAAATGAAAAACATAACAGCAAACCTGTTATTAGCAGAACCCAATGATGTGAATAAAACAGCTACAGGTGTGAATAAAACAGCTATTAATACTTCAGGAGCTGAAGCTTTTTATTTGATACTTTTGTAGACTAACTTTTATTAATAATGGAAATTATATGCTTGGTAGAGAAGGCATTATACTGGCTTTAATTTCTTTTGGAAAATTCGTCTACAGAGTCCAGTTGGAGATGAATAGATGAGGCTTGTGAACAGATGACTGCTCATGGGGAATAAATGTGAAATAACATGAGGTAAAATGTGTCAATGGCTCTCTGTAAAATAAAATAAACAACTTTCTGGTATTGTGCAATATTTCTTGATTTCAAAGAATTCTGAAACCCCTCAAAACATTTCTGCTTCATTGCATTATGGTTGATGTGGTAGATTTTTGTCCCAATATGTTACATTGGTTGAGATTAAAAAAATTATCAGAGTGACAAAAATCAATAGTTTTGGGGGGATTTCTTTGTCACATCTATTTTTTGACAAACCTATATATGGCAAGTGGCTGAAATGTAGAGATTTATTTATTACTGTGCAGGTCTAAGTGACTCTATTTAGGCATTATGCAGTATGCTAGGGTATCATTTAGTCCTGTCCCTTCCTTACCCAAAATCACTTTCCTCACATGGAAGGTTACATGTCTGAACAGGAGGGGGGGGGGAGGGATTTTTATTGGAGTAGAACTTTTCCATGTGGGAAGAACCCTGGAAAATCAGAGCTCCTGCTTGTGTAGAAAACTCCCATGCAAACAGGAAGATGGAAGGTTCTTGTCTGCACTGAAGCTTTCTGTGTGAGCAGGATACCTGATTTCCCTCACATAGGGAGCTTGCCTTCCATCCAAGATGGAGTGGGCAGGGTTTGTTGTTGTGTGCCTTCAAGTTGTGTCAGACTTATTATTTCCAACTTATGGGGACCCTAAGGTGAACGTATCACAGGGCTTTGTGGAAGAGTGTGCCCTTCTAAGGTCACCCAGTTAGTTTCCATGGCAGAGCAGGGGCCTGAATCCTGGTCTCCAGGGTCATAGTCCAACACTCAAACCGCTACACCTTGCTGGGACTCACTACTCTAATGTTCAAGAAAGTGTGATGTGCAGCACCTGAATAGGGCTAGTATGAATGAATGAATGATATCAGTGACCTACATTGTAAGTGACCTACATTGTAAGTCTACTGTATGGATTCTGCAAGACAAAAGTGTGGCTGAGGAACTAAAATGTCCTATTGTCGTGCAAGGTGGTTAAAAGCTAGTCATGGAAAGTAGCCTTTGAAAGTCTCATAGTAACTCAGCAACTCTACCATTTTGTTAAGTAAATGCAATCCTGTTCTTTACCTGACTGGTACTGACAAATGCAACAACCATGTAATAACTGTAACTTAGCTCTGAAGACTTTTTTTTCAATCTGCATTTGTATCCCAATTTCTCACAAAAATATAGGTGTTCATAGTGGCTTACTCTCACAAAATATATGGAGATAGAATTGCAGTAACATGGAACTTTAAAAACACAAACTAATCTAGGTGATAACAAAAGACTAAAATTTCATAGGACTAACAGTAGTGGGAAGCCTCAGGGTGGATGGAAGTAATAATTGCCTATGTTATTTTTTTTTCTTATGAAAAATTGGGCAGAATAATATTTCAGTTAATTCTGGAACTCAGATTTGATTGATATATCCATCTTTGTGTTTCCCCTCATAAGTGAAAAATTCTAACTACTATGAATTTGGAAGGAAGCATTTTCGCAAAATGGAGACTAAGGAAAGGTGTACAGTATTGAGGTTGTATGCTTTTTTAGACTGCCAATGTGGGTTCACATCCATCTATTTAAACTGTCTATCCATCTACCTTTCAGCCTATCTATCTGTCTGTCTATCTATCCATCAATCTATCTCAATCACATCAAAAGTTGCATATCAGGAAGTTACATGTCTGGGAAGGAGGAGGAATTCCTTCCTTCCAGTAAAAATCATGCCTTGATAGAACACCTCCTCCCTCATGTGCTAGTGTGGTTTTCTTTGTTGTGTTTCAGAAAATGTTATCAGCTATAAGAGGATTATAAAATGGCACCCCCATTTGTGGACTGTAATTGTACAGCCCATTCTATCATCTCTGGCTTTTACTACTGTGTGTAGTGCTTGCAACCTGTGCTGTAATGCATCCTTGGACAGAACATTACAAATTGTTTTCTATAAACTATCAATCTTTTCTGTATCTGTTTATACCTGAGTGAAATGGAGGAGGCTTACTGCCTTAAATGTTCCTCATTTCCATTTTTTCTATCTCAGTAAAACTATTCGGTATTCACTACTTCAGTAATCTGCCGTTAAGATGTTTCTGTTACTCTACAAAAATGTTACAAGATTTGATTGTCTACCAGGTATAATGGCAGTCTGTTGAAATCACATTTGATTGGCTGTAATTTCTTGAGATAAAGTGAAATTAGTGAAGTTGCTGATGTCATCCAAGCTTCTTCCTTAGCGTTTTTACTTTTCAGTATCAAATGTTCTCCATGTGGTATAATTGAAAAGATGACTTTCTGTATTGTTCCTTGTATGACTTCTTGTATTGTTGCTAGGACGTGAAAGATTTTACATTCATACCGATCTTAGCAACAACAACTGATTTCACACTTTGGGTAAAAACAAGCAAAAATGTCCACACTCATTGTTTCATAATCCAAAAGTGTCATAAATGTATAGCGTGCACAATTCTGAAACATTATACATATTTTGGACAATGCATTGTTCCATCTTACCCATGTAGAGACATGTAAAGACAACTGGATATTTAAAGCAATTCTTTTAAACAATAACAACTGTAGGATACAAATCATACTAATCTTAGAAAAGGCTGTTGTGTAGAATTTCTTGAACCTTTATTGACCTCATCTGAGCAAGAATATAAAAGATGATTGTGCTAAAGGATTCAAAGGTATGAAAATATTTATTGAAAATATTGCAAAGAAAATGTGTCCCATATTTTAGTCTGGAGATGACTGAAAGGTTTCTGATTTTAAAAGACTGAAATCATGGAATAGCTGCTGAAGAACTATTACAGAATAGAAGCTATTGAGATAAGAGGAAAGTGATAACTGAATTTGAAAAGTGGTCTATTATTAATGTAGAACTAACTATATAGCTTCATTTATGCAATAATATTTCCCTGTTATAGTACCTCCTTGAATTCTATACCCTGCTATGAATGGGAGGGAATTTACAGTGCAATCATATACCTGTTTACTCAGGAGTAAGGCCTTCTGAATTTAATCAAGCTTATTCCAAGGTAATAGTGTATAAGAGTGGGGTTTCTATTCGCAAGATAAATATGGTTATTTTTTTTCCTTTCCTTGAAATCATCTGCACTTGTGCATAAATAAAAGGACACTGGCTGCATATTTGCTCCACATGATCCCTGCCCTTTACCTACTGTATAGAGTGGAACTCTGTGGACAACTTTAAGTATGAACTGAACTGTGCATGGATAAAGTTTGAAGTGCACAGAATGAATATAGTCAATAGCAGCATGACTGTAGTTAGACCACTGTGGTTATGGAATTGGGTGGCTACTGTTTCCATGGATATTTCTGTGCGTGCTTATGTGAATTAAACAGTCAGTTATGCTAACAGAAAATTAAATATTGTAGAGTAGTATGTTGTAAAACTGTTATACATCTTTATTTGTAAGTTCCCTTCCATTTACTGGTAGGACATGTGTGGTTTTCCAGATGTTAAGGAACAACAACTCTGATCATTCCAAGCCAGCAATGTGTCAGACAACGTCTGGAAGGCTATAGATTTCCCATTCATTCTTCAGTTAACATTTTTTCTTCTTCCTTATTCTTAAGTAGTATTGGTACATCTATACTAAAATCTGGTAGGTTAAAATTCCCGGAACAAAATATGCAGGTTATTAATGGTGAAATTAGAATGTCACCAAGGGAAAATTAGAAATAGCTGTTGTAATGAACATTTGCTGCAACAGACAAGATAATCAGACAAACACAAAGCTAAAGCCTAGTACAATGAAGTTGGGACGTTTTTTTCTTGGGGTTTTTGAATTGTTACTTAATGAAATACTGCCAGATCAATGTTGTTCTTAAACAGAGATTTAGGGAATGCATGGCCCACCAGATGTTTAGATTTCATGCCCAAGGTTTCATTGGAATTAGTCCCAAAGGCACCATGCTACAACTTACTTTTCCTGACCTGTTTACAATAGGTTCAGAAAGGGAGTGTGCACTGTCTTTTTAGCTGTGCCTTTGACTTTTAGTTGGTGTATGCATGCAAATGTTTCATGTTTGCATGTGGAAATTTGCTTATTGTATTTGCTGTGACATGCTTTCAGAACGACAGATAGTTGATTATACCTAGATTTTTGCAGACCTCAGCAGCTATTTCTATTGGTGTCATGGCTGATAAGATGCAGATGTCTGTGCACCCCAGTGGACTGTAAAGGATATTATCAAACATCTTGTCAGACTGGCATAGTGCCTAGAGATAGCCTTGTTCTTTAAGGATTCTCAGTAAGACAGCATGTAGGTATCTTTTACATTGTTTTAACTTGTTATTGCTGGGATTTTGGTCTGATCAGCCTGCAGGCATCTATTATATGGTTTAAGGTGCAAGCATATATGCTGTTTCCTGAAAGTAATTTGCAAAGAGGGCAGTGAGACTAACTTCTAAATAAGCATACATAATATGGGCCTATTAATCTTTTTAAAAGTTGCTTGAGCATGGCAGATCCTGTCTCCTTGCAATTATTTATGTTGAACTTTCTTCTGTGGAAGTTCCCATACAATGTATAAACATATCCTGAACCAACCCATTTGAAGGAGGAGAAAGCTGGAACAGGGATGATAGTACATTGGGATGGCATCTGTTTTGGGGATGGAAGGTCACTGTTTTAACTTGAGGCCAGTTTTGTGAAAAGAGCAAAGGCATATCTGAGGTAGAGCAAGCAGGGCATATGCCCTGGATGCCAATGCCAGGGGGATGCAAAAAAGCTGTGCATGTAGGGGTGGGTGTGGGTGTAGGCATAAAAAGGTAGAGGCACAACTTCCGCACTTGCCCTGGGTGCTGTTTAGATATGTCACTGGAAAAGAGTGATATGAAAGACCTTTCCAGCGCTTTGCCCACCAGAGTAAAAAGTACAGGACTGCCTAGATAGTTTGGTCTCATGAAAGAGAGTTTCTTGGGTTATGATCTGGGTTTAATACAATTGTTTAAGATTATATTACACAATTAGAAACCAAAAAATGAGTGAAAGGAAGAGTTATATTATTATGAGGCACAGTTTTCCTCCTATATCTTTAAATTCCCAGAAGAAGATCTACAGATCCTTTTGTTCCATTTATTGGATTGTGTAGGTGTGGTGAGTTTGGTTACATTACTGAGGGAAAACATGTTCACAGACTTTAGTTAAAATTGAAAAAATTAAACACATACACACACACATTGTTTATATTCTTTTCGTGTTAGGATTTTTTAGAGTTATTTGAGCCAGTCTATTTGCATCAGAAACCTGATGAGTTACACTGATTCAGTCAAGCAGTAGAAAAATCATGATTCACAGGCCTCATCAAAATAGATGAAATCGTGACTTGAGAATATTGAATATGAAAAGCAGTCTCGGTTGGCAGTGATTGTATCATGAGTTATATCTGGGGTGCAATATGTTGGCTGATTCCAGAATATTGAATTGCAATACAATCCTATGGCTGTTTTACTCAACATAGTTTCCACTATATCCAGTGGAAAATACACCTTAGCATGGACAAGACTGAAGCCTTAGTATAACTCTGTGCAACTTTACACCACTTTTAGATGGAATTTGCATGTGATTCCAGCCACTTCAGGCATTTATGTGATAGCCTGGTTGGGCATATGCTGAACAATCACCCTGTTGCTTCAGTCAAAGCTGAATTCAGTGCAGATCTGTTTGCACTAGTACTCATTTTGAATTTACATGGAAACGACTATTTGAGATGCGCTGTAAGGTGTAAAGTTTGAATCAAGCAAACAAGAGTGTTACATATGTACCCTCATGAGATAGCTAGGGTGTTTTGTAGCCTGTTATTTCAGGTACCTTCAGTGGTAAATGCAGGACAGCTGCTATGTAAAGTGTACAGTGACACTGAGAATTTGTACCAATACATGCTTGTGTTTAGGACAGCTTAGCAACCATTAAATGCATTATACCAACACTGTTAAGCAGCAAGAACGTTTTCACAGAAAAAAAAAAAAGATAGGGAATGCATACTTTGAACATTGTGTTTGTAAATTGGGAAGAAAGCTCCTAATGACTTAGTGCATCTTTTGCAGTTTTTAAAGAAGCCATTACCCACAGTATGCCTGATTGTATTTGGTGTAGCAATGGACAAATAAGCAGTTTCCCCCTATTTGCTATTCGGGGGTGTTGAAGTTGAAAAAGTAGTATGTGAATATGCACGTGCAACTATGTGTTCTGTTTGTGTGTGTGCATTTTAATTTGCATTTTTAATTGGTAGGGATAACCTCTTCCATATATATTAATTAAATTAGTGATATTCCTTTCTATAACTTACTGGCCAGTTTCTAGAGGTATCGTACTAGGAAAGAAACTGTTCAGACCATATTAGGTAGCTAGTCAACCCCAGATTCTGCTCTGTTTTTAGTCTTGCTACCGATCTGACTCATCCATTTTCACAGGCGTCACTTGGAATTTTCTCCCATTCTAACTACCTCCTAGAGACTTAGGAGAGCTGTCCAGCAGCATCAGGCAGAAGGCTTAGTGCTGAACAGAGGAACCTTTGTCTGGTGGAGTGCTAGGCTCGGAGTACATGACTGCTCTGGAGGCTGATACATTAGCAGATTCCAGGTAGAAACAAGAAATGTAAAGAATATTTACTAATTTTGTCATCTATCACATGTTCCTGTCAAAAAACTGGAAGTGTCTGCAGATTTTTAACCCTTGCATGAAAGTGAAAAGTATATTGTTCTCAGGAGGAATAACAAATTTCATTTTTTTTCAGCTCCCCCCCAAAAAAACCTCTATGAATTTTTCCCCCAAAAAAGTTCTCAGAATGCAACTTGCACCCCATCAAAATGCACAAGAATTCTCGTTATTAGCCATTAAGGAGAAATTTTTTTTGCTTTTATTTTATTTTATTTCTTGCATCTAAGAATGAAACCAGCAAAACAGATTTAATTAGAAGCTGGAAGCTTAACTACTCTGTTTGGTTTGTTTCTGGAATATTATTGGAACCTTGATTCTGACTGGGCTTACAGTAATGGTGCTCCCTTTGCCTTACTGGGAATGGTGACGTGGGATGCCTTGTGCTGCACTATTGGGACCTACCTTTAGTTTAGGTTTATTGCTGTTGCCTTTCCTGAGAATGTGGTATTGACTATGATGTCAAGCGTCATCCATTAGGCCTCCCAGTTCTGTATGTTCCCTAATTGGAGTTTTGTTTTGTGGTGCCCCTGGATGACCAACCTACTGTTACTGC
This sequence comes from Ctenosaura bakeri, assembly GCA_948474755.1. Taxonomy (NCBI): domain Eukaryota; kingdom Metazoa; phylum Chordata; class Lepidosauria; order Squamata; family Iguanidae; genus Ctenosaura; species Ctenosaura bakeri. The sequence goes on from CAOLHI010000710.1 coordinate 150,637, forward strand.
TCCATGCTGGAGGCCACAGTGACTCCTGTTTCAGTAGTGAGAGCAAAAAGATCTGACAGACTGGGGCTGGGGTAAGTATTTTTGAAACCCATAGTTAACAACCTTCATGGGGGCAAGGGAGGAATTCCTAGGCAAGGGTAATACTGTCTGTCCTTTGCACCCAAGCAGCTAACCATGCAGAAAAGTTCTTATGCAGTTGGTTTTTCCAAAGGCAGATGTACCCCTGGCGTAATATCTGAAGCTGGTCACTATGAGGTTTGAGCCTTCATTAGGAAGCATGATTCTTAGATAGGTCTTTTGGTGCCACTCGAGTGTCAGCAATAGCATAGAAATCTGAGATACCGATCTGTCTTTGGAGTTTTTTGTTTGTTTTGGATGAAATAATTCCTTCCATCTCTTTCTGTCACACTACAGTGAACTTCTTTTGCAACTGCTGTGAAATAATTTGTGGCTGGAAGCCATGTTTGCTGCCACAGAGGAAAGAACAATGCCGCTGAGATTTCCAGACATTGCTTCTGTGTTCTGTGAAATCTGCTTCTGCAAATACTGATAAGATATATGTCTGTGACTTAAAGGTACAAGAGGAGACATGACAGATGATGGCAGTGATCTTGGAAGCAGGCTGCCATTTAAGGAATAAAGTACCCTACATTGGCATCCACATGCTAAATCACGATAGTGAATTATGACTTGCATTTTGAAATAAAATGTGCCCTCATGGCCCTTTTAGTGACCCTAATCTCACTTTTTATGAGAGTAATTTATAAATGTCATGATCCCTGAACAAATTAAATTGCTTTCTCTACACTTTGCTTACAGTGGGAAGAAATTTTTGGTGCAGTATACGTATTATAACTTATTAATGTCATACCTTCCACAATCCTAAGGCACATAATCTTCATAAAATAATTAGAACATGAGACTGAAAAGTCATGCAGCTGCATTGATCTGTATATATTGGAAAATGTCACCGCTTTGCCTTGCACCTCCTTGTTTTCTTTTTTTAAAACTACGTTGTGATCTGCCTACTGCTTTGTAGATCATAAATCTGGAAAACATCCAAGGTTACCAAATCCAATCTGCTGTTTCAAGACATGGCCATCAAATTATTTGCTTTCTCACTAATCAGCTTGTAGGAGCCAGTTCATAGTGTGCCCTAAGCAGAGAACACAAAAAGTGGTGGGATGTTCCCACAGATGTCTCAAACAAAGAAGCCAAACTGTATTCTAGACATTATACTTTGCTTTCCCCCTCCCCCATAGGGTGTGGGCATTACTATGTTTGATTACTCATAGGAGCTCTGACATCCTTCTGTCTCTCTGTCTATGTGAGCATCCTATCATCATCTTTACAAATTAAATACAAGATAGTGGATTGCAGAAGGCAAAGCTAGAAAACCAAATAAAGCCACATAAAAGGAATGAAGCATATAGGCTTGGATCCTAAACAAGTCCACCTAAGGAAGCTTAAACATAAAAACGTACACCTCTCCCCCCGTATTATATTATGATCCTGCTATAAAAGTCCCTTCTTTGTTGTCTTTTTGAAAGGATAAAGGGCACTCAGGAACAATGCGAGATGAGGTACAAAGAGCTGCTAGGAGAAGAGTATTGGAAATTTTCCTTCTATGAAATTCCTTAAATTAGGATCTAAGTTGGATTTGGTACATTCTCCCCTCTTCCAACAGCTTCCCTCACCTAACTCCAAACTGTGAAAGATGGATCCAGAAACTTTGTTTACGGACCTTGGGAGGGAGGAGGAATACTGATGGCTGTACAGGGAAGGAGCAAATAGGAAGCTTCTATTAATTCGTTAAAACTGAATCGAAACAGTAATCTATTTCAGCCCACATCAACCGTATGTAGAAATAGTAATAGCTTGGTGTAGTGGCAAACAGGGAGGATGGTAAATGGATATTCCAAAGCCAAGAAATCTATAAGATGGGCATGACTACACTTCTCATATTTCAAGTACAGATGTAAAAATGTGTTTGTACAACAGCAGATAGTCTTTGAGATAACCAAATCTGAGATGACATTAGAAAATAGAATCAGCATTCTGAACTGTGTGTGGAAACTATGTAGTAACCGGTAAAGCTGTGACAGCATTTAACTAATATTAACTAGTTTATTGATTAATTATATTTATTTTTAAAACTAAAGTAATTTACTTGGTTTGGAATTTCAGCATAAACATTTCTCTCTAGAATTGTTATTAATTAAGTTATTAATTAATTCATTGAACCACAATGCTGAAGAATCAACAAATTTTATATTACTCAGTTCCTTCTTTATCTCAAATCTATTTTTTGCTGGATTTTTGCAAAACTATTTGTTGGAGGGGGTTGGTTAGGATTCAGTTACAGGACTGAAATCACTGTCTCAAGAGTGGTTGCACAGTTACAACTTAGTTTAAAGGGCTTTTGGGGTCAGCAATCTCAGTAACCTCCTAAGTCATTAAAATTCACTTCTACAAATGCAAGAATATTTTACGTTTTGCCAAAGCTGAAACAGGTATTCACTGAGATGTGCATAAACAAATGAAAGCCCATTTAATTTTAGTTACTCCACAAAATGACATTGAGCTATTGTTGTAAACTTGATTTACAAAAACATAGGACAAACTGAAATGTACTTGGAGTTTGAATCACTCACTGTCCCTCAATCTGATGCACTTCACAAGGTCATGAGGATGAAGTAGGGAGAAGAGCAATGCTTAACACCTTGAACTCAAAGAGGTATTAACGTTAACAATTTTTTTTCTCCATGTGGATTATTTTTCTTGCACAACCTAATTTAATAAAATTTCAATGCAATAATAATTCCAAGTAAAGCCCATTCTGTCCCAATTGGATTAAAAATGCTAAATAGATCTACTTGAGAAATAATCTGTGTGTTTGCAATCAGATATTCTAATAAGTGCAAATTTTAGTTTATTTTTGTTCATATGTGATATATTATTGTGTGTCTTCAAGTCTTTTCTGATTCAAGACCATCTTAAGGCAACACTCTCATGGCCATTTCTGCATGACGACCCTCCCACCTATCCTCCTACTGCAGTCCCAGGAGCGCCTCTGCCGGGAAGGGAGCATGCCAGGAAGTCTCCCTCTTGCACATCACTGGCTCCCTGTGGAAAAGAGCATAGTGGGCCTGTCTCTTCCTTCCACAGCAAAGCTGGGCAGTTTCCATTGCCATGCTAGGGAAGGAAATGTCACCAACACACTTCCAGCCCTTCCACATGGCTGGGAAGGGCAAAACAGATTTTTTCCCCATTTTTTGAACAAAGTGTGCGTACATCACTTGGGACAAGATGGCAGCAGGCCAGCAACAATGTCATGCAGAAGCACAACCAGCCAACTGTTGCCATCTTGGCCTCACAGTGGCGCAGCACCCTCATGTGGAAATAGTCCCTTTTTTTTTTTATCTTTGCAAGAATTGTTCAGTGGGTTTAGTCATTGCATTCCTCTGAGGCTAAGAGTGTGTGACTTGTCCAAGCTCACCAGGTGGGTTTCCCAGTGTCCTGGTCCAACACTCAAACCTCTGCAGTAGACTGGCTCTCACTTAGAGTTCCTAGTATTAAGCATTTTGTATGAAGTTTGAATCAGTTCAGTATGTTGTATGTTGGTGTAAATAGGTATAGCAGCAAGAGTATCCAGTATTATTGACTGAAGGATGCATTTTCTCATACTTCCTTTTTTCATTTTTTTTTATTATTTATTTGTATCCCACCTCTCCATATGGATCGAGGCGGCGAACAACTTACAAATAGCATGTATTTCGAAACATTTCTATACATGCCTCCAAGCTGGGTACTCATTTTACTGACCTGCGAAAGGATGGAAGGCTGAGTCAACCTTGGAGCCCGGCAGGATCGAACTCATGACTTTGCAAAGATGTAGAATTAAGGACTGATTTCTTTATCCAAAATAGCAGTATTGGTTTTGTTGAGCCTGAGGTCATATACTGTATACACTGATAGCAGTTTACATATAGCTAAAGCATGCACAGAGATGGACCAAAGCTCTATAGTACATATACATATAGTACATACAGAGATGGACTAAAGCTCTATAGTACTACACCCTTGTTATTATACCTGGGAGAAGACAGAGCCAAATAAATCTACTATTCTTAGCAGAGTTAGCATGCTGTTATAGTGGCAGCAGCTGGATATGTGCAAACTGTAAGCCCAGTTTTAATGAAAATATTCAATTCCAATTGCTTCATTACAGTGCACAGCTCACTGTTAAACCCACAGTACTGCCAAACACCAGAAGTTCATGATCAGTGCAACTGTGTAATATGAAACAGATGTGTTAGGATAATAATTGCACTGTATCTGTTTTGTCTTCCTAAAGGTAGGGAAAATAGTGTGCTATAATAATTAATTGCAACCCTTGTTCTTGATTCACCCAATCCATGATTTGTGGAAAATGTATGACATGATGTATAGATTCAATACCATTTCCTTAGGTGTATACAAAATATTTGGTGTGACTAGCATTTAAACTAAGATCTAGTAGAAATTATATTTTCACTGTGAAACAAAACATATCATACAATTTTTTAAAAAGAATAGTGTCCAGCCTGATTAGTGCCCAATAAAACGTTCATGACCCCATTTTTTATTTCCTTTTCCTCTGTTTCTAACAGCTGAAATGTAGTCATTCCCTTTTGTTCATGGGAAACTAAGTGTTTGGCAGTTTATGATGTGCCAGTGTTGTTTGAAATAATTATGTGAGCCTTAATATGAAGTTATTGACATGTTTTGGAAAGAAACTGCATTCATTCTGACTTCTAAATTGAACTCATGCTAAGATGAGAGTGGGAAAAATGTCTTGCAACTTCTAGCCTGCTGGTGCTGTTTGTTTTTTTTATTTTATTTTATTTTTTAAAACAGTGTCATTTTATTTAAGTCTAAACTTGCCGCTGGCTGTTCTGATGTCTGCTCACACCTGTACACTATAAATAGCCTCTCTTGCCAATATTTGGCATTCATGCAAATTACAACCTCATTTTCCTTACACATGTCCAAACTTTTGTGCCAGTCTTTCAATCCTTCTCTCCCCCCCCCCCCCATGTAAGGGAGAATGGCCCAGTTTTCATGCTTGCAGTGTAAGCCCGGAGATAGAGATTGCCATGTTGCTGTGGATGAATCATGCCTTGCTGTTGAGAAAATGACCAACAATTAGCCAGTAGCACAAACATTGCCTTCATGGGGACATCAGAGGCTGTAACTGAGAGTGTTATCTGTGCCTCAAAGTGATTGTAGCAAATAAACGTGGGCTGTTTCCTGAATCTCTCTTATCTGTGGGAAACCGTCCAAGTGTCTGCACACTCAGTGTACAACAAAAGGCCAACTTGTGACATTTCTACCATAATACCTCACAGTTGGCTGCCTGGCTGTATCTTTGAGATGGTGCCAGCATTATGTAGGCATTGCCTACCAGTGTGTCAATGGGAAAAAGTGGAATTATAAAGCAATCCAATCCTATAACACTCCTAGTCTGAATCAGTGACATGGCTTTTGATGCGTTAGTTTCCGTTTCAGCCTTTTGACTGCTTTTAGATCAAGATAAGAATGCAACATCTGAGTCTGGAGTATACTATAATACACACTGGAAAAATTTACTATGACCATCCAAGTTCAGTGGTATAAGCTAGTGGTTCTTAACCTGGGGTCTTGGGACCCCCAGGGGTCCATGATGCCCTCACAGGGCTATCTTTTTTCTAAGGTGCTGCCACACTATGTTGAGGATTCCACTCAAAGTGGAGCCCAAAGAGAAGAGGGGGTGCTGCTGCCACAAGCGCCATCCTCTGGCAAGACACTGGAGTTGGAGAGATGGATCATTTTTGGCAAAATAAATTGCCACTCAATTCAGATGAAGCACACACGCTTATGAATGGAAATGAGGAGGTGTGTTTGGGATCTTGCTTGAACCTTCCTTTTTTTTTTGCCTTCAACACCCACCCTTTTGCTATTTCCTCTTCCTCCCTCCTTTTCCCATATCAGTCCCCCCCTGCAGTAAAGAAAGCAAAAAGAGGGGGGCTGCCTGAGCATTTTCAAGAGTCTGGATGGCTGGAAAAGAAAGGAGAGAGGGAGAGGGAAAGAGAGAGAGAGAGAGAAGAGCAAATGCTGGCTGGTTGGTTGGCTGAACCTGAATGTTGCTGTTCAATCCAGTCCAGCCTTAAACTGGCCAAAAGAAGCAGAAGAAAAGTCTTCTCCCCCTCCCCGCCCCAGCATCTCTCAGAGTAGTGTGCATTTACTTATGTCTCGCTTGTCTGCCAATTTGAAGATCCTTTATGAGCAATTTTAAATAAATATTTGATGTACTAAGTCTTTGGGGTCTCTGGCAACAAAAGATATTTTAAGGGAGTTCCCATATAAAGAAAAGATTAAGAACCATTGGTAAAAGCTATGCAGGTATAATGACTATCATGGCACCTGAGCAATTCATTTGCTTTTGCAGTCCACAGAACAGAACACACTAGGGGCTACCATAAGTGCTTAATAATTCAAACTGTACTTCAGGGATGTGTAAGATCTCTAAACCAGATAACATAACACATCATATAATTACAGCTTTTTAATAATTAAGGAATGAAATCTGTTTAAAAATAATTTAAAAAGCATTGTTTTTTTCTTACTGTATAACTGAAAATGATTCAGTTTCCTCTAGACAAAAGGGAAAGTTTTAAAATATGTTAAGTGAAAGTGTAGAAAGGACTATTTGAAGTACTGATCTATTGGGGGGAAGTTATTAACAGCTTTGTCTAGCCCCAGGCCTGAGCTTTCAGGCACAGCCCAGCATCTGAAGCAATGCTTAGCCTTCATAAGTCTATTTGTGCTTCCTTTGGCCATTTCCGCACTAGATTGTTATAGCGTGATTATTCCACTTTCAACATCCTGTGGAATCCAGCTGGCCCCTCCCTAAACTGCAAACCCCAGGATTCCATAGGATGTTGAAAGTGGAATAATCACACTATAACAGGCTAGTGCGGAAATGACCTTTGTGTTCACAACCCAGATCAGACTGAGTTGGGGGAACAGGAGATATTTCTCTGGATATAAGGAGCAAGAGGAAATTTACCTTTATGTTCTTTGGATGAAAACCAGTATTTAGTGAGACCAGCAAGCTGCACCATTTTGAGCTACTGATCTTGAGCAATGGGCACACCCTCAAGCCCAAAATTTAGCAATTTAGCAAAATTTAGCAAGTAGCTGCACATAACACATGGGCCCATACTCCCTCTTCTGAGAAGATGAAACATACTCTCACTGTGTGTGAAATTAGTTAGTATAAAGGAACTGGAGGAAGAGCAAATCTGAGGAAACATTAAATGATGGAACCCATGCCAATTAAGATTTCCCTCAAAATATTTTAGTCTTATATTTTTAAGAAAATGGAAAAAGTAGTTAATTAGGGATAACCAGTAAGTGTTTGGAATGGGAGCAGAATTTTGATGGCTGCTGAATCCCTACTTATTCATTAGTGAGTAATTGGTTGAGGCCTTAGATGTCAGCAAGATGAGGACAAGCTATGTCCTCCTCCCTTACCTGAATATTGGGATATTGATTTTACATTAGCCTTACCTTTGCTTTAGCTGTTTGTTACCAATAATACTTGGCTATATGGATTGGGCTGTATGTATGTGTTTTTGAAAATGTATATTATTCTCATTTGATGGAAGGATGGTGCTGTATTCTCTGAAGTTAGAGATTATTATCCAGCTCTCTTGATTTTCTTTCCTTTTGGAGAATGTGCTTAAAAAAGAAAAATGTTTCAATTCAAGTAAAACTATAACAAAATGTTGCAAAGTAGAATGCTGCTCCCAGAATGCACCATTCCATTTTCTCCACTCCTCCAAACAGCTAGCAATCCATGGTGCAAAGGACAAGGAATGAATTTAATTTCATATATGTTTTTTGTGTGCTACAATCCAGTAATAGAAGGGGTCAGCATGGCAAAATAGGATCACAAATAACAATGAACAGTAGGCCCTCAGTATCCACAAGGGTCTGGTTCCAGGACTCACCATGGATACCAAAATATGTGAATGCTCAAGTCCCATTACATACAGTGGCATACCAAAATCGCATCCTTTATATAAAGTGGCAAAATCAAGATTTGTTTTTTGGAAGGTATTTTTTTTTTAAAAAAAATTCAAGCTGTAGATGGTTGAATCCATAGATACAGAATCTATAGATTCAGAAAGCCAACTGTATGTCATCTTAAAGCTTGTACTGCCTGTGGGAGGGGCATTTTGACCTCTTCAAATGAGATGAGACTATGCACCAAAATGGTGTCACACGTGAGGGAACATGGCCCTCCGGGAAAGCCCAGAGGGATGCATTTGGATACCAGGAAGGCTGAATTCAGCCTTAGGGCTTGAGGTGTTCCCCACATCTGACATACTCAGCCTCTTGAGACTGATTCCCCCCCCCACCTCCCTTACTATTTTTTCTATTTTTTTTTTTTTTAAATCCAAATTTGAGATTTCCCTGAGTCTGGTTCCTCTTTCATGTGTGTGGGAAGTGCTGTTTTTTGTGACATGAGGATCAGTACTTGAAGGGTGAATTTGCTGTTGGCATACAGAATACTCCACTTTCATTTCTTTTACATTTCTACCATCTGTCTAGTAAAATGCAAAGGGCTGTTGCAACCTGCTCCAACTGATTGGTTTGGTAATGGCTTCTCATTTATGAGAACCCAAAGGGCAATGGCTCTTAACGCTAGGCAACACTGATGGCACTCTACAAGAAAACTAGCTTGTAGAGCTTGGATGGAAATGATTCTTGTCATCGTTGCCAGATGTAATATTTTATTCATCTAAAATAAAAATTTTAAAATCCCTTCTTCCCTTTTCCCCCTCCCCTGGTTGCTGAAAAGCTTTTCAAAATGTCATGCCTCTAGATGCAAGACAAGCCTATCTTGGAAGAAAATATGGGTACATGAACTCTTTGTGTTCTGCCTAGTGGTAGCTTCATAAATAAAAAGCACAGAATTGAGGTTTCAATAGTTAGAGGCCTAGCATGTGGTCATGACTGTTGTCCTATTCTGACTCTTCCTGTCTGTTTACTCTACTGTATCATTTTGTGATGTTACCGTGGCTATTCAGGGAGGAATAAAGAAGAACACATTGTAGGAAAGGGAAACAGCAGCTTTGCTTAGGTATTCCGGAGATGCGATGTACAGCAGATGGTGCTCTTAGATGGTGGAAGAAGGACTTCCTGATAAGAATCCCTACAATAAGTGTGGACAGACTTCAAACTTGTGGGATTGGCATTAAAAAAAGAAACCCTTAGAATTCCAGGATGCATCAATTGGAGCCTAGTGCAAGGAACATGTATTTAGACTTAAAGAATTCTGGATCCAAGAAACTTTTGATTACAATAAGTGAGTGGAACTCATAATAGTCCCTTACAAAAATCTACTTTTGGTTAGCCTAAGTTTTCTGGATTTCAACAATATAACTTTGATGGAGGAGGTGTCATTTTGTTGCTGCAGTTGTTAAATATTTTGGGAGTCAGACATCCTTGCTGACCTCCTATTGGAAATCATCTAGAGACCTATCACTAGGTGCCTATCATTGTTTTGTCCATACCAGTCTTAAAAGGTTTGATTTGCAGGTTGTGCTCATGGGCTCAGTTTGCTTGTGCACATTTATCATGGAAGTATCAACCAGAAGCAGTTGATGTATGTTCATAATTGCACTAAGCTAGGGCAGTCACTCAGCCATACAAAAAATGATTCACATTACAAATGTACAATCAAGTGACTTGAGCAACTGGATATCTTGGTCATGTTAATTGTGAAGATAGAAATAGTAAAGAAACCTGATGTTTATATGTTGATGTTACTTGCAAGATCCCAAGGCCAGATAAGAAAGGTCTTCTTGGACTATGACCCATGGGAAATCTTCAGCCCTCCAGATATTTGGGGCTTTAGTTTCCACAGTCTTTTACCATTGTTCATTCTGGCTATAGCTCCAGAGTATTGAAGTAAGAAGATCGTAAGGCCCTCCACCCCAGTCTATAAGTTAAAATATTTTGAGAGCAATTTTTATATATCAGAAAACAATAATGTATGCCACTGTTTTCTGTTCCAATTCTTACCTTGGATTGAAGTGTCTCTGCTTCTGTTTTCCCTTCAGTAGTTTTCATCTGTACTGGAAAATAGGTCTAGGCGTAGATCCTAGTGGGTTTCCTAAGGTGTACCTGTTTAGCCACTGTGGGAAAGAGGATGCCCACCCCTCCTTTTAGACCCAGCAGGGCTTTTCTTCTTCAGAAATTTGTGTGCAAGTAGGAGGCATTTACCAGGTGAAGTGACGAAGCTATATAACTCTAGCTGATAGGTACACTTATAGGTAAGATGATGTGTTTCTACTTTTATTTATTTTAAAAGACTGATTATGAAACCTCTCTTTTCACCTTGCCTAATACATGGGACTCCACTGTCCCTAAGCAACAAAGCATATGAATCTACCTCTCATATGTACTGCAAGTTATCCTTGGACTGGAAATATTTTTTTAAAATAATCTTCACTGGTTTATTGACTGGAAATATTAAATGTCAAACTTCACTGTCCATTTTATAGTAATTCCAAAGGACAGGGACCGAACATGTAGGATGGAAATTGCTAGCTATGCTAATCCTCAGTGAAATCAATATAAAAGGGTATTCTGTATTTTTTTTTTATTCCATTGACTTCAATGGGAAGTAAATACAACTAATTTATTGTGGAGGCAGCTGAATGCACCCCAACTCTCAGCCAAAGTTAAAGAGAGAGGGAAAAGGCAACATATATGAGTGGGCATGTAAGCTTTTAGAATAAGTGATTTCAGGTACTCAGTGTCTACATAAAGGAACATTGTTTCATCTGGAACATCATTGTTAATGTTGCAAAAGCATCATTGAAGCAAGCTGAACCAGGAAACATTCACGTATCTCTCTCAACTGGACAGACCACCTTTGTGAAATAATTGCAAGAAATAAATAATTTAAATATTTAAATATTTTAAGGGATATCATATGGAAGATGGGGCAAGCCTGTTTTCTGCTGCTCCAGAGACTAGGGCCTTTTCCGCACCAGGTGAAAGAATTGCCCCGCGCCGCTACTCACCGGACCTTTCGGCTCCCCGGTTCGGTCCATGGCGCTCCGGAGCAGTGCCTGCTCGTCAATGCGCACTGCTCCGGCATCCCAAATGGTGGCTTCCAGTTGGTTGAGGGTCTCGACCAACCGCTGAAGCTCGCCAGCCTAAAGCCCGCCCTCAGGCAGATCAGAGGCTCGCATTGGTGCAAGCCTGTGAATCTGCATAAGGGGGCAGGCTCACAGTGGCGCACTGCATGCTTTTGAAAGACCGAAAGAAGCAGGTCTTTCAAAAGTACACTGAAGGACCACTTGGGGTCATTCCAGACCAGACTGAGGTACGGATCTACCTTAAATAGGTCCGACCGAGTCCGGTCCGAGGTGCAGACGTCCTCCTTGGACTGCACTGTTTCAAAAACCCCATGTGGAAAAGGCCTAGGACACAGAGCAGTGGCTTCAAACTTCAGGAAAAAAGATTACATTTAGTCTAAACATTGGGAAGAACTTCATGACAGTAAAAGCAGTTTGACAGTGCAGTATGTTGCCTGGAAGTGTGGTGGAGTCTTCTTTTTTGGAGGTTTTTAAACAGAGGTTGGATGGCCATCTGTCAGGAATGCTTTGATTGTGTATTCCTACATGCTGGGGGCTTGGACTCGATAGCCCTTGCAATCTCTTCCAGCTCTGTGATTCTATGATTCTATGGAAAAGGACTCACTTTTGCTTTTCAAATTTTGCAATGCAGGGGGTGAAGTGTCATTTCCCCCTTCAGTTATTCCATTAGCTATCGTTATTAAAATGTATTTGTTTTATTAGTCATTGACTTTGTCACTGATTTGGAAATAGTTCATGTCTATAATTCCCACTCACTTACGGTTGCCCTTGATTTCAGCTGGAGACCTAGTCAATTTTGTTGCCACACATACATTTTTGGTTTATCATCCAAATGACATAGGCTTTCTGCAACTCCTACAAAGCATCTGAGCTTCCCAGTTTCATACAGGTTAGAAAAATGAACTGTGTTTAGTGGCTAAACAAAATACATAACATCTTATATACTTCTCATTGCTTTAACTAGGGAACCTTATTCTTCTCCTGCTTGCAAAGTCTATAGCCATTTCCTCACTAGACTGTCATACTATTCCACTTTCAACATCCTATGGAATTCTGGGGTTTGCCATTTAGGGAGGGGCCTTTGATGTCCCAGCTTTCATCCTAATAGCATGCATTTTTCAGAACTGCCATATTTCAGACAGTTGAGACAGACTCTCTCTACTCTGGAAGCAATTTCCAAAAGCACACAGACTAAAGCTAAGAGGTTCCTCTTTTCTCACTTTCCTGTAACCTGCCTGTGGCCTATTCAACAGAGCTCCTGATGAAACAAATGAGAAATGCATGGATTTTCATTCATTTTGAATTCCTGTTTGTCACCATAACAAAAATAAATGAAATGAATGATACTCGCTTGGTTTTTAAGTCTTTTTTTTTAAATGAATGCACCCTTCTCAAAGAGAGATAGTATGCAGACACTAATCTGTTGTTTCTCTGTTCCCACCATTCCTTCTTCTTCCCTTACTGCTGTCGTAAGTGAGATCTCAACATTACCTTAGAGTATTGCGAGAAAGAAGGTGAGCAAAAGGACTGCTCTGCAGTGATACCATCAAAGGTTCATTTGAATGACCCAGCTGCAACCTGGCTACACATTTGCAAGATTACCCATCTGTTCAGAATTATCCACTTACAGGAACTTAATTTTGTGAAAGTTGATCCAGGCTCAGTGCCTGTGTAGATTTGCAGCTAATTAATGCACAGTGACTGTGCTATGTGTGAAAACAAAACCACGATCCTCTTTGTTAGACATTCTGGTTGCTCTTAATAGATTGAGGAAAATTAAGAATGAAACTTTGTTTGTTTCATTCTGGTTAGAGGAGGCTGTGCTGAAATGAATAATGTGTTTTCTTTATTTGCAAGCAGAATTAGATTTATGAGATCTTTAAAAAGACTGGTGGAAGTTGTAAACCACCAAAATTTAGTCTGCCATCTATATATGAAGGCCTTATTAAATCTATTGGATTTTTTTTCCTGCCAGAGATGGCAGAAGCAATGAATTGCTAAAAACTTGGCAGGAAAAAATATATAATAGAACTAAATAGCCTGTTTTCAGCCTGCTGGGCCACAGCCTGAGATATTAATTTCTGTGATTGGTAGGGATGCACATGCATCATTTTGTTTTGCTTACCTGGAAAAGGAATAAGGATTCAAGTGGATATCTGCAAGTTTCTCAAAGGCACTCGGGAACTACCTATAATTTCCTTTTTCTCCAATTCATTTTCCAGGAAAAAGCCTACATCGAAAGTTCCCTCTGAAACTGAAGGCCTGTCTATAGTAGCAAGAGCCATACACAGCTTACTACAATAGTGATACTGCATTTTCCTGCTTGGTGGGTTGGACTACAAGCTGTAGGTTCACTAGTGGGAAAAGATGCTGGGAATACCTGGAGGCATTACCTCTGTCATTTCTGTTTCTTGCCCAAAAGTAAGCTTCTTTCACTGCAGGAAGAGGGAATCCCAATTTGAGGTACTAAAGCTGCTTCTGTTCTCTAATCCTTCTTTCCATCCTAAGACAAGGTGCAGGGGAAAAAACCCCCACAGAAGCAGAGACAGCTCACAGAATCAAGTTAAGGAACACTGTTTATCTTATCCTGTAAGTTTTATTGGTCCAGTCCAGTCCACTGTGGACATTCAAGGAATGTTGTCCTTTATGAGCATCTCTTGTTGAATACTTAGCTACTGGAAATGAATTAAACTTTGCAGGGCCAGATGAACTGCAGTCAGGAACATTAAAGGGTCCTACACACGTAATCAGAGCCTCTGCCAATAATCTTTGAGAATTCTTGGGGAACAGGAGGGCTCCCAGCAGACTGAAGGAGAAGGAATGTTGTTGCCGTCTTCAAAGAGGGGAAAAAAAGAAGGTCCAGCTTGATATCAATACCAGGAAAAGTTCTAAATAGATGATTAAACAGTTTGTCTGTGAGCACTTAGAAAGGAATGCTGTGATTCCTAAAAGCCAGCATGAGTTTTTGAAGAACAAGTTATGTTAGTCAAATTTTATCTCTTTTCAAAAAATAGAGTTACATTCTTGAGAGATCAAGGAACTGCTGCAGATGCAGTATATCTTGATTTCAGTGAGGTGTTTGACAAGGTTGCCCGATTATATTATTGGACGACAAGCTAGTAAAATGTGGGGTTGACAGTGCTACTGTTTAATGGATGTTTACCTTGTTGATGAACTGGACCCAAAGCACGCTTCCCAATGGTTCCTCCTTATCTTCTGGGTAGGGTGCTTCTGGGTTATCCTCTGGCCCCGGCATGATTTGGGTGATGGAATAGAATAGAAGCATACTTATCAAATTTGAAGATGACACTAAATTAGGAGAGGTAGGTGGTACTTCAGAGGACAGGATGAGGATTCAAAATGATTGGAGGTGAGCCAAAATGAACAAAATGAGTTTCAACAGGGGAAAATGTACTCCTTTTTTTTTAAATTAAATTTTTATTAATTATACAGAAAAAAAAGAGATCAAAAAAGTAAAACACCATGTGGTAGACATAATAGTGGGAAAAAAAGAAATTTCAACAAAAACAAGCTTACATTATTATTTCTCTCCAATACCATTACAATCATATACTTATTCAGCATATTCTATATCATATTGCTTATATACTTTTGTTACCTATCTCTAGATCTCACTCTCATTATACTCATTATTATTATAATAATCATTCTTAATTCTATATTTTTCCCTTACTTTTAATCTATGAAAATGTATTCCTTTTAAGCAGGAAAAATGAAGCACACAAATATATGATGAGTGGCACCTATCTGGATAATAGTGCATGCAAAAATGTTCTAGGGGCTTTAACAGACTATAAGATAAACATGAGTTAAAAGTGATATGGATGCCAAAAAGGCATTGGGCTGTATCAACAGGAGTATCATGTCCAGGCTGAGTGAAGATACAGTGCCACTCTTTCGTTTTTGGCCAGACTCACCTGGAATATGGTGTCCAGTTCTAGGCACCACAGTTCAAGGTGGATATTGGCAAGACAGGGTAAAAGGCTGGAAACCAGCCCCATGAAGGATGTCTTAGGGAGCTGGGTATGTTAGCTATCTTTAAAGATTTTAAGGGAAGCCATATAGAAGATGGAGAAATCTTTTTTGTTGCTTCAAAGACTAGGACATTCACTAAAGGATTCAAATGACAAGAAATGAGATTCCACTTAAATGTTAGGAAAAAACTGTTCAACAGTGGAATAGGCTGCCTTAGAAGTGGTGAACTCCCTTTCTTTGAAGATCTTTAAACAGAGATGGGATGGCTGTCTCTCAGGAATATTTTAGCTGTATCTTTATTACAGAGGGTTGGACTAGATGTCCTTATGGTCCTTTCCAATGTATTATTCTATTAGTCTCTGAATCTAAATGCTAACAGAATCTCTAGTGACTGTATATTATTGTAAGTCAGAACTCTAGATGCTAATTTTCAGCAGAAACACATGAGTCCATGTCTGGCTATTCATGATGCTCCTATGAAAAAGCACTTGCCTGAATGTTCTGCCACAAGTGTAAAATTCAGTTCTTGCCCCCTAGTTCCACAAGATTAAGATTTCATTGTTTTGTCAATGAACACATCCACCCTTTATGTTGTATGAGACCCTGAAAAGAAATTCTTCTTAGAATTTTTTGGAACAATTTTAAAACAGTATCTATTCCATTCCTATAGTTCCCTGCACAGAATACACATGATGGATCTCTTTTCCACACCATGTGCAGTAAAAAGCTCAATTTTAGGTTACATTTCCCAAAATACAATATATGCACATGTACATGCATATTTGAGGTTTTGGAATGTAAAGTGTAGAGTGGTCAAATTCTGCCATTGTATAATGTTGAACAACTAATTCTAAATCTTCATTCAGAGCTTCAAAAGGTAATAGAATAGTATGGGGATGTGCTGTTTCCATTTGGAAGCAAGCCTATGCTTGAGTTGAGCAAACAATAATATTTGAATGGTGCCCACAGAGGCTCAACTTTCTTTCTCAACACTTTCTAAAGTGTTCTTCTGTCCCACCTTTCCATCTTACTTAAGTGCCTACTCATAAAAGCACTTTTGCAGAAAGTTCTAAAAATACACTCCAATAAATGCTGTGTAAGGAGAAATGTAATTCATATCAGCGAAAAGGAAGGGACATTGTGCTAACTGAGCTGGTGAAATAGGTTGGTGTGTCAACAGTAGAGGGTGTTCTTTGGTGTGGAACAGACATTTCAAAGAGACATTATCTTGCTGCCATTTTGGGATATTGTTAATGGGTTGCTGGTCATCTAAAATTAAACGGTAACTTTGCCACATAGAAGAACAAAATATTGAGAAGACAGCGATCTACATTAATCTGAGATCATTAAAATCCAGTGAAATAACCAATAAAACTGTATCCCTCAACACTAAACAATAAATGTAGCTAGCTGTATTTTGTGTAGTACAGTCCCCTTCATGTTTACTTGGATTTCCCACTGACTCCAAAGGACATTGATTCTGCCATGTCTGTATACGCTGGATTTCAACATTCACTACTATCTTATAAATCTCCACTCAAAATCAAATCCCACTGATTTCAATGGGAATTGCAAAATTGGTGTAAATCAACTCTCAGAGCCCTCAAACTAAACCCCCATCTCCCTTATCTTTTGTGTTATCTTCTGTTTCCACTGAGTGTGGCGTGAGCTTGTGGAGCAATCTGCATTTCTCAAGGGGAGTGTCTTGGAGAAACTCACAGAGCAAGACTACTGTTATATTGTAGTCTCTTTATTTGTTATTCCTGGGTACCTCTGCCTGAAATGGGAAAAGAGAAGGGGGCCCAGTGATAAGCCGTGAAGCCTTTGCCTATCTGTGCATCACTGGCCTGTAGGTTGCTCTTGGTGCAAGAACAAATATGGTGTATCAAATAAAGAGTTTTGACTATTCCTAAAGCCAGAAGGAGAATGAAAGCAAGAGAGAAATAAATGTCCAGTTCAGAAGATAGAACAAACCGAAGATGGCAAGTGATTCCAAGACCTTCTGTGGGGAAACCATACCTGCACTTCCAAATGAAAACAGAAATGATTGGAAGATTAGTTTTGCTTCAAAAAGCGTACATCCAGTTTTGGTTTTGGTTTTGCTAAAACAAAATTCATTTACCTTGTTTTAGAAGAGAATTGTGCACCCTACTTTAGACAGGAATAGAAAAAGCACAATTCTCTCATTAAAAGAAAAATTAAAAAAAAATTAGTAATGACTGCAGATGGTACAGAAATGGTCTTAGAGGGCCTCATAATTCCCATCTTGGTGTAAATACTTTGGAACTGCTTTCAAATGGGAATCATGTAAGAGAAGGTGTATTTAGAAGTAGTCATTAGTGAAGTACAGGTTTATTTCAATTAACAAAGCTTCTTTTATGTCTGTCCCAGTGCCCCCCTCAATTTCCTCCTTCCCTTCTGTCTAGCTAATTATTTTTTAGCATCCCTGTCAGTGACAGCATGGTGAAGAAGGGCTGGAGAAACACAAGCATGTGGCATTAGGTTGCAGCAGTGTGTCTGCAGTAAACAGAACAGTAAGCTTGAGCTGCAAAAGAGATTGTACTTTATGGACCCTACTGTACTCTACTGTATGCAGGCAGCTGTGCCTGCCTGCATACAACAGGCAAGGTAAGTAGCAGCTGCCTCAAGAATTTTTTACTGAGCATGTGTGAACAGCAGAGAAAAGGGAGAGCAGATAATCCTATCTCACCAGCCACCCACAGCATATTTAAAAAGCACAGATCTGTACATGTGCCCATCAAAATGAAATCATGAGAAAAATAGGAGCTAGTAAAAAAAAATCTCCGGATGTGTTTTGGAAGGTGATCTCTAGAGGGTTTAGTGCATTTTTTCCCCTCATGTAAAGCTTACCGTATCTTGTTACTAGGTTGTTTCATTTTACATGTGCATATTGTTGGAGAAGTAAACCTTAGGAAAGCGTTAACTTCATTAACTGAGGTATATCTTTATTTAGTTGAGATTTTGGGCTATCGTTATGGATCATTTGGAAGCACTGGAAGCTATTTGAGCACACACTAAGTCATATACTAAACTTGGGTACAAGTGTGTGTGTGTGTGTGTGTGTATGCCTTCAACTCACCTGTTGATTTATGGTGACTCCATGGATTTCATAGGGTTTTCTTAGGTAAGGAATACTCAGAGGTGATTTTGCTGGTTCCTTCTCCGAAATGTAGCCCATAGCCTCTTGAATTTGTTGGTCATTTACCATCCAAATACTAAACAGGGCTAACCCCGCTTAGCTTCCAGGATCAGACAGGATCTGGTGCCGTTAGGATATTTAAGGCCTTTGAGAGTCATCATACCATGTACTAAACCAAGAGAAGACAATTAGATAGCTTCACTTTTTTCTAACACTTTAGTCAGTGTAACTTACATGCTCTTTATCCATGCAATGCTTCAGTCTACAAATTCTTTAAAAAAGAAGACAATTCTGTGGTTAGAAAAACAAATTTACTCCTTGTTCATTCTTTTGTTACTAATTATCTGCAAAATCTTTTGAAGATAATTTAAGTTTTTCTTTATTAAAGTAGGCAACATGACAAACTTCAGACATTTTGGCCCCCACACTCACAGTCCTTAACCATTCTGGCTAGGGCTTACGGGAGTTGTAGTCAAAACATCTGCAGAGTTGGTCCCTGATGTCCCTGGAAAGCCTGTAAGTAGGACATTAAGTCCCTAGACCTCTCCTGTTCATGTTTTCCAAGAATTGGTATTCAGGGGCATGCTGATCCTGTAGGCTTCCTAATGCTGTCATGGCTAATTGCAACTGATAGCTTTGTTCTCAAAGAATTTTTCTAATCCCCTTTTAAACCATGAGAGTTGGTGACCATTAAGCCTTGTATGTCTTGGGTAGCAACTGTGTGGTTCTTCAGCTGCTGTTAAACTGCAACAACTAGTTGCAGCCATTGTCGACAGTGAAAGATTATGAGTGTTCCATTCCGGCAACATTTGGAAAGGCTGCATTATTTCCATCCCACTGTAGGACAGTGCATTCAAACAATGTAAAGACAAAAGCATTTCGAAGTATTATCACTTACTCAACTATATATCACAATATATTAATCTAAGTGGAAAGGTTTAGAAAAAACCAGTATGGTTGAAGGAAAGCTTTTAAGCTAAGAGAGATGTATTTTGATTACCCGATGTTACAATGGAAGATAAGGTTTTATTTACCTTGCCTCTGAAACTGCAAAGCTGCTATGGAAACTAAAGACATCAAAATTATTCTTGACAGCAAAGTTCATAAAGCTTTTGTTCTGGGCTGAGGAATGCATGGTACTTCTGATGTGATTGGTGCAAGTCTTATCATCTTTGTAACTCACAGTGCTGGCTAGAGTGGGTGAGAGCTGCAGTCCAACAACATTTGAAAGGCCATGTATTCCCCATGCCTGCACTAGACATTTAGAAGCTCTCTCTGAAGATTATGTACAGTATAATTTGTATACTGAAGGAATACTATTGTATACTGAAATAATACTATATTATATAATACTATAATATCCAGATTAGATAATATATTCTTCCACTTATGATATGCCAATCCAGGATTTTCCACTGCTTGACCTTAATAATGAAAGCCAAGGGTATAAGGATAAAGAGAAGGTGCCATAGTCATTCATACTAAGTGAACAGCATTCCATAGGAAATCTATGTGGCAGCATTTCATAGGAAGGTGTTCTATAATTATTAAGTAGGCCATTGCATGAGGCCTCATTAGCAGATATAACTTTCTCAAGAGATCTTCTTGAAGGAATTGAGGCCGAATTGGTACTAACTTATTGAACTACTTCCATTTGTGTACATCTCTGTAAAAGTCGGTCAACCTGTCAAGGTGTTAATCACGCATTTGGTGGACCTTCATATGTTATGATGGCTCTCAATGAACCATAGGAGAGTTCATAAGCTTAAGACTGGTACACAATAATTTTCAAAGAGTTTGGGCTGATTCCTTCCAGAATTCATGGCCACCTTTCCACCTCCCCCACAGACTTTACTAATTCCTTGCTTTTTCATCATCATGTTGTCCCAAGCTCCCCTATACTTATGATAACTACATTTTGTATGTATCAGACTTTCTTTTCCAGTGAAATTTGTCAGGCTTATTGTTAAGCAGTGGAACAAAGAGGAACTTCTTTGACAGTAGTAGAGATACTCATCGGATTCAAATAAATCCTCTCCAGATCACGTCTTGTGCATCCTGAACCAAAGAAGACTTCCCTCCAAAGTGAGAACAGTCAAAGCTAAGGTTTTGAGACCTTATGGGTCTTTGCTTCAGGAAGGCTGACACTTGGTTTTCAGAAATAATATCTTTTTCGACTTTCTCTGTCTGTGATAATGCTCAGGGTGGAGGAAAAGTGGGAAAGAAACAATTGGACTGATCCGCCTTTCAGTCCTAGAACATGTTTTACAAGGGATTCTCAAATTGCAGTGCTTTGGACAAGGGTTTGTGGCTCAGATAAATACAGTTATTCCTTTGCTCACTTAATAAGTTGTCCTATAACAAATGTTTCGTTGTTGGGTTGTGAAGTGGGGTTCTTTCAAGTTCTGTTTGCTCATGGCTTTAAAATGTTTTCCTTTCTCCATTCTCAAGCGTTTTTAAAGCCAATCCTTCTGAAACTTTTTTCTGCAGTGGAATATCTTTCTTTTATTCATGCTGATACATTTATCTTTGCTTTTCAAAAACTATCCTAGTCTGTGATGTTTGAGTGTGTGTTTATGTTCAGTTTATTACATGACATTTAGATAGTGGCTCCATTATCCTTTCTCACAGTCAGGAAAAATAAATTATTTGTAGGAGCTTTTCTAGTCTCTGCATGTTATTAATGATCACCTTCTGTTATTTTCCTACTGTTTTCCTGTGTCTTTTCTTTGTGTAGAATTTAATGTGAGGGGTGCATTTAATCTAGCACACTTTTTGGCCTCTTATAGATTTATAAAAAGGATTGTTTTTGTTTTTTTAAAATCCTAATTCATTTGGGGTCAGTTCCATTCCTCTTCTGTTTCTTGTTTGTTTTGGTAGTGGGTTATATGGTTTCATTAACTGTTTCTGTTCCTACCTCTTCCTCCATTTTTATTCCTTCCTTGATTTATTTTTCCTGAAATATCTTCCTTTATTTTCCATTTCAGTGTATGTCTAGAGGCTGGAAAAGGGGACTTGTGGGGCTGCAAAAAAAAAGAAGAAGAAAAAGGATTCAGGGTCACATTTTGTTCAGTCCTGCCTTAAAATGTCACTCTATTTTGGCTGAGGTGCTTTAGGGAGGAAAGTAACTTTACATTATGACCTAAGTTTTGGTTGTTCTTAAATGTGGCCAGTAAAATAATTAATGAGTGCATTAGTTCCAGTCTCTGGTTTTATATGAATTTATATTTTAAAGTGGTAAATAAGCAGAACTGTGAGTGTTATGGGACAAGAAACTTGGTCCAATTTAACTTGATAAGTCCTATGGCCACGCTTTGCCTCCCAGATTCAACAACAGACTGGGAGGAGAGTGTGTGACTCAGGGGTTCTTGGTTTGATCGGATTATAATTACTACAATATCACTAAAGCTCTTTGTGATTCAGCCTAAAAAGTGCTGATTAAGCACAAAACACAGAGTGCCTTGACATTATTTGCAGCTGAGTTAAAAAACAGTGACTTTCAGGATTATTCCCTACAAATTGCTTATAATAAATTTTATAATGAATAATGATTTTCAAAAAAAAAACTTTCTTGAGGTGGCAAATTTGTTGCACTTTGGAAACCTTTTATCATCACAGAACTATCTTTTTTTTAAAAAAAAAATCCCTATTGTTATATGCCAAGAAATTTTCAAATATATTTAAGGTAGTTATTTCTAGCCTTTCCTCAGCACTTATCCACAGTCCTCTTGTGTCATTACAGTAAAACAGAGGCTGAAAAGCAGCTAGATATTTTGAAAAAGTGTAAGGAGAAGGAATTGGCTGGTTTGTAATCCAACGCTCAAACCATTACACTCTATTGGCTCACAATGCAATAAATACATGTTTTCAAATACCCTTAAAGTTCCAATATCAATATTGTTAAAAGATTGTTAAGAGATCATTCCATTACTGAATTTTAAAAAATAACAACAGGAGAGAGTTATGTCATTTTTAGTATCGATTGAAGGTAGACAAACTGTAAAAGGCTTTGACTGGAGATCAAAGTTGGTTCACTGTTAGTAGAATTGTTTTTGTTTATCTTGTCAATAGATGTGTTAGTGGTTTTAAATAAATTTAATTAGAGATACTAGGAACACTAGTACCAGTAACAAAGAGAATGAAGTATTACAATTTTCGAGGGGCAACAGAAAAGAAGACTAACAACTGTTATCCAGCGAGTAAGAAGTCAACATTATGTATATAGTATTAATTGTTATAATAGTTCAACGTAGTAGAATAGGTAGTGTTCTTGTGTCTTTTTTAGGTTGAGGTTTTTCTTCTCTCTTTAATGATTGTACTTTGCCTATGTATGTTTTCTTGTTTTTCTTGTTCATAGAGGGTAGCTTTATCGTACTAAAATGATATGTTCTAATAAAAAGACATATAAAATTTAAAAAGTCCAATAGCATGAAGCAGCTTTGAATTAGGAGAAGGTCCTATGGGGAAAATGAGACACCAGCAGAAATCTTATTAGAAGTGTATTAGTTTTGGCAGGTAGTTTCCTTCAGGAGAGAATATGTTTATGCACATGCACCCACAAACACACACAGTCTGGGACATCTAGTGTCTAGCATCTAGCTAACATCTAGCTTTCACCCAGTCATTCCCAGGGTCAGGAGAAATGAGCTTTTGTGGTATACCAATTGCTGTTGTTTTTATGTGACTTTGAGTAGATTCTAACTTGTGATACCCTATCCTCAGGTTTTCTTGGCAAGATTTGTTCAGAGGAGATTTCTCATTGCCTCCTTCTGAGGCTGAGAGTGTGAGCCTTACCCAAGGTGGGTTTCCACAGCTAAGTAGAGTCCTAGTCCAGCACTCAAACCACTATACTACACTGGCTCTACATGATTAGAAATATCATGTAGATCATTTTAATCATGTAAATTACATGTACGTCATGTAAATGTTTGAGCATGTTAGAGCAAGTACCTCCATACATATAAGAGCCTGTAAACATTCCTTTTCTGACTTATAGCTCCCAGAATCCTCTAGAATCCTGGGAGATTCTTGAAGTGCTATTCTACAAAAATAATTTCTTCAGGCTCTGATACATAGATAAAACTGCCCTAATATAAGTCACGTTTGCTATTAGTGCCTGCTGTGACACCACATCTACACATAGCCCAGCAAATTCAGAACTAGGATATGCATATTGATTTGAAGGGCAAAGCTGGTTAGTAATTTTTGACTGAAAACATCATCCTGCACTCATTCAGTGGGATCATTTCATTAAAAAAAAAATGAAGAAAATAATTAAGATGTGGTCTGGAGATGTAACTGATTTTTTTTTCTCAACTAGCTACTTTATAGGACTAGGACTGTCCCTTTGACAGCCACTGTTCAGCTTGATACATATGAATGTTATCGATTTCCTATGGAGAGTGAGCCTGGATTCATTGCACAGGGGTGACAATGTGCTGCTGAGCAGTTCCAGTTCCATGGTCACAACTTCAGCAGCCTGGAAAAAAGGAGCTGGAAGGATCTTTACATCTTTATCTTTTTTTGCCGCTGCTGCCTGACAGTTCAGATCATTTTGTGGCACACTGTCATCTTAATGACTTGATGCATTTGGTGTGAATAGAGAGAGAAGAACATTGTGTAAGTTATAACCACATGATAATTTATTCATACAGTGAAGACATTGTATTTGATAACTGATAAATTTCCTTCCCATTTTCTAAGGCAAAAGGAAAAGAAGAAAGAGCGAGGATTGCAGCACCTAGCTATCTTAGCAACATGACTAGTGATTAACATTCCAGTGTTGTAGATCAGTTTAAACTGCAGAAACTCAGATACAGACTTTGACTGCTAACAAAGAGAGCAGGGCAGAACTAAACTTTGGTGTTATAGTGGTAAATATTATTGTGCAAGTGTCCATAACCATGTTCCTAAGGAGAGTTTAAAAAAAAACAACCTTGCAGGTAGCTGCATTAATCCATTAATCCATATCAATAAAACAGTTCCAGTAGTTCTCATTCGTACCAAGAGTTGATCTTTTGCAAAGCTTATGAGTCTTAATTGCCTGTCCAAGATCAAGCTGCACTCTTGTGAATCAATATCAATATCTCCTGTAAAGGTCAAATATCAATGCAAGTAGCCCAATAGCTTGGTTATTATTTAACTACAATCTAGAATGCAGCTGATGAGAAGCAGAACAGAAGATTCTCATTCTGTCTCAAGCTCTGTGGCTGTCGCACGTAGAGCCACTTCTGACAAAGGCATGGGTAGAATATGAAGTATTGTATTATATTGTAACAGTGGCAATGAGATGAAATAAAACATGTGTGTGTGTGTGTTTTATTTCATCTAACTGCCGCTGTTATAATACGATAACTACATATTCTATACATCCAATTATACATTCCGTAATGTAATCCATTTATAATTTCCCCCCATAAATCCTCATATATATCCTCTTTTTATTCATTTAATACTATCGCTCCCCCTCGGGAATGATCTTTCATTATTAATTATTAATTTCCTTCTCCTTTCATGTGGAATATTGCTTCCTTGTACCCCTCTCCTTCCCTTACATCATATATTCTGATATATAATACTTCCCTTTGCTAAGGTCCCATTGTTCTTCCACCCATATGCTATCACTGTATGCACAGTTTTTAGTATTTTAGTATTTTTTTATATAAAATAAGTATCCTTATTTAATCCTAAATTTTTGAGATTTAAAGTTAAATATCTTTCTTTATTCAGTTTCAGGTTTTGTTTTTTTCCAGAGAGGCAGTTTCCTTTTCAGAAAGTTGATCTCCACGTAAGGAGAGTATTGGAAGTGGAAAAAGAAAGAGGGAGGGTTAGCAAGCTTTGTCTTTTTGTCAGTTTATTTCATAGCATCTGAATAGGGCTTATGATACATAGGAACGTGTATTATGAATTATTGAGTTATGGGAAGTATTTAGAAGAACCTGGTGAGAAGACACTGCAAAGCGAGTTGAAGAGCTCAGTATCTGAATGTGGGTTTGCTGGATTCTAAGACCTGGTGATCATTCTCTTTAGCAAAGACATTTTGTTAGAACAAAAGCAGCCTGTCTCTCTCAGGACCAAACATATAAATAGAGGCACGTGTGGTTTTTATAGTCAGGCTTTTGGAGAGGGACTGTGAGGTCGATATGCTGTGAAATCAACTGGGAACTCATTAAAGGAAAGAGAAGAAAAGAGAAAGTTGTCCTTTTTTTGCACCATGGGGCTTATTGCCTCTGGGAGGGCCAGCTGTATCTTAGGCAGAAAAGAAGAAACTGTTTGCTTTTTCATTCCTACTGAAAATGCAGGAGCAACACTCACTGGGTAGTGGTTTGAACCAGCAACCCAGCTTGTAAATATTTTTTTTACAACTTCTAGAATCCCCAAGGCAACAGAGTAATTTTTCCATACCCTGACCTAGACATCTCGTATCCCATGAAGTCATCTCATATCCCGTGGTCACTGTTTATTCCACTCCATCCAATCCTAGTAAGGAAGCAGACTGATAGTCATTTTAATTTTATTTTTCTTTTAAGCCTCCATTTTGAACCCCACAAAGGAATTATGTTCAGCTTCATGCTCACAAATTGTGTTGGCCTCCTATAGGTGATGACATGAATTTAGATTGTTGGTGGTTTTGGATCATCTTCCTACAGGCGATGACAGTTGAATTTACATTGCTGATGATTAACTTTGTTGATCATATATGATGGTTTACAAAAACACTTAAAAGATGCTGAGTGGAAGGTGAAAATGAAGAGTCTCCTCTCTGTCCACAGTCTTATGATGTAGACAAAAAAAAGCAAGGAGGGACTTTGCACAGTTGGGAGGAACATGAAAAGCAGCAAAAAGATGTGAAAGCAAAACTAGGGTCCCGTTCACATCACGAAAACAAAGCACTGTATTCCTCTTTAACTGCCATGGCAACATTCTATGGAATCCTGGGCTTTGCACTTTTGTGAGGCACCAGAGCTCTCTGGCTGAGAATTGTAAATGCCCCACCTGCCACTGGCAATCTCAGCATTTCATGGTGCTGAAGTGAAATAATAGTGCTATAATTGTGCAGTGTGAATGTATCCCTTGTAGAGTAATCAAGGTACACATAGGACTGTGTCAGACAGAACATGCAAGAGAAAAGTGAGGAATTTTTAGTGACTTCTTCAGGTGAGAAAAAGAGGCAGCCAGCCAAATACCTAAAGGGAGAGAGATCCACACAGAAAGGGCTGCAAGAGAGTTGGTGTGGAAAAGAAAAATAAGAAAGGGAAGATTTAATAAGAGGACTGATATTTGGGGAACAAAGAGACTAAGGAAGAGAAGGAGAGAGAATGCTGAATAACAAAGAAAGCCATAAAGAAGCCTAAAAAGGTGAAGGGTAGGGTAGAAGAGAATGTAATGTGAAGCCATAAATGAAAACTGAAAGCAAGGAAATGTATTAATCTGAAGTGTTACGAAAGGAAAAGTGTATAGAAAGAAAAACTGAAGGTGTAGATGAATTGATGGTGGATTGGATCCAGATTATCCCTTCCAAAAGGGTCTCTTTTCTTTGTAGGAGGTCTGTGGTTCCTTGCTAATTTCGTTCTCCAAGGAAGCAATGTGTAATTTTAACAATTTTCTTCCCACTATGAGAAAGCCTTCAAAAACTGCACAGTTTTCCAAGAATGTTTGCAGCTTGGAATTTAATCTATGCAACATTTGTTTTTTATTCTGTTTATTATTTTGTTTTATTTTTTGTTTTATTTTATTTTTTTGCACAGGAAACATTTTCTATACAGTAAGCAGCATTTTGAGCACAGAAAAGCAAAAAATGCTATTTCTTGTGGGGGGAAAACTCTGTAGTTTGGGACTTATTCTACACAGAATTAACATATGGGATTTTATTTTTATTTTTTGGACAGAAAATGATTAATATTTCTGCACACACATTTTTTCCTCTATGGGAAATGATATCCGCTGCTCTGAAAATGCCTATTCCTGTGGAATAAAAGTGTCAATGTTTTCCAGAATAAGTCCTCAGCTGTGAAAATTCTGTGAAAGGTCCAAGATTCTCCTGGTCAAGGTTTTCTGAGATACATGTTTTTCAACCATTTTTCAAATAGTTTTGAATACTCTTTCCAGCCTGTCTGTAGTTCCATGAAGCTTCCACTGGAATAAGTAGTGGCTGAAGAAGGGAGAAGAGACACAGTATGTACTTTGCCATTCTCCCTGTGGAGCAATATATGTGGAGCTCAGAAATAAAACTAGGAGCAGCAAGGAATTGAAGTTTTAAGTGGGAACAGAGAAGAGAACACAGAGGGATACTGTTAGAGGAATGGGGAGAGATGAGTAGACTGGATAGCTTAAGGAATTATCTTAATGAAGTGCATTGCTTGCCTTAAATTGGGAGTTACTTCTTTAATTACCCACATATTAGTGTCACATGCAATGGACTGCAGCTTCCCGTTCTGGGTTTTAATAGAGACAGTTGATTTTTTAAAAAAGGATGAATTTAAGAAATATTGGAGTGACAACGCCAGACCATAGCTGTAGCACTAACCTCAGCTGGAAAAGAAAGAGGAACAAAGGAACAAAGATCATGTCCAAACTTTAGCTTTTTAAAAATAATATTTAAATAAAGTTAGAACTGTGCTGTTTGGGAAATAAAAATAAGGATGATAGGATCAGGATTGGTGATGTATTGTCCCAAGAATGCTTTGGTGTTATATTACCTTTTAATGTTTTGCAATAAATTTGCTGTTCTCTACCTTGGAATCTACTGGATGAAGGTTGGTATGCAAATAGCTTAAGTTAATGAATACATATAAAACTGTGTGGGTTTTAGTTATAACAGAATAATTGCAAGAATGCAGCTGGTTTGGGTGATTGTCTTGTTTAAAGCAAGGAGCTATAAGATCTGGTACTTGACGAAAGGCAATTCTTCACTAATCTGATCTCATCCTTATATAATTCAATTCCTTTCAGACTCCAAGGAGATGTTTGAGAACAGCCACGCATCAGTCTGTACTTGGAAGCTCATTTTAAAAAAAACCCTGATATTTTTCAAAATGAAATCTGTCTTTGGCAACTTTTAAAAAGAATTTTGACAGCTTACTTCAACTTGATGCCCTGCAGCTGTTTTGGGCTGAAGCTCTCATGTCCCCACACCACTGGCCAAGGGCTGATGAGATTTGCAAACCAAAACATTGGGAGGGCATCAGGTTAGGGAAGCCTAAGTTATGAAATGACAGCAACCAATGACAGAACTGGCAGCAACCTTAAAAGTTTTCTAACACCTGGGCAGCTATGAAAAGCTTCTGATGCCTGTTTAGGTACAATGGACAAAGAATATTAAGTGAGACACTATTTTTATTTTTTATGTTTTATTTCTTTATTAAAATTCTGTCTTTTTACATTCCTACCATCTCCATGTCTTATTCGTTTTTTTCCAGATTGTATAAATTTGCTTCTAGTACAATCTTATAAGTCAATTTGCTTATAATACAATATAATACAATCATCCATTTTACATATATTTCCATGTTGTAATCCATCCAGGATCTAGTTACATTTAAATAATCTAATTAGATTTCATTTCAATCTATTCAAGTCAAATTTCACACATCAATCTGTATACATTCAAGAAACTCTAATACAGATCCTTTTCTATATTTCTATGCCTTTTTAACTTCCTACTTTCTCTTGTTTGGATATTTTTCAGTTCTTATATCTGATGCCTCTAAGCCGTTCTATTACTGTTGACTTGCCTTCTGATAAGCATTCTTTACATTTGTCTTATTTAGCTAATCGGTGCTCTTTTATTTCTCCTTAATTTTCAAACTTCATTGTCTTCTTGGCATAACCTTGTCCAATTGCTCTCAATGTATTTCTTCACTGCTATCATTCTGCTTTCTTTCTTGCCTCGTCTTTCTCCCTTCATGGCACGGGTTAAATCATCTATAGTGACATATTCTTGTAATTTATTCAGCCATTCTTCCATTTCTGGTGTTTCATCTCTCTTCCAATATTTCGCATATGTTATTCTGGATGCTGTCACCATGTATAAAATCGTATTCTTATGTTTATTGTATTCTTTATCTACTTGGTGTAGCATATTCAATAAAAAAATTTCTGGTGTTAATGGTATTTTTATTTGTAAGATTTCCATAATTATTTTATGAATCTTTTTCCAATATCTTCTTGCTTTTATACATTGCCACCACATGTGATAAAAAGTGCCATTTTCTTCTTTACACTTCCAAAATTTCTTCTCTTTGGTTTTATATATCTTACTCAGCTTCTCTGGATCCAGATACCATCTATATAACATTTTGAGATGATTCTCCTTCACGTTTTGTGCCAGATTGAATTTTTGAGTATTTTCCCAACTTTTCTCCCATTGTTCTAGCTTAATTTCATGACCAATATTCCGAGCCCAAACAATCATTGCATTTTTTATTGCCTCAGTTTCTAACTCAGTTTCTAACATAAACTTATATAGTTGTGATGTTTGATTCTCTTTTTTCTCAAATATTATTTTCTCAAATTCATTTAATTGAGTATTTGTTTCCAGTCCTTCTAATTTTTTATCCATTTTTAGTCTTTCTTTCAACTGAA
This sequence comes from Ctenosaura bakeri, assembly GCA_948474755.1. Classification (NCBI taxonomy): domain Eukaryota; kingdom Metazoa; phylum Chordata; class Lepidosauria; order Squamata; family Iguanidae; genus Ctenosaura; species Ctenosaura bakeri. Next base: position 180,577 of record CAOLHI010000710.1, read on the forward strand.
TATACAAAAACCATTGACAGATCCATCCCTCGTTTGCTAGTTCTTCTCTTGTTTTAATTTGCTGAGTATCTTTTCCTTCATTTATGACTAAATCTCTATAAGTTATCCATCTTTCTGTTGGATCTTTCCATTTCCCATGTAGGGCCTCATGAGGTGAGACCCAAAGTGGTATTCTGGAATACAATTTCCGTTTCCATATCTTCCAGATTTCTAGTAGGGGTCGTCTGATATAATGTTTTAAGAAGTCTTTATCTACTTTTGCTTTGTTGTACCAGAGGTATCTGTGCCAACCAAACCAGAGATCTGCGCCTTCTAAGTTTAGTGTTCTATCACTTCTCAACATTATCCAGTCCTTTATCCAGGTCATACCATTCGCATAAAAGTACAGTTTCAGGTCAGGTAGTCCACAGCCTCCTCTTTCCTTTTTATCAATCAATGTTTTCCATTTTATTCTCGGCTTTTTTCCTCCCCAAACAAAGTATGATAAATCCTTCTTCCAATCCTGAAAACATCTTGTGTTAATGATGATCGGTAAATTCTGAAATAAGTAATTCATCGTTGGTAGTATCATCATCTTGATTGTTGCCATTCTTCCCATTAAAGATAAGTTCTGTTTTGTCCAGTTCTGTAAGTCTCTTTTAATCTCCTTCCATTTTGCCACATAATTGTTTTCATATAGTTCATTGTTCTGTTTGGTAATTACTATTCCCAGGTAGTTAATCCTCTTCTCTTCTTTGAATCCTGTCATCTGAGTCAGTTCTTCAATTTCCTCCTTTCTCATATTTTTAGTCGATATCTTTGTTTTTTCTTTGTCAATTTTAAAACCAGCCAATTCTCCAAATTCATTACACACATCTATCATTTTCTTTGCACTTGTTTTAGGCTCTTCAAGAAAAATCACCAAGTCGTCCGCTTACGCTTTCAATTTGTACTCTTGTCCTTTTATTTTTGTTCCTTTTATTGCATCTTCTGTTCTTATTATTCTTAGGAGAACTTCTAGCATTATTATATAAAGTAAGGGTGATAACGGGCAACCCTGATGGGTACCCTTTTTTACCTCTATTGATGCTATCTTCTCCCCATTTATTATTAGTTGTGCCTTGCAATTTTTATATATTTGTATTATCCAATTTACAAATTTGTGTCCACAACCCATTCTCTCCAATAGTGTGATCATGAATTTGTGTTCTAAGTTGTCAAACGCTTTCTCTGCATCCACAAAGACCATCACACATTTTTTTCCGTTATGTTTCTCGTAGTATTCAATCATGTTGATCACTGTGCATATATTGTCTCTGATATATCTTCTCGGCAAGGAACCGCTTTGGTCTTCATGGATTATTTTTTGTAGTATTCTCTTCTTTCTGCAATTATACTTGTAAATATTTTGTTATGTGAGACACTATTTTTAAAAACACCAAAAAACATTACTCCTAGGCATATGCATTCCCCTGGTGTGTTATTATTCCAGCATTGGACAGTCAGTTTCTATCAGATTATAACCTTGATCAGTTAGTGGAAGGACTTTAGTAGATTATAACCTGGTTATATTAGCTGATAATCAGAATCCAATGGGACTTTTGTTGCTAATCTCCCACACCTTGAGAGTGCTCATTATAAAGGTTTTTTGGAAGTCTGAATGTTTATTTTATTCATTTATTATACATTTCTGTGCCACTCAGCAGCCAAATCAGCCTGAGTAGCTCACCAAAGAGGAACTGCAATCATAAAATACATGACTATATTTTAAAAAATTAAACAAATGAAGAATAAAGCCAATGTAAATCTGAAAGATCAAGAGTTAGCATGGTGTAGTGCTTTGAGTGCTGGCCTAAGGTATTGGGAAACCAGGGTTCAAATCCCTGCTCAGCCATGGAAACCTGTCGGGTGGGACAAGTCACACTCCCTCAGCCTCAGAGGAAGGCATGGGCAAACCCCCTCTGAACAAATTCTACCAAGAAAAACCTGTGGTTTTGTTTACCAAAGGATCACTGTAAGTTTGAAATGACTTGTAGGCACACAAGAACAACAAAATCCAAAACCAGAGACGAACAGCAGTGCAAGGATTTTAAAAGCACTCAGTTCATACTCCTTCTCTCTCTCAACCCCCAGCCCGTCTTTCACACACACACACAAACAAAGTAAAAACAACTAAAATTTGGGGTGATTTTTAAAAAAACGACTTTATCTGCTGCCAAAAAGACCATTATACAGGCACTAGAAAAGCTTTCCCAGAAAAATTTCCACCTGCCAGCAAGACTATAGAGATTCTGGGAAGTGTAATCCAAAAAGTTAGGCTTTTCAAGCTCTGGTCTCTACATGTGTGGGAAAGGAAATCTTTCATAGATGATGGCTGTGGTGGTGGTGTACTTTAAGAGTCTTTAGAGACTGAGAAAAACATAAGAACATCATAAGAGCTCTTCTGGTCCTGATCAAGCATTCATCTAATCCAACATCCCCATTTGCACAGTGGCGAACTGGATGCCTCTGGGAAAGCAACAACCAAGGCCTCTGGATGTGCTTCTTAACTGAATATTCACTTCAGCTTCCAACTTCAGCTCACCATTACCTGCCATTTGGGATTGATTCATTTGTTAGAAGATCTTTTCAGTGCTATCAAGGCCATATTCTGAAACCATTCTTTTTCCAGTTAAATATCATACCAACAGAAAGTTATTTTTGCTGCCTTTCAGCCAAGGTTAAATGCTTTATATTGTTTCTCTCTCTCTCTCTCTGATCTCAATGCAAGCTTTAATTTCAACGTCCCTTGAACAATGTTGCCATTTTGATTTGCATATAATATATTAGTTAAAAGACTTCCAGGCAAATCAGGGAGCCCACACTAATGAATGAAGCATTAAGGTGTTCTGAAACTATTATGAAACAGGGGGTCATTAAAATGAACTATTAGTGAGATTCCCTTCCCTCTAAAAATGCTGCTGATTTTTCAGGTAAGCCTTTGGAATTAGTGCCTAATAAACCTTAGAAAGATGTCAGCTGTCAAGTGGCAACTTTTTACATTATTGCTGTCCCCCTGCTGAAAATGCTGAGAGCCAATATCTTCTTAGCAATGATTTCTAAAGTGATGTTGCAGCTAATTTTTCATTCCATCTGAGAAAGATCACAATGAGCATGCCTTCTTCCCCACCTGTACCCATGCCAATACGATCTGTGTTACCTGACAACCAGCCAGTTCTTTTTTCATATATTACCATCACAGAAGCCAGCATTAGGAGTGATGGAGAAAACTCCATTATTAGATAGATGATTTTAAAAAGAAAGGTATTCCAAAGAAGTCTAGTTCTGCCACTCCAAGCATTATTGTTGGCTTGGGTATATAATGATAATTAATAGAGGAATGTGGAGGTGGAGTTGAAAAATTGAGTGTGCCAGGCTCTTTCCAGTGTGACTAAAGAAGGAATGGAAAAAGGGAAAACTCTGTTATGTAGACTATGCACAGGTAGTCTCAGACCACAGTCTGGGCAGGGAAGGTGCCTCACAAGGTGGTGGAACAGAGTGACCCTTTCCCTGCTCAAAAGTTTGCTGGGGCTTTTGAATGGTGCCGGAAGAGTAATGACATCTTCTGGTCAGTTATCACTAAGAAATAAACCTCAAATTCCTCCTGCTGAATAGAAATAGAAGCTTGAGGGCAAGGATAGTATCATGGGCTGGAAACATATCAGAAGATCTTCTATCCAAGAAGGAAAGTCAAGCATATCTGACTGTTTGGGGCACGAGGCTGCCAAGGCAAAATTTGTGGGAAAGGAATGTTCAGAGTCAGAAGAACTCACTGTGTGAGACACACGGGGCAGAATCTAAGGCAAACCACTGAGCAGTTTCTTGGTCTTCTAAGCTCATGGAGATGTTCTCATTAAGCATCTCTCATTCAGGGATTTTCAGTGTGGAAGTAGATGCCCTAGTGCTGTGCAGGGCTGACCAGACCTCATGATATTTCTTCTGATGAAAATCCCACTGAGATTAATGAGAAGTAACTGGAAATACGTATGCTGCCCTAATTGATGCTATATATAAAAAACTCTTATGACACTTTGATAAGATGGATAATCAACAATATGGTCTGCTCTGAAAGCTTCACCATAGTCACTGAAACTTAGAAGTTGGTCTGTAGTGGTACAGCCCTTACAGTACCATTGAACAGATGTGTATTCTTTTTAGTAGACTCTGGTTTATCTGGCTTAAGCTACAGAAGATAACTGCATATTGCTGTGTGGGAAAGAAAACTGACTGCTGCTGTTATACTTTTAGTTCAGGGTAATGCAAGAATGTTTAAATACAAGAGACCATCAAAAAAGGGGAGACAGTTCCCTTCTCTTTGTTTTGACTGGTGACCCAAGTTCCATATCTGTACTCTGAGTGCATTGTTCACTCCTTTTTCATTTGAGGAGTGAACAAATGATCTTATAGAAGATTATGTGAAAGTTCCATCTCCAAGGGATTTTGGCACAGGACTTTCTGATTGCTTGTTTTTCAATGGGAAAACTAAGCTGGCTCAGTTGTAAAGGATTATATTTATTCTATTGTTTCACCTCAAAAGAGTGTGTGTGTAAGAAAGTATGTGTGTGTGAGAGAGCAAATATATGAAAGAAATCCTGCTGCCTTTTGTCCGAGTGGTTGGTTTCTTTTCTGTCTGACCTACTTGCTGCTTGAGAAAGATATGTAAATATTTAAAAACCTCTCTTAAGTATTTCTCCTGCATGAACTATGTGTATGAAACCAAAGCAGAGTCATAGTTGTGGGTTAGAAAGCTGCGATGCCATAGGCCATTTCCACACTACACTGTTATAATGCTATCATTCCACTTTCAACATCTTATGAAATCCTAGGGTTTGCAGTCTAGGAAGGGGCATTTAGAATTCTCATCCAGAGAGCTCTTTGGCTCAGTAAACTACAAATCCTAGAATTCCACTGGATGTTGAAAGTGGAATAATAGCACTATAACAGTGTGGTGCAGAAATGGGCATAGTTTCTGGTGCATAGATGTGATTATCTAAACCACTTCCTTCAGCAGTTAAAGTCATGCAGCTCCAGTTTTGAATTTCCGAATCGACAACATTGAAGTTGTGTGGCTGTGTGACTGTTGCCAGATATAGTTCAGTGAATTCCGAAATGCTGTCAAGTGCAAATGTTGCTGTGTTCTCAATTCACTAATTGTTTGCTAACATCCTGCTTCCAGAGCTATTTTTACCAGCTAAGAAATCAAATTGTCCCTACCAGTTGACTACCAGCCAGTTCAACTTGCCCATTGGATAGTTACTAGGGACAAAAAACAAAACAAAAACCTCTACAATCTCCCAGTGATTCCTGTTCACTTTGTAACTCATTGTCCCATCCAATTGGTCCTCATAATAATATGTAAATAAATTTAAAACATGTACCAATTCAATAGCATCATTACAAGCCGTTACAAAAACCTCAGAGATGGTCACGTTATAGAAACATAACAACAATATACATGAGAAGGGGAAGATTCTGATATGAACTCTAAAAATCTGACAGAAATAGACCATTTCAGCGTACACTGTTATAGTGCTATTACTCCACTTTCAACATCCTGTGGAATTCTGGTGTTTGTAGTTTACTGAGGTCAAAGAGCTCTCCGGCTGAGAATTCTAAATGTCCCTCCCTAAACTGCAAACCCCAGGATTCCATGGGCTGTCAAAAGTGGAATAATAGCACTATAACAGTGTAGTGTGGAAATGTCAATAAACTTAGCTTGTTTGAAGTACATGGAAGAGAGCTTTCTATGAATCTACAAGCAGAATGTTTGTTTTTCCTTTCTTCATTTCCTACCCTGAACATAGTGTAAATCCTTTTCCCCTTTCCAGCAATGAAATCTTGAATGCACATTCTGGATTCTTGTAGGTCCTTAAGCACAGGATGAGGACATATTGTCAGCAGGGGGCCTTTTGCATTATCATCTGCTTTTTAGGTGAATGGGACCTAAGGGGCATCATGTGCCCTATGAACAACAATATATACTGTTTATCTTATTATTCCTTTATATATATGTCTTTTTAATGATATGACAGTATACTCTCTTTTCTGCAAGATGACCTTCATGACATATAAAGGGGGGAAAAAAGAAGTAGCTACTTTACTTGAGTTGGTTTGCACCTTGGAAGTTGAAGCCATGGCCTTAAAGAACAATTTATGAAGCCAAGTTAACAACAACCTTGAGTGTATATCACATCTTTTCAATATTTAAGATGCTTCACATACACGTTCTTATTTATATTCACAATATCCATGCTTTAGGTTGAACAGCCATGTCATATTATCAATGATAGACTGAGGCTGTGAAATCATGACTTGCCTTTGGTCCGCTAGTCAGTTCATGACTGAAAGCAGAACTGAACCAGGAAGTGAAGTTAGGCTAGCAGGCAAAAGCCCCCATGTATCTGGCCATCCTATAGAATATGTAATCATTTCTCTCCCCGGGGCTTTTTGGGTAGGATGTAAATGTTAGAAGTAAAAATGTACTTATTACTGAAGAATCAAGAATCCATTGTAATAGTAAGTTCTGAGAGATCTGAAGTGTCCCCCTTCCAATTGTCTACTTCTCTGAGACTGTTAAGGTTTTTTTTTCTTTTTTTCTTCTTCTTCCTTTTTTTCTTCCAACCATTCTCTTCCCAGAACCTTTCTTAGAATGCAACTAACCTGGAAAGTACCTTGAAGTGCTAAGCCAGTCTTAGGACTTTTTCGCACTTTGGGAAGAAAATGGGGCATTCTGTTACTCACCGGACTGGCGTGCTCCCTCCAACGATCCACGCTGATCCAGAGCAGTGCGTGGCCGCACTACTCACTGCTCCAGGGACGAAAACGGCGGCTTCCGGTTGGTGGAGAAGCTCGCCAGCCGGAAGCCCGCCCCTGGAAGATCTGCAGCCTCATGCTGGTGCGAGCCTGCAGATCTACACAGAAGCGCAGCAACGGAGTGGGAAGCGCCGGGCTATTGAAAGACCTGTTTTAAGCAGTCTTTCAATAGCATGGCGAAGCACCAGTTCTGGTCGTTCCAGAGCGGGCTGAAGTCCAAAACTACAGAAAGTAGTCCGGACCCAGTTCGCCCCCAAGTGCAAACATCCTCGCTGGAGGACGCGCTGCCCTGTTGTAAAAACAAAATGCAGAAAAAGCCTTAGAATGGAATTCCTGCAATAAAACCTTCACTTCCCCAAGCTGTTGGTGTCTTTTCTCCTTCATCAGGATTGCTAACTATTGCACACAGTCTCTGGTTGCTAAAAATATTTCATCACAGGAACTGAGGCTGGATAACATTTGTATTTGTTCTGAGTGGCTCTGTTTTTAGATCTTGGTCAGCTGAGCTATAACAAAAATGAACTTATGAATCTACTTTTCTGTTTATCATTGTTGGGCTGGTATTTTAAAATATTCTTAAATGTTTCAAATTGATTTTACTGTCCAATAAATGCTACTATCAGGAAATACGGCATATTGAAAAGTAGGAAAAACTTTTATTTAATAAACAAACAAATAAACAAGAAGTGAGGAATTTGCCATCTTGACTATACTGGTAGTAAGGTTCAGGTAGTCTGTTAGGAGTTCTCCTTGCTCTTGTAGTGTAATTGTCTCTTAAAACCCTAGAGCCACTATATATGCATGTATGTGTGTGTACACACTTACTGTGTTGACTGGGTCATGGCTTTTTTAAGACAACACATTTGAGCAGATCTTAAAATATATAATTATTGGCAACTCCCTAATTGAAATTTATTTCATTCCAAGAAGGCAAATCAGTTTCACATAACCACAAAGGCAGAAGGCAAATCAGTTTCACATACTCACAAAGGCAGAAGAAGGCAAGAGTTACTATAAATGTTTTATGCTCTGTGGTTTCACATTAACAATGGTTAATAATAGAATTCATAACATTATTAATAAATGGAATGGATCACCCTGTTTATAATATATCTGTTCTCCTGAGGAAAATGACAGAAGATATATACTAGGCTAATCTGAATAAATGTTTTACCATGTTTTGAAAGATTTCGTAATTTCCAAAAAGCTGGAAGAAGTTAGAAAATCTTTCTTTCTTTCTTTCTTTCTTTCTTTCTTTCTTTCTTTCTTTCTTTCTTTCTTCTCTCTCTCTCTCTCTCTCTCTCTCTCTCTCTCTCTCTCTCTCTCCTTCCTTCCTTCCTTCCTTCCTTCCTTCCTTCCTTCTCGCATTTTGCTGAATATTTGGGTGTTGTATGCATAGATGCCTCTTACTGTAGCTTAAATCCAGTTTTTTTTTTCAGCTAAAAAAGACCCATTGAATCAATAGGTTGTACAGAGATGCTCATGTGCTATTTGGGAACGATTTGAGTCATTGGATCAACTGAATTTAGAACCAGCCACTGGATTAAGGTCAAAACCTAACCAGAGCTAGATGTTAACTGGGTATGGGTAGAAAGTTGCCTTGAAGAAATCTATGAATGTTATAAGTAGACCAGGCCTAACTTAGCACTAATTCTAACCCTCCCCATAGGAAAGGGTATATTGCTTTCAGAGGTCTTAGCTTGTATTAGAGTGTTACTAGTTTGAAAGCACTTCCACATGAAAATTATACTAACTCAGTTAAAGGCCTAGTTGTCAGTTGTCAGTTGTCAGCTCTGATCCACAGTTTTGTTGTGTGACCTTTCTTCTTTGCCATTCTAAAAGTAAATACAGTTTTTGAACAGTCAGCTTTGTACCCTTTACGTATTCCAGAGTAGCCTACTAGCACCTTTCACAAATGGTTGCAACTGTAATTTTTAGTCTGTTAAAGTGTATCCAGACAACACCTTCAGCAGACAGTTAATCACAGCATGATTGATACACCTACGATGGGAACTGTTGTTCCCTTATTGTCCATATGGAATCATAGGAATAGCAATCATGATTAGACTCTGATTAAAAATAAAAACTTAAGTTGTACATACTGAGGGTCTCCTTGCAGCAAGGATGGAGAACATATGGCTCTCCAGATCAGAGCTCCAAAATACATAAGAACAGAACAGCAACCAGATAGTCCTAACTGTACTTAGACAGAATGAAATCTGATGCCATCTAGCATCTGTGTAAAAAAACTATCCTCCCACATAACATATGCCCTACTGCAGCTTTGCCCAATGTGGTGGCTTCCAGGTGTGTTGGAGGACAAATCTGTCTGGGGATTATGAGAATGGACCAAAACAGCTGGAGGAACAGGGACAGGATATTTTACTGTGGCTAATGGTATATCCACATTACTCAGTTACAGCACTTTTATACCACTTTAATTGCCATTCTTCCATCCTATGGATTTGTGGCATTTGGAGTTTGAAACCATACCCTGATTTAGCAGGGACTGTACCTATTAATTCTCTGTTGCTGTTTTTTACTTTTTTAGCTGCTTTTAAAATGTCCCAGTTTTATCTTCTCCTCCCACTTTCCCCCTTTGTCCTCAGCTTAATTCAGTTGCTGCAAACTGAGTTCAGATCATAAAAGAAGTTTGCACTCAACACAGCAGGAGGCGGAATCTTGCCCTTTCCTGTAGATTCAGGTAAAAGCAAACTGCTTCAGCTCCTTCTAGCTTGTGTGTTCTTCCACCCGTGTTCCATGTTTCAACTATGAAATGTTGGAGGATATGTAAGGAATTCTAAGTATCTAAGTATGAAACTACAGATACTGGAATTCCATAGGAACCATGGCAGTTAAAATGGTATCAAACTACTGTAATTGAACAGTGTCGCTATACCCTAAATACAAGTTAAAGTGACTAGAATAATATAGTTAACATTATTCTCCTGTTTACTCCCGCCTTATGTCTCACTTTTTTCTTCGTTGTTTCCTTTCTGCCACATTTTAAATCGTAAACTGTTTGGGGCAGAGTCCTCTTTTTTTACTATTCTATAAAGTGTCCTGCACATTGGGGGTGTTATATGTATGTAAGCAATAAAATAAATAATAGTGATAGTGAGTTAGCATAGTATACAGTATTATTGAAAGTGCAGTTTCCAGGGTGATTTGAATGTTCTACTCAGAACTGGGAAAACTGACTTGTTTGGGATTAAAAAATGGGATTGTGGTCTAGAAAAATAGCTGTTCTTAAACTCTGGTTTTTCTCAGGTGAAACATATGAGAATACATGTGGGAAGCAAACAGTTATTCCGATCTTCTGTGAAGAAGGTTTGGGTTCTTCATGCTGAATCTGGCATCTGAAAATTACCTAAATCTGTCTGGTATGATCTTTCAGATTTCTTTAGAGATTATTCTTCCTTTCTCTAGTTCCCCTCCTTTTCCATTTCAGATACAATATTCTCCCCCCCCGCATTTAATTAGCATTGTTCTCTTCCTTTTATTTGATGGTAGTCTGTGCTGCAATCCAGTTTTCTTGCCTTTCCTCAGCAGCTACAAGACCTCATCGTCACACAAGATCATTGCTGTGGAAAGAGACTCCCTAAGAATGTTGTCAGTTTCATACTGGGTCAAAATTTAATTTTACCAGAAAGAAGCCAATTTTAATTGTGCCTGTAACTTCCTAGAGCCCAATGAAAACATTTGGTAAAGCTGGACTGTTTTTTCTTTCCACCCCTTTAAATAGACTTACAGCCATTTTAACTCTCAATCAAGTTTCGAGGGAAAGTGAAATACCTCTAGAACAGTCTCTACACTTCTGCTTTTTGCCACTTTCATTTTCAGTGTGGTTTGTCTCTCATGTTTACTTCTTTGTTCTGTACCGACCTGCATGTTTGCAAAAGACAGTCAGAGATCAGCATCAGAAAGCAGGGCTATTCCATCAGTTTTACTGAAAGACCAGTTCCCTGAACTGTTTTCCCTTCATCAGGTTGTTGTTAAAACTGTTATTTAATGTTAAGAGTCAGTGTCAGATTTTACCTTTATCCTCTGCCCTACACACTCCTTCTTTCTTGGTGTCATGCCCTTTAAGCTTCAGGCCTACATACAAGGCCTACAACCTGCCTTGGGAACCTTTTGTTGCTGATAAGATAGGATTAAATATTTTTTTTACAAAAAATACTTAAATAAAAGCAAGAGACATGATGAGGGACAAATAATGGGTGGTGAGTATATCTTGTCTAGGTCCCACTTCAACTGGCAGGCTGATATTGATACATGAGGGCAGTGCTCCAAAGTTCTGTTGATCAAGGGGAAAGCTGGAAAAGGTATCTGGGCAAGGTTAACCTGGCCTGAGATGGCAGCCTGCCTTGTGTCACAATAATTTGAGAAGCATGATGAAGATGGTCCTATAACTAAAAAGGATTGCAGGACTGACTGAAGTAGGTGATGTTGCACTATGATTCCTATAATTCTTGAGACTGGTCATGCTGCTGGGTGATGCCGGTCAAAGTCTGATCACATCTCCAAGTCTACTGGTTCTCCTTCCCTTCATTAGAGCCACTATAGGAGTGCTAATGAATTCAGTCTGGGGTTTCATAGGTGGGAGTCTCCTAGGATGAAGTGAAAGTGTTTGCCAGTGTTGTCCGTCTGGTGAAAAATGCTATTGGCTGAGATAGTTCATGCCATCATACATTTGACAGTCTTTAAGGTGTCACAGGACTTTTAGGTTTTTGGCTGCTACTGAGTAATACAGCTACTCTTCTGCAGGGTATTTTTGCTGGCTGGAGCACTCCATGAGTTGTAGTCCAAAAGGTCACTTTTCCACACTCTGTTCTTGGGGCATATGAATACTGAGCAGTGCTTTGATGTGTGTTGAAATCAGGAGAGAAGAAGGGCATATGGGACACAGCTAGGAATATCACCAGAGGTCTTTTTGGCACAAGAATACTCATGTGCAGGAATTAGGTCATGCCCTTCATCCTATTTTCTGCACATAATTATGTGACCCTGGCACAAAACTCAGTGCCCCTAAGGGGAGACGATCTGGTCAGGCATCTGCTGTTGCATTTTAGCCTTAAAATGTAGACTTGCTGGATTGTGGAAGAAAATGTGACTTCTAGCAATCTTGTATGAGCCATTCTGTCCATCCTAAAGCATTTTACAGCCTCTGTACATTTGCAGCAACTGTACGGTAGAAGAGGGATGTTGTTTGAATGGCTGCAAAGGAGGCAAAGATTACAGAGCTACTACGGCTTATTAGTTGTGCAGATGAGTAGATTTGGGCAGGTAGATCTTGTCAAGTAGAAAACAGAAAAGTAGCATTTGCCCACAATTGCCCCTCTGTCCAAAGAAACAGGAATCCTGGCTTCTTTTGGGTTTCATTACCCATGTCAAATGACACAGCAGAAGGCTACCTGGAAATGTTTTTGGATCTTAGTATCAATAAGATGAAGACAGGAGAAAAGACTCATGTCTAAAACCATGGAGGTCTTAACTCAATCAGTGTGAATAATATTGGGAAAGAGGAATGGTCTTCCTCAGGTAGCTTCCTGTGATTTTACTTAGATGGGTAGCAAGATACATATTTGTGCTGACTTCTCTCAATAAAGCTGTGTTTCACTATCATGGCTTGGAAAAGTTTACTTTTTGGGATATGTGTCACTTCATTCTCTGACTGTTCCACTTTAGAGAACTTACACGCTAGCTGCATGTTCTGCCCTGTAATTCTGCCCTATAACTCTAGTTCAGCCTGGCCCAGTTTCCTTGAGATATATTGGACCACAAAAACCATCATCTGGGGAATCATGGCCTGGAGATTAGGGGGTTCCAGTCCACTGTATCTAAAATGCACCAAACTGAGCTCATCTTTTCTATATTCTTAACTAGAGTATTTGAGGTGGTAGAATCAATGAAAGTGGCATTGCTTTTTCTCATTGTTTTTACATTGTTCAAAGAAAATGCATAACTTGAAATTATAAATAATTCTTAAGGGTTGTTGTTTTTTTTTAAATAATGCCATGGAGGTACAGTTCACATGTCGGTGATTCACTAATACAGTAATAGATTGCACCATTTTAAAAATAACTGGATGGTTATATTTGCCAGGCGAATCAGCAGCTTAAAGCTAGAAATAATTTGCAAGGCTCTTTTTAATGTTAGGGTGTTTGTAAAAGGAGCACGACAGTGTTTTAAGTAGTGCAATGTGTTCCATGAGTTTGGTGCAGTGCAGCAGGGCTTGTATAATATTAGTGCTTCCTTCTAGCAAGGTTTGGATCCTAGCTCCACTTAGAGAGATGGAAAACTTCCAGAATTTCACTGTGCTGTTAAAAATTGTATTAACTGTTGAGTTTCTAGAACAGATTTGTCACTGAAAAATAGCTGTCTCCTTGACTGAGTAATAATTTTAACTAGCTGCTTGCAAAGTAATAGCTAGAGATACTTTCCACTAATAGAAAAATGCCTCCATGCTAGGGAATAACTTAATGGGAAGCTATTGGCTACACAGGCTTAGCAAGAACAAGCAGACATATTGATCTAAACATGTTTTCTGTCGGCTGTGTGCTGCTGGCTTATACATGCATGTTCATCATGCATTGACTATTCCAGGGACAAGAAACATATTGCCCATGGGCTTCAGTCAGCCCCAAGTTCCTTTTTCACAGCCAAGCTTCCACAAGAGCCAAGAAAACCACTGTCAGTTGGTTTGCTACCCATTCTGCAACAAACTGATGTAAGAGCTTGGGGCTTGTGTATATCCGCTATCCCACCAAGTGATGGTTTGCACATGTAAACAAACCATAATGTTTATTCTCCATGACATATCACCCCATGCTAACTCAACAGAAGTAACTTACCCTATACTTTCCCTAAAGTTATCTTAAAATTTAAAAAATAATACATATTGGTCTGTGAATGAGCTCTGGGTTTCTTTGGCTTTCCTTTCCTTTTTATGAACAAAGACTGTCTCTGTTCAGGTCAATTCACTTTTTACCAAAACAGAGTATCATTGGGCTGAGCCATCCTCCCTATATGATTTGTAACAAATCTGTTGCAAATCATTGCCCCTCTTATCTTAATATCAACATGAACGAGCACAAACCAGAAACCATATGGTGCATTTAGATGAAGAGCACTGACCTCCATGTAAACATGGGTAGTACCAAGCTTCATTTTTCTTGCTTGATATAAATATAGCTTACTTCCAGGTAAGTACATAATTGTACTGAGAATCAGTTCACTGTCTTAAGCCTTGTTCTTTTTTCCTTGATATTCATTTCTGCTGAAGGAATGAATACCAGATAATAGAAAAGTCTGCAGTCCTATTATGGAATGTAAATGTTGTGTCTGAAGCTGTAAGCATTTATTATGAACAAATCCATTTTACAAATGTTATGTTTCAGAGCTGAAGAAATTGAAAGAACCATTTGTAAAAGAAAAATGCAAAGAACACTTATTTCACTATTCTGTTTACCCTTCTTCCTCTTGAAAGATGCAGTACCCAAATAGGTAGTGCATGCCAATATCCCTATTGGTTGTCATACCTGGTTGGTCCATTGGCCTCCATATTAGTTAGGTCAGTATTGAGCTAATTTTTGGAGGAACTATTTATAGTTTCTTTTCAGTACATCTTAGTAATCAGTGGGTTTGATTCGAAAATAAGCTCCTTCAAAAGGAGCACCTGAAAGTGCCTGGTTCTCTTTCCTCCGGGAGAGGAAAATTCAGAATGGCACAACACAAGGCCATTGTTTATTTGGAAATTTTGACAAATTTTGAGCATTTACTCTTAAGGAAGAGTAATATTTTGTCCTACCTTCTCCCCTTATATTTTCTAAGGTATATAAAAGCTCTTTGTTAGTGACTTTCGTCATATTGGTGAACTTAATGGTCACAGCTGTTTTTCAGGGGACAATTTTTTAAAAATCCCCCAACTTGCTTCTAAATATCTTACCTGTTTATTCAAAAAACATAACACATTATGGAATCAACCTAACTGATAAAGATCTTTTCTCCTGGCAGCTATTTCTTCATTTTCTGCTTTCAGCTGTATCTGAAGTATTAGATCATTCTACCGCCTGCTGATTTAAGCAAATTATAAACAAAATCACCTTCTAGTCTTCATCTGTGGATCAGCAACATATTGCCTTGTTCTTCACCTTTTCTGAGCAATGTGATGTTGAGAGATGCAGTTAATGGGTACATTTCTTTCAATGAAAGAACATTGTGAACTTAAGATTTGCAATGGTTTTGTAATAATAGTGATGACCTCTTCAGATTTAACTATGTAATAAATAAATATGTTTCTAAGACATAGATTGTCCAGTGTTGTGAGGATGCACAGATAAGCACATACACAGTCAGTGTTGTTGTTGTTGTTGTTGTTGTTGTTGTTGTTGTGTGCCTTCAAGACATTTCCAACTTATGATGACCGTATCATGGGGTTTTCTTGACAAGATTTCTTCAGAAGGAGGCTGCCTTTGCCTTTCTCTGAGGCTCAGAGTGTGACTTGCCCATGGTCACCCAGTGGGTTTGGGTTGAGCAGGGATGGTTGAGCAGGGATTCAAACCCTATTCTTCAAGGTCGTAGTCCAATGCTCAAACCACGACACAATGCTGGCTGACATAGTCAGTGCTATTTCACCAGTGTTCCAGAGTCCTGAAATCTTCTATAAATATAAGGTGGGTATAATTATAACTTTGTATCTCCATTTATCTGGATTCTTCTCTGAGTTTGTACTGAGGATGTGCTATATGACGCAACAATGCATAGTTAGACAAGTCTTCCCATATCTGCCATGCTCCAGATGGCCACACTGGCTGCAGGATGATGGCACAGTTGAAGGAAGCCAGGGCAGATGCTGTACACAGATTGACAACAAGTGTTATTACTTAAAAGTGTACTGCAGTCACATTCTGGAAGATCTAGCTTACTGTGAAGCCACAAATGGCAGTTATCTGGATTAATGTTTCACATTTAAAATGATGTGAGCATTTTCAGTCTATGCTCATGGCATGTATCAGTTTTGCATGGGTTTTGTAACAGGATTTCAATACTCTGTTCCCCTGTTGAATGTTGTTACTCAGCTTTGGGGGGGAACCATGCTGCTTAGTTATTTTGCATGCCACAGATGCTGTGCAAGAATTGTCCTATTGATCATAAAGGAGTTTATCTTTCCTTCAAACTTTTTATTTGGGGCATAGGTGCCCATGAAGATAAGAAAATTAGCATAAAAGGCTAATTTAGTTGGCTTTGTGTTAGAAGGGGGAAGGTGTTAACTTGTACATTTATGCAAAATTGTCACTTAACTTTAAAAGCTTATATTAAAAGATTTACCAGAATGAAGCTAAGCTCCTAAATTTGTCTTTGACTTTCAAGGGTTTCTGCAACTCTCTCAACCCCTCCACATTTTAGAGACATAAAGAAATGCCTGATTTTAGTACTCTGTTGAGTTTAAAAATAGAATTGGGTTAGAAGAGGATCAGTTACCGATACTACTAACTTTAAAAGAACTTAATACAATTTATTCCAATGAAACAACTCTTGAATAAATGGGTTTTGAATCTTGTGTCCTCAGCACTGTATTCCCCCCAGCATTATGGATTAACCACAAGCGACAAATCATTTTTCAAAAATCCAAGAGAACTAGGCTTTGAACATATGACAAAGTAGAGAAATGAACAATTTGCTTTCTCTTCTATGTGGACTTTTTGCTTAATTAATTAGTAATTTCATTAAAAACTTACTTCTGGAATTATGTTATTACTGAAATTCCAACTTCAGCTTAATCAATTAACACTAACCTAATTAAGTTGCCCCTTTTATTATAACATTTTGAATGTAATTTGTGTTAATTTGCTAGCTGAATATTGGATACCTGTCCCTAGTTAAATACTGGATACTGTAGTCCTCTCCCAACCTCTCTTAACATCTGCTTTTCAAACATTCATTTTTCATCTTATGCTTGTTTGGTATAGATTTCCTTATCACGGTACTTTCCTGTAACAGGTATCTTTTAATTCCATAATAACATTATTGCTATTTGCTGCCTCCTTCAGTAAACTAGATGTTATATAGAAAAGTTGTTGTTTGGATTCCCTCACCATGTCTTTTCCTAAAGATGCTATGGGAAATGGGAGCTGATTTTGACTAGGCTGTTGCCCTTTTGCTAAAAAATAAGTTGCTTTTTCAGCAGCCTGAGTCTGAATTGTCCTGTCTGCTCTGGTTACTTTTAGAAGAAGAAAGGTAAATGAAGATATCAATGATTCACATAATACATACTTTGGGCTTTAGTCTTTCTTAGGATTAAACTACTAAGCAAGAATTTTGTGTTCTCTTGTTTCAAATTGGGGCTGCCATATAACATTCCAATTTGAGCATGTTAATTTGGAAATTAAGTCCTATTGCTGTGAAAGAGGTATGGCTAATACAGCCCTTGTGAGTTCAGCCTTGCTTTTAATCTTAAATACTGGTGTCTACTCAGAAATAAGTCCATTTTGTTTTACACAAGTATGTCACATTCTGGGACACATGCATTGTTAAAAGCAAATGCCAGGGAAAAAAAATCCTCATTTTTGTTTTAGACAGCATAAGCAACAAGATTTTCTTGAGGTTAGGGAGAACAGATTCTGTTAAAAAAAAGTGGGCAATTTACTGCAGTTATTCAATAGCTTCATGAGCTCCGTGATACATTGAGATAAGATTATGGATCTCTCCTCTATCCTGCCTGGATTTTTTTAAACACCTGAACAGAAACTGTGTGCTTTGGAGGACTCCCAGTTATATATTGAGATTTCTGCATATCCTACTATGCATACAACAATTAGCCTACCATTGCAAATCCACACCACCTTATGCATTTATTCTGAATGATCTACTACTTGCTTCACCCTGCTGCCATTCTGAATAACAAGTAATTCTTTCAAACTCTTCTATTCCTTGAACTTTCTGGAATGAAAAAAGCTGCTTCAAGTTAATGTATTCTATGCACAAGTTGGGGTCAGCATCAGGTTGTGATCCTCTTTGTTCTCTTGCCCTCTTGGACCAGCTTGTTACACACTGGCAGTGCCACCTCTAGGGAATAGAAGAGAAGGGGAAATATTATTCCTGGACTCCTTTTTAATTTGCTGTTGTCATCAGATGAAAAATGTTATTTCTCTGTCTCTCTCTACCAAACCAGCCTCCAAAGTTTTCCAGATAAATATTCTAGGTAGTGTGGGAATAGCTATTGTGTGACCAAATAAAGAAGAGCACCACCTTTCAGATAACAAAGTCTGAAGCTTTCTGAAGAAAAAAAAGTGTCATTAGGAAAAGTTTTAGAATGTGGATCGGAGTGAGGAAATAAGCTGTTACAAATAATGACATCACCTGTAACACATGGCTTTTTGAGTTAAGTTGTTACTAGTGGTGTGTCTTGCAACAACTAACATAACCTGTGAAATTGTTACGCATGTGTGTGTCTGTGTAAGAATTAATTTATTCATTGCTCATGAAACAGTGCTTTGGAGAGGGTCATCTTGAGAGATTTTTATTATGAAAACAATAATGAAGTAATTTTAAAAGCAACATGGTAGCACTGCGTTAGTGGCATGTTGGTCTGTTAAATAACAAGTAAAGAGCAATAGCAACAAGCTACTTTGAAAAAATAATGAGTCTCTATTTTTTAAAAAAATTAGCATTCTCAGCTCTGCCCTGAATTAATCCATGTATACTCATGACCAATAAGGTAATAAAATCACATGAGCAATAGGGTAATGATAATAACAACAACACACCAACAAACACATTTCGTTTACTTTGTGCCACTATGGATAGCCACTGTTTTCTGATCCATTTCAGCTGAACTTCACTCTTGGGTATGAAGATATGAATTAAGGTATAGATGGCTTACTATCTGTTCTGCGCCAGAAAGGCTGTGTAACCATTTCCATACTACACTGTTATAATGCTATTATTCCACTTTCAGCATCCTATGGAATCCTAGGATTTGCAATTTAGGGAGGGGCATTTTGAATTCTCAGCCAGAGAGCTCTTTGGCCTCAGTAAACTTCAAGCCCCAGAATTCCACAGGATGTTGAAAGTGGAATAGTAGCATTGTAACAGTGTAGTGCAAAAATGGACTGTGTTGTTTTCTTCCTCTCTTTGTGCCTGACCATCTTTCTGTAAGAACTGGAGGACAAAACATACTTTTGCCAGTTACTGCATCCGTCACTGGAATGAACTTAACTTTTCAATGTTTCACTTATTGTCTTACCATGCTTCTGATTCTAGCCCTTTCCGCACAAGGAAGTTAAAACGGGCCAAGGTGTCCTGTCATGGAGGTCGTCCACACCTTGGATTGGACTAGGTTCAGACTATTTACCTTAGTTCCACACCTTTGTCCTATCCAAAATGCTCCCAAGTTGTCCTCCAGCATGCTAAGTGAAGACTGAAAAAATCCAGTCTTTCAATCTTCTGGAGTGCGCCATTTCATTCCTGCTCACTTGTGCAGATGCGCAGGCTTGCACCAATGCGAGCCTGCGATCAGCGGAGGGTGGGCTGTGGGTGTGGTCAGTGTCAGTGGTTGGTCCAGAACCACAAAGAACAGGAAGCCGCCATTTTCAGCCTCAGCAGTGCGGATCTACGGACCTCTCACTGCTCCGATTAGCCTTGTAACAAACAGATGAGCCCTGCAGAAGGGCTTAAGGGAAAGTCCACGTTGCTTCGAAGAGAGGAGAACTGGTAAGTAACAGCACGGAGCAGTTCACTTGCCTCATGTGGAAAGGGCCTCTGTGAAATAGCCTGGCTTTTTTTTTTTTTTTTTTTGTGGGTGGGGTTTTCCTCCCACAAATAAAGGAACTGGGATGTTTTAATGAAAAAGCAAAACTCAAACCACCGTGATATGATGAAAGCAAATGGTATTTGACATGACTGCCATTGTACTTCTACAGAAAAAGCTATTGAGTTCTGATCAAAAAATTTTAAGGTTGATCTGTATTTTAATTTAAAATGGGGAAAGTTTATTTTTGCCAGCATCTTTATTATCAGCCTACATTAAAATCTGATTCTTAAGGCATAAGTGATAAGAAAGGTGTTCCTTTAACAACTACTATTGCATGAACAATAAGCAATCTATGTATCTGTGTCTGAACTGTTACTTTTAATGTCTTGCAATATGATGATGAAAAAATATGACAGGGGCTATAATGCAGTTTGATATGTTCATAAATACTCTGAGAGTGAACTGTTTTGTGAGGCAAATGGAGTGTGGGGAGAAGGAGGATGTTCATGTTCAAGACAACATACCTTGCTCACACTTTTCTTTT
This sequence comes from Ctenosaura bakeri, assembly GCA_948474755.1. Taxonomy (NCBI): domain Eukaryota; kingdom Metazoa; phylum Chordata; class Lepidosauria; order Squamata; family Iguanidae; genus Ctenosaura; species Ctenosaura bakeri. The sequence goes on from CAOLHI010000710.1 coordinate 200,706, forward strand.
AACTTTTACTGTGCCAAAAAACTGATAAAGTTATTGCCGCTGCTGGCTGGAAATTTCCATGTCACTGGGGTGATAAATCTACTCAAGGTTTCAGTCTGAACTATAAAGTCTCTATCCAAAGTTTTATACTCATTTCAGGAATACGGGTTAGCACAGGGATGGTAATGGCATCGGGGGGGGGTGCCAATGGCCAATTTCCTCCCTAGACCCTCTCATGAGTTATGCCTTTCTTCATGCAAGTCCAATTTTCTTCTGCAGGCTCTTTCAAAATGGTGGCAGGAAATGATGTCCCCATGTTGGCATCTGGAGGGCAGAGTAAGGTGCCATTCCTCTGATGCTTTTCTGACAGGCTGCACCTTCCTGGGAGCTCTTGTGTTATGAGAGCACAGAATAAACCAGAGTATGGATTTAATGAGTGATACGTAACACAGTTAATGGTTATGAGTCACCTTTTCTTCCTTTTCTTTTTTGACAGTGACGGTGTAATGAAGTCATATTTCAAAAGCAATGTTTCAGTTATGAAGTCATTTCTAGTTTTCTCCCCCAAAGTTACAGCTGAAGGGCTCTGAAGGTATCTTAAAAGCTTATTGTGAAAGAATCCCACACATACAGAGACAGACAATTTTATGCCCTTTTGTCGTTACCCCCCCTTTTTTTTTGGCAATGATGAGCAACAAAAAAGTAAGAAAGGATTCAGTGAAGAACACAGTTAATTACCTTTTCAGGGCTGCAGGCAGTAACAACAATGAGTTACTGGCCATATCCTACAATGAGTAATGGGACCAAGTTACATTAAAAACATGTGTACTAGCTCCCCAAGCTCTGGAGTAAGCATTATGCACTGGGGATAAATAGCTTCTTAAAAAAATGTTCCATGTGTTCTTTTTTAATAACCTGCTCTTGTTTTAAATTTTACAACTTCAGGGAACACTTTAATCACAAACAAGTGTTTATTTATGACAAGGTCACCTCAATTTAGATCAGGTATTCTGCAGCCATTTCAAAAGCAGCTTCAGCCATGTCCACATCTTACCGGTTCCCACCAGCGTCCCATCATGATCCCAGCAGCGCGTTTGCTGTTATGGGAGTGCAACAGGAACACTCCCCTCTGCACCCAGCCAGCTGCCTATGGAAGGGAGTGCAACCAACACATATCTGCCTTCTGCAGTGCAGCTGGCCTCTTTCCCATGCTGCTCTGGGGAAGGAAGCATGTGATCACACTTCCACCCCTTCTGCATGGCCGGGGCGATAGGAGTGTCGTGCTATCATGGGTGCTTAACAGATTTTTTCTGTTAAGCGAATATCCTGTGATCACAATGGGTGAGGATGGGTTTGCAGCAAGACTACATTGATGTGCAAAAGCACAACCCGTAGACTGCTGCCAATGTGTCCCCATCACGGGACTGCAACACAATGTAGAAATGGCCTTCTTGTGGTTAACTGCCTTCTGTGTTCATATATCAATAAAACAACAATTTTGAGAGTCTCTAGTGTGTCAGCCCATGCTACTTGCTATCACTTTAGATCACATCTTGGCAAGCAGTGCAGGCACACAGAGTAAGAAAAAACATCTGACTGGCAGATAATCTGAGTAGTGTGAAACCCTATACATCACCCCAACACGGGCAAAGTGGATATCAGTTTGCATAAATTTTCATGTACTAATTTAAATGTAACAGTGTGCATTTTAAAATTATTATAATTTAAATATAATTCAGCTTATAATGTATGTGTTGAGTGTAGTGGTAATATAATGTAATGTTTGGATATTGGACTAAGGCCTTTTCCGCATTTTGTTTTTAAAATGGGGCAGCGCGTCCTCCAGCGAGGACGTTTGCACTTGGGGGCAAACTGGGTCCGGACTACTTTCTGTAGTTTCGGACTTCAGCCCGCTCTGGAACGACCAGAACTGGTGGTTCACCGTGCTATTGAAAGACCGCTTAAAACAGGTCTTTCAATAGCCCGGCGTGCCCCAGTCTGTCGCTGCGCTCCTGTGTAGATCTGCAGTCTCGCACCAGCGCGAAGCTGCAGATCTTCCGGGGGCGGGCTTCTGGCTGACGAGCTTCTCCGGTTGATGGAGAGCCTCCACCAACCGGAAGCCTCCATTTTTGTCCCTGGAGCAGTGTGTAGCGCGGGCACGCACTGCTCCGGATCAGCGTGGATCGTCGGAGGGAGCACACCAGTCCGGTGGGTAACAGACTGCCCCATTTTCTTCCCGAAGTGCGAAAAAGCCCTAAGACTCCAGGAGACCAGATTTTGAGTCCCTGTTGAGCCTTGGAAAAAACCACTGGGTGACCTTGAGCAGAACATCTTTTGGACTTAGAGGAAGGCAATGGCAAACCTCCTCTGAATAAATCTTGCCAAGAAAACCCTATAATGCAGCTGTACATGGTAACAAGAAGTGTTAGCTGGTGACCTATATGCCTGTTCCATCTGCTGTCCATATGCCACTGATGGGCATCTTCAAACCAAATTCTCCCTCCTTATGGTCACTCATTGTTAAACTAGACTTGCTTTGGACAGCCCTACAAACAAAACAGGGAACTTGTTGGTCTCTCCAGCTGCTGATGGGCTCCTGTTTTTTGTTATATCTCACCATTGGTTATGCTGGTTGGGCTGGTAAGACTGCAGTCCTAGAAAGCCACAGATGATATTCCCTGCCTTCAAATGAAGAGGATGCTCCATATAATAAACCTCTCCTGATTACCCTCAAATAGACAACTGTGCTTTGAAAAGTGGGACACCTGGCCAGGCAATCTACTGCACAGCAATAAATTTTAAATTTTCTTAAAGCATGAGGGCTGGTTGCTGCAGTGCACTGGAGCTGTGAAGCAGAACATAAAAATCCAATTGCATTCTGTGTATTTCCTAACCAACCACACATTTTCTAATCAAGGCTGCAGTCTTACACCTAGTAACCTTGTGGCAAACTGCACTGGACTCAGGTGTACTTCTGAACAGAGCTGTATGAGATTCAGGGCCTATATAGGTCTACCCTTGTTACCTATACGTTCAGCTATGTTTACCAAAGTGTTACTTTTTAATGGTGATGTTACTTGTTAAAGTAATATTATGGTATATAACATCATTTATATATATATTAAAAATTACAACTACTTTAGAGGATTTATGGGGAGGGGACTTGGGAAGAGAGAGAGAGAGAGAGAAAGAAAGGCAATATGCATTTGTGAGGGGAGCATGTGGTCCCCAAGTTGTATATCTGGAAGAGAAGTAACAATACGTTCAATCAAGACTGATGTTGCCTTCTTAAATGTATATTCCCTGCAAGCCATCCTGTTGGTTTTGAATGGCAGGAAGCTATGGCGGGGCAGGGTGTTCAATGTTACTGGCTAAAGTCCACCACCAGAACTTGCTTTCTTGGCAGCAAATGCCCCAGGGTTTCAGACAGTGGTCTTTCCTGTCTGGAGATGTCAGGAATTCATCCAACAACCTTTTAGACATGTGCTGTACCACTGAGGTATGGCCTTTCTACAACACCATTGTCTGTCTGCAGTGAATGGAGTGTGTTGCTTGATGACACTTCTCAACAGCAGCATTGATATGAGTCTCCCTGATTATGAAATGTGTGCCTCACATCCTTCTTGATGCCCTTAAGATGTCTTTTTAAGGCAGGCCCTTTCTTTGGGACTTTTGGAATGTTTACTGTGGTTTTAGTTTATTTGCTGCGCCTGATATTTTGATGGACTGCTGATTTTTACCATGTGGTTTCAATGAGACTGCAGTCTTTAATATATTTGAGAGCAAGGGTGAACAGCTTTGGTGGATCTGGAGGGGGGCTGTTTCACTCCCCTGGGCCCAGCCATGGACTTATTCCCTGCTCTAAAAATTGTCAGCAAACAGGAGTAGGGAAGTACTGGAAACCAGCAGGAAATGCTTGTTTTTAGAGGGTTTCTTCTAATTTTACTGTTGAATTTAGCAGAAAACTACAACAGACAAAAAACTCTCACACTCTTCAAAGCAACATTTTCTGCTTTCTTTAAAGGCCATTTAGCAGCTTACCACTGAAACTGTCTGGTGCAATATCACAGGATTGAGGGGCTGGTAGGGGGTGGGTCTGCAAAAACAGCCTAGGGAAGTTGCATGTTGCCCACGCTTGTTGTAACAGATTGTAATGATAGTTAGCACCAACTTGTAGATTTTTATAAAACAGAATGGCAAATTTTTAATATACTGCAGCTAGCTTCTCCAGGAAGCTTCTCACTCTTCAAGAACAAAAGTGGTTAGGGCTGAGAGTGGCTTGGGAGGGAGGGCAAAGTAGCAGATGTGCAAGGGGTCCACAAAAGCAAGATGAAGGCCTGCCATAACTACATGTGGTGCTGCTGCTAACTTTGGAACACCACCATGTTCCTAGGCATAAACATCATCATCATTGTTGTTGTTGCTGCTGCTGTTAATTTTCCATGCCTTTCCCCCATGATAGGACATGTTCTTAGGGTGCATACATAGAGTAAAGGGTTATCCCCTTTCTTTCTCACTACTGCCACATTAAAAATGGCTTCCCTTGGTACTCCTTCCCTCAATGAAAGCTCATTTGTGCCAATTGGAACTTGCCATCTGGACCTAATCAATCAGGGCAGGCATTTTTCATTGGAACTGAGATGGAGGATAGCATGACCTCCCCTTTTCTCTGCATGTATGGTTCTGAACAGAATTATTCATTATTCACATACCTGCCATGCATGTTGGTGCTAATGGCATATTTAGTATGTCTGTTTTAGCCCTTAGGGCCAAATCTATAGCCAGCATGGCCACTGACTGTAATCCTACAAGACTCTTTTGCCAGATCAGTTTGGTGAACTCTAAGGTTTTCCAGTTTCCCTGAGCATGAGAAGCAATTGATTCTTTGCTATTGTGTGATAGAGGTTTTTGTGAACGAGTAGTATTCAAAGTAAGTGTGACTTCTTAAACAGTGGATGAAGCATGGTCACCTACCTCACTTAATCAGGTTGCATGGTTTGTTGTTATGTGCCCTCAAGTCCTTTCTGATTTGTACTGTTTTGTAAATTATAAGGCAGTTTCAGAAAGCACCACACCCAGATCTAATGTGCCTGTTATGGGACATGAATATGTGTTCAGATGACAATAGTGTAAAAAGGATTTAATCCCTTTGCAGAACATTTTTGTATGAAGCCACCTAATTCTAAACTTCAGCAAAATCAATACCAAAAATTTTTGAAATCACAATTTAAAAACAATGACTACAACAAATAAATCCAGTTAGTTTTCCTTTATGTCTGCAATTAATGTATTTTTGTCATTCAGCAGAACCAGCCCTACCATTAGTCAGAGTAAGGTAACTGCCTTAAGATGGTTGATGCTGGGTAGGGCAGCAATTGCCTCTCATCTCTTGTGCCACACAGCCTGTTCTGCTGCTCCTCAAAATAGCCCATTGCTATCAGGTGTGGCAGAGGACCTATCCCAATACTAGTTCTTGAGGTAAATTTCAACCAGTGGTTTCTGTAAATGGGATGGGGAATGTTGCCACATGGTCATCGGGCTGAGGTAACAAATTGTCTTTTGCCAGTCCTGTTGTACATCATGTGAAATTTAGAAAATGTCATACTAAGAATACAAATTTCAGATATTTTCAGTTATGTCCCAATACAACATGAAGGTAACTGCAGGCCTGGCTCTCCCTTCTATACCAGGTCTTACATGTAAATACTATTGCAAGGGAATGAAAAAACAACAACTAAAAGCAAACAGAAAACAAAACAAAACAAAAAATAACTCTGTTAGCACCCATATTATTTCTTTTTTAATTTTTATTTATTTCTGTTCCAACTCTATCCCAGCACAGAACCCAAGAAAACTTATAACAAATTACTTTTGGCAATGGACAGAGGTCTTCTCCTCAGGGCAGGAGCTGATTAAAGGGAAAAGTGTCTGGTTGTCAAGGAGAAGGTTTGGTTGAAGAAAGGGGAATCTATTAAAAGAGATAATATCAGTTTTTAGCTCAGACTTCCTCTATCTGATGCTTTCCAGGTGTTTGGGCTACTGGCTCTGGTTATCCCCAGGCAGGATGGCCATCTGTCTGGAAATGATAGGAGTGGTAGTCCAACACATCTGAAGGTAGACATACAATTCTTTGCTGATTTCATTCTCAAGGGAAGCCATAAGTATAGTAGAAGTAGGAGTAGTAGAAGTCATCATAGCCATTTATTTATTTACTTATTTCCCACCTTTTTCCCAGGCCCTTTTCGCATGGCAGTTTGCAAGCGAAAGGGCCCCTTGAGGAGCGGTCTGCATGACGCACTCCCATTTCCGCCATGCTCAAGGCCTGCATGCAGAGTGAATACACATTTTTGGCTTTTAGCCGAAAATAACCTGTGCTTGCGCAAGGCTCACGGGCCTGGGCCACACTTACCTGCGGTGGGGAGCCTCTGGAGCTGGGCCAGTCACACGTCCTCTGCTTGGTGCAGCCTCCAACTCCTAGGCTGCACTGTGGAAGGAAGGGCCGGGGCACGGGCGGGGCTCTCGCGCAAGCAGGAAGGAGCTGCGGAGCCCAAACAGCAGGGAAGCAGGAGGCTTGCAAGAGCCTTCCTGCCCAGGCTTCTCACGCGAGGCCCACACTCCAGCAGTGTTAAAAGGTAAGCTGTAGAAAGGGCCCCAGTCCAGAACTTACTGTAATTTTAGCAATGTTCTTTCTTCTGTGAGAAAGTATTCCACAACTGCATCATCTTCAAAGATTATTTAAAGTTCAGGACTTACCCTGTGAAGTGTTCACACAGTTTGTGCCAGAAATGGTACTTTCTGCTCAGAAATATTTTCTGTGCAGAAAATACTTTTTCATGCACAGAAAATGATGTACTTGGGGATATAGTCTGTGTGAAATTCACACATTTGTGCAGAAACAGCATTCCTGCACAGGAAACAGTGTAGAAAATACTGTTTTTCATGAAGAAAATGCCATTTTCTATTCATAAATTTTTTCCTGTGCAGAAAATTCTGTTTTCTACACATAAACTGCAAAATTTGTGCTGAATAAGTCTGGAATTGTAGTGATTGACACTAATTCATGATTCTCCTCACCGGGTTTTCCTGATATTTGAGAAACACATTTTTCAACCATTTTCTAATTCTTTTAAAATATTATTTGAATTTATATCTGGAGGTAGGTGGAGGTACTTGCTCAAACATTCCATTCCACTGCTTATACACAAAGATTTTGAGGCACAGAAATCGTTTCAGAACTCAGTGCTAAATCCACCTCTGAAGCCAGATTGAATTAGATCATGGTAGGACCTGTGTGGCCTCCAGATGTTGTTGGATCGCAACTCTTACCAACCACAGCTTAGCATAGCTAATGGAGGAGAATGCTGGGAGTTGCACTCTGGTAGCATCTAGAGGGCTGCATGATTCTCAACCTTGACCCAAATAGTTGCACCATTTCTGCACTAGACTGTTATAGTGCTATTATTCCATGTTCAACATCCTATGGAATCCTGGGGTTTGCAGTTTAGGAAGAGGCCTTTCAGCATGTATAGCAAAGCAAAGGCCCCTATGATGTCACACCTGTGGCAGAAGATATTAAAAGAAAATGCAATGCAGAGTTAGTGAAAGGAATTTTAACAATGTTTCTGTTGGTGATTCTATTCGCCTCTGATGGTCAATGCAAAAAGGATGAACTGAACTTTCAAAGATTTCAGATTCAATCACTGTAAATAAGTGATAATGCTATATATAACTGGCTTTCAGTATGGTATGGATTTACTTCATTAAGTTGAAAAAAAGGTGTCTGACCAACTTTCAAGGGGACTATTTTTTCCTTTTGTTCTATTGTATTTGGTGCACTTTTATGCTATTCTATATGGTATAATAGATATTAAAATAAAATAAATGTGTTGGGGTTTTTTTCCTCATGGATGCACTTTTCTACTATTAAATAGTTTATTAAATACTTAAAACTAAATGTGCTCACACTTGAAGTTGTCATAAAATTTTCCTCATTGTTATTGTGGGATTTTTTTTATACCTTCACCTATAATAATATGAAATTGTATAATTTTAATAATAGAATAAATTACTGCACAAACAGCAATCCTGGGAATTATACACCAAGCTTTAATTACAGACAATTTCCAATTCAGATTTCTTGGAAACGGAGAGTGCCAGAGTAATTTCTAACTGTAGCTCCAAGCAGTTCCTCTATTTAATAATTAGAGTATTACCAGCAGGCTGTGGCAAACACATGTGCATCGAAATGCGACATTAGACACTGACTTAGCCTTGATTACATGAATCAATCCAGAATTATATTTTTGGTATTGAAGACATGTACAAGGGAACACAGAAGTGAATTTCTTAACATAACACTATCATTAAGTAGTATCATTACACATATCTATAATCTCTTTGTCTGTGTGATAGATCAATCAAGCAGGTCATACATAGATTGATTTTAATGAATTTTAGTGATCCTGAACTATACCAGTGCTTAGAAGATATGCTTTGATTCACATGCCTGAAGAATGTGTTGCTGTCACAAATGTATCCTAGTATCTGTTTATTCTATTTTATTACGTTTTCTGGAACAGCAGTATATGTTTGTGATGCTTTTTGTAATCTGAATCTGATTCATTTATGTGTAAATTCCTCTTGTACACCTTAGTATAGTAGCAGTTCCTTTAAGCGTACAGTCTGTCTGACTAATACAGAGGGTTACCTCCATACCCTAGAACAGTGGAGGGAGAGCTTCATTGACCCAAAGGGAAGTCTGCGGAAGTCTGTGCTTTCAGGAACTCTGCAAATTTATGAGTCTTATGTGTTGGAGCCATGCGCCGGATTTGTCTAAGTCGGAGTGGGCAAAATGCAATCCATGGGTCCCATGCCCTTCCCAGAGATGCTTTTGTGGCCCCAGAAGTTAAAAAACAAAAATTTTGCAGAAAAGTTTTTTTTTTCTGCTCCAAAATTCCCTCTATCCACCATGTCTGGAAGCTGCCTGGAATGAAGAAACATTTTGCAAAATTGTTCAAATGCTTTTTGCCCCCAAATCTCCTCTATGGGGCATTTCCACCACATTTTGCTAGACCAAATTAGGCCCTAGAGAAGATTTTTAAAAACAAGAAGTGACATCGACTCACTTCCTGTTGTTAGAAAAAAGTTCTATATTGGCTATGAGGTTTTTTTTTCTTGTCACTTTTGTCTATGTATACATTTGTTAATCTACTATATAAAAGTCAAAGTTTGTCTGTTTGTGAGTTTGTCTGTTTGTCTGTGTCAGGCAGGCAAAGACCTCATATGATTGGCTGTGTGAGACGAGAAGACCTCATAGGATTGATTGCCTATGAAGATTGTATGGAATCCTGGGGCTTGAAGTTCAGGGAAGGGCTTTAGAATTCTCAGCCAGAGAGCGCTGGCCAGTTGCTATGGAGACAAGGCCTACCAGCAAGAAGGAGGAGGACAGTGTACTCCCTCAGACCACCAACCTCTGTATGTTAACAACTCTGAATACAGATTGGATTGGGGGATATGGGGAAAACTTGCACATACTGGACAGGACAGATTGGGGAATTAGAGACATGAATCTGTGTATTTCAACAGCATCTATGAGGAAATAAAATCCCAGGCAACACAGGGTAAACACGCTAGTTCTTAATAAAAATATCCCCACCCCCAAAAAAAGAATTTCCCTGGATCTAAAATACCACAAGAAGGTGAAAACATGTGTAAAATTCTCCCACGCCTGTTAGAGGGCATTTGAAGAAAACTTTTATTTCATTTTTTGCAGAGGCCAGTGCTGGGGGAATGGCACTGCAAACTCTTCTGTCAGACCAATACAGCCCCCTAGTCTTCCACAGTTGCTTATTCCTGGTCTAAATGTCAGTTAGTAAATTTTCAGTGACAGCCATGGTTTTATGACAGGCAGAAGGTCTGGTTCAGATTTTTTCTTTTCTTTTCTTTCTATTCCTGTGATTCTTATAATTAGTATGTGTGAGTTATACGTACATTATAAGAGGATGGAGTTTTACTTTCTTACCGCAAGCTTGGAAATATACCCCAAGATCTTACAGGTGTGCATAGTTCCCCATGTGTAGTTCTGTGCCCTCCCACTGCCTAGCAGCTGGAAGCCCCAGGGCCACACCCTCCACCCGTCCCAATTCCCTGCTATTGTTCTGCTTTTTTTCAGATGCTTTTAAAATGTCCCAGTTTCTCCCTCCTTTTTCCCCTTTTGTTCTTGGCTTGGTTCAATTAGTGCAAACTGAGTTCAAAGTACAAAAGTGGTTTGCATTCAGTTCACTCCGTGGGGAGAGAGGACAGGTGGGGGTGGGGTCTTGCCCTTCCCCACAGGCTCAGCCAAATGCAAACTGCATCAGCTTCTACTAGCTTGTGTGTTCTTCCTCATTAACCGTGTTTGACATCTTGCTCACACTCTGATGTTGCTTAGACATCTGTCCTGGTTCTGAAATGTTGGAGGATATGTGGGGGGGGGCACTGGTGCTGTCACTTACCAGTGGGGAAGGGAGGCAATTCAGACCATAGAGAAGCAGTTGGTCTCAGAATGTTGGAAGGGGGGTGCAAAAAAAATGAAGAGTGCATTCACATTTTCTTTTTTCCAGGAGCTCAGAGCAGTCATATCTTTTTTAGTCTAAATCACAACAGTCCTCTTTCTTCTTCTCTTCTCTGGTAAGAAGCAGCAACAGCAGAAGCAGCAGCTCCTTCTGGGGCTTGACAACTCCCAGGCATGGGAGGTTTATGACCAGGGCAAGAGAATAGACCTCTGTATCCTGTCCAAAATGAAACTTATGCACATGTAACTCATAAATAGGATTCTGGTCCTAATATCCTTCAGTGGGACAGAGGTTTCCTATATTCCTAAGAATTTTAAGCTCAATGCTGAACTCACATAGACATGCAATTCTTCACTAAGTTTCTTCTCAAAGGTAGCAATGAGTAATTTCAGCAATTTTCTTCCAGTTGCAAGGAAGTCTTTAAAAACCATGCAGTTTTCAAAGGCTATTCCCAATCTGGAACTTGTTCTGTGCGAAATTTGCACATGGTTGCTTTGTGCAGAGAACAGCATTTTCTGCACAGGAAGCAGCATTTTCTACATGGAAAAGAGTGTGACAATGCTGAAATATTAATTCTTGCGCAGATTAATTAATTTGATGTTTTCTATGCAAATCAATCATGTGCAATTTTTACATAGAATAAATTCCCAGCTTGTTTTGATAAAGATATCAAAACAACATTTTCTGTGAAGGAATTAATATTTCTGTGTTGAAATATTATTTTCTATAAAGAAAATGCAGTTTCCTTTGCAGAAAATGCTGGAATTTGCACTAAACAACCATGTGTGAATTTTGCACAGAATAAGTCCTGAACTGCAAAGATTTTTGTCAGTCCAGGTTTTTTCACATCAGGGCTTCTCGACACTTGAAAAACATGTTTTCTGACCATTTTTGAAATATTTTTGAATACTCTTTCCATCCCTAAATTCACGTCTCTACATTTCCATCCATGTCTCTGTTTGCTTGGAATGCTTTCTGCTTGATAGATTTATAGCAGTTTCTCTGTCAGATGAATTTCAGAGCCCTCATACATTTTCTTTAACCATCCAGCTGCCATTATTTCCATCACTCCCACATTGGTAACTTGTTTGGGGGGACGAGGGACAAGAAACACAAGATAATGATACTTTCTGGCTCCTGGTTGCATTTTCTTCACAACTAAAATGACTTGAAATGACATTCCATATGCATTACTGTTTATAGGTTGTTTTCTTTACTTCCTATTTACTGTGTCAATGGACTAATGATTTCTTTATGCAATTTTCATCCAAAGAGGCTTGCTGCTAATTTTCTTCCTGTAGTAGTAGTAGTGTTTAATTAGGCAATCACCCGTGTGTCTACATGCTGGTAGGAAGAAAAGCAACAGAAATTGTACAATGTATTCATTTGAAACTGCAAAAGATACTCTTTAACTAACAAATTAAACTGGGGAAAGGGGTTACAAAAATACAGATGAAATTATCAAAAAATCAGAAGTAACAGGAAAGTGTGTTGTTAACGCAAGCATCTTATTTTTAAGCAGTGTCTTCTAGAGATACATTGTTTAATTTCACACATCACACTTCATCATTGTTATCAACACTTTAAATATACTCTCCTGACTTGTTCTCTTGTTGATACATGACTGGGCTTTGGGTTGTGAGGGTTTCATTCCGTTGCATCTCTTGAGCTGTCATTCTTTTTTTCACATGTCCAATTCATATATTACTTTCCTGACATGATAAAGACACCAAAAGGTTATTTTTAAGCTCATAATTCTTGTGAACATCTCCCACATGGTGACAGCTAGTATAAACTTGAGAACTTTAAAACTCCCATATGTGATGAATTGTCCTCATGCAGGACCACGTACAGCATTTTTATGTGAATATTTCCAGAAACAACAATTTGACATATCTCATATTGGAGCAGTGGAAAAACTATGACAACAGTCTAGCTAACCTGTAGGAAAGGAACAGGGTCTGCACCCTTCTATCTTCAGATGCTTCAGGACAAACTTATCCTAATGTAAGGATAGAAACAGGGGGATGCTGTTAGAGTGCAACTCTTAGCATTTCTCATTATTGCTTGTGCTGGCTGGGGCTGCTGGGAGCTACAGTCCAACAGTATCCAGATTGCTACCTGATTCCCATTTCTATCCAAATGCCAGCAAGCCTTTGCTTTTCTACTGTTAGTGGTGCAAACCTAAAGAGCCTGGGACAGCATCCTAGTGGCCACAGGTTATGATAGAAATTCCCCTCTAAGGTCAGAGGTGGTGCCCTAACCTTGAATTAGGATCTCCCTCATTCCCACTGAATGAAAAAGTCGACATTCCTCATCTTTCTGCTGATAGAGAGGGAGGAGATGGGAGAAAGGTTTTGGTGTGGGTGGAATGGAGGAGTCTCTGGCTACACATGTTGCCAAACCGTCTCAGCTGTTGACTACCTTATAACACCATGAAAAAATTTAGAGCAATCCTTAAACCATCAAACTTATTTCCCTTCTGGTGCAAGCATTCTGAAATATCAGAGCTTTCTGACCTTGTAGCACTCTGAAGTAAACAGATTGTACTGCCTACTACATTTTTTTAATGAAGTTTATGGAGGCTGGGTTTCTTCAGAAATCCTCAAATATTACAGTGCAATAGTAAACTACAAGCACAACCTCCCATCAACAGACTGCAGCATTAAAAAAAAAATTTAGATTAAAAAAACTCCTTTGATTAAAACTTGCAGCCTTAGCATCAATCAAAATGACCATAAAAATGGTACCTGGTGAGTCTTTCTGGGGAAGTCATGCCACGACTGAGATGCCACCATTGGAAAGTTCTTCTCTCTTTAGCTCTCCCTATCTATTTTCACATCAAGAATTTCTGTGTACTTAAGCACCCATGGAAATAATTATTCATATATTATAAACAGGGCTGAAGAAGTTGGATATTGTTGGCTCTTTGTAGCTCACATTAATGATTTTTTTTAAAAAAGACACTTCCAAATTCTTTCCAAAATGCAGAATAAGGATAAGAGAGGGATGATATTTACCATGTTCAGGTACAAGTAAATAAGGGTAAATAGGAACAGTTGGACCTTATGCTACTGAAACAATCTGGGTAAAGTGTTTTCTATGCTAATAAAATGCTATGCAAATATCATCCTAAACATTAAGCTCTGAATGTGGACACTTTATTCTGACCCTGTTTCTTGAATAGTGAAGACCATTCAATAATTTTATTGGCAATTGAATGCAAATGAGACTTTTTCTTTTTCAATCACTGATTTTTATTCCAAAATTGCAATTCGTGGCACAGTTATGCTGCTTAAAACATCAGAGGTGTCCCCCATATGGTGATATCCTTAATGACTGCATGGAAATTATTCCACCAGAAAGTCCTTCAGTAATGGTCTGAAGATATGGATCATTCATTTCAGAAGGTAATTCCTCTGAAAGGTTAAAATGGCATTTTATTTCTACTTTGAGTTCTCTTATTTTTTAAAAAATCTTTTTGTGATCTCATCTAAAAATGAATTTGTGTGGGGAAATGCCAAGCTACCAAACATTGTGGGACTGCAGCTTGCAGCAGTCCCAGACAACTTAGGTAACAGTGAGGACTTCTGGGAGTTATAATCCACCAACATATGGAGAATTCTACCTACCCCTGTTGTAAAGTTTTTGCAACAAGATATGAGTGGTTATTTTGGATCAACACATTGTTCCTAACTTATTCAGTTCTTCACACTGCAATACCTTCCAAGGTCCATGCTGCTTCCATACCCTGACCATTTTGTTAATTCTGGTAGTAGGCTGAATATCTCTCCTCCCTTTTTGTGGACAACTCCCCCAAGAGTTTGAATTTCACGGGACTGGCTTGAAATCAGCAGATTGACAACATTTCTAATTTCTCAGGAGAATATCTTCATGGGAATGGTAAATGCTTCATGATGTACATGAGCATGGGCTAGGATGAGGTGGGCTGGGGGAGTAGAAGGTTCCTGCCATCACTGGTTTATAGGAACAGTCATGTTTTTCTCCAACAGTCCTTCAGGAAGTTATGTTACATCACTACAAAATGTTATTGCCATTGGCTTATTGTGTGGGAAATTAGGTATACCTCTGGGCTACTGATTTTGGTTTTAGTGGGAAAAAAATAGAAAAAGCATCTGCTGGCTTATCTTTTATTACATCTAAAATAGATTCCAGCCAATCCTCTCAAACTCTTCCCCTTCTTATTACTGGCAATCCTGTCACTGAATGTAAGGATTTTTGTCTTGACTTTTCTGCATTCTGAACATGCAAAGTGGAACAGGTTTTGTATGGACCTTAATTCCACATCTGATAGTCCTGCAGAAGTTTATGGTTCTGGAATTATATCCAAAGGAAGGAAGGAAGGAAACAGTTTGCAGGGTGTAGATACAAGATCCGCGGTTATTTTAGCCTGTTCTTATACTGAGCAAGGAAACAGAAGTGCTGACTGGACTGAACAATAATGAACTCCCACTGTTATCATGGTTATGGTATGTCTGGTGAGAGCACTAGATATCCTTTTGATATCAAATAATTCGGCCTTTGCTTGACCTTTCTCTGCCACCCTACTCCACGTGTTTGCAGAGGTCCCCTGGACAAGCACGTCTGGGGCGCAGCCGTTAATGGTTGTACATTCCAAAACCTCATTCAGGCAGGCAACTTAAGCCTCTCTGTTGCTTTAGGGAAAAAAACCTCTCTGCAAACCGGCTTTGCTCGGTGCACATCTACACAAAGCCACTCGGCCAAGAGCCAAGCCATCCCTTTATATTGGGCCATCAGCGAACTGGCCACACTATTGTCATTGAGTACTGAACCCATCATGCAAAATCTGACCTTTTCCAACTCCTTTGTCCAACTCCAAATTTCCTTTGTTCTCACTGAGCATAACATAGCCTGTAGGTAACATCCACTCTATAAAATGTCCCCACTTTTGGGATTTCCTTGGAGTACTTTGGATCACCCTGGACTTCCATCTAGCCTTGCTGCCGGTTTGTCTAAGGAGCTCCCCTCAGTGAACCACGTTGAGCTTTCTCTCCCGGAATGCCATCTTTCTCTCCAGGACCATGAGACCAGGTGTCGTATTACCCATTCCCCCAAAAGCTCTCCATTTCTCTTTCTAGTTAGCTGTGTGTATGTGGTGTCTTTTATGTCATTTGTGCTCAATAAAACTGTTATTCGTTACTTTAAAACTTATCTGGCTACGCTTTCTGACCTGAAGCCGTAGACATAGGATAAAAGATCCTTGCTAAAGTTACCCTGCCTCTCGTTTAGCCAAGAGAGTGCTCAAGCTAAATTCCCCCAACTTGTGTTTTTATTTGGTAATTTGGGTGCCCCTCCTGGGACCCCCAACATATGGGGTAACACCACAAGAAACAAAATGCTAAGGAATGCAGCAGGCATATTAGGAGTGCATGTGGCAGGCAGGGAGTTCAAAGCAGAGTGATGGGAGATGTACTGGAGAACAAGACAAAATGTGACTGGACTCACACCATACTTTCTAATGCATGCAGAGGGTATTCTCTTAATCAGTCAGCCTCGAGCTTGAAGTCCCTTTTAGTTATTATGCCTTTTCTTTGAGGGGCTAGTTAGGATCCCCATGGTATAGATAAACACATTGCCTACCCACCAAAGGACATGCACCATAGGAAAAGAGGATGAAAGAGGACACTAATCTGCACTGATTTTGCATTTGCTGCTGTATATGTATATATGCAAGTTTAAAGATGGCTAGAATTTAAATTTCATAGAGAACAAACCAGTTCATTTACTATACAGTTCACAACCCAATGTCTTTTAAGTATAGTTTTCACTACATCCCAGATCACCCAGATCTTGGCTTCTGTGTAGTTGTTTCATCCCCAAATAATCCAGATCCTAGTCCAACATCAATTCCCCTTTAGTTATAGTTATCCTTATTTATTTATCAACCCCCAGTTTTCTTCTGGTGGTGGTGAGCTGGTTGATTCTTGTTCTAAAATGAAGTGATCATGTGGGTCTCTCTGCATCTTTCAATCTCAAGTCTTTCACAAAACCTTAATTATTCCAAACTGGTTCCACTTAGTTGCTGTCTTGATTTTTTCCCCCCCACCTGGCTTTATTCAGAAAAAGCAAAACAAGGAAAGCTTGGTGGTGCCTTCCTTCCTTCCTTCTTTGCTTGGTGGTGCAACTGTCTTGTCTTTCCTATATGCACAACAGACTCCTGGGCAAGTTTTAAATAGGGGGCAGCCTGACAGAAAACAGGATACCCAGTCACTTGTTGGTGCCTATTTTATAGGAGCCTCCTCTGGGACAAAATCCAGCTTCTACTTTGAATGTATTGGTTTTACTTTTTATAGGGATATCCAGTTTACTTGGCTTGGTTTGGTTGGAGGTTGCTGCTCAGGGTACCTCAGTTTTGTTGTATCTTTTTTTTTTCCTGCTGTTGTCAGCTTGATTTTAATTATGTATGTTATTGTTTCTCCAAATCTGAACCACTGAATTGATTGTGTCTTATGATTATAATGCCCAATAAACTTTATACAGATTGCTAAATGTTGAAATGCCAATGATACATTGTACTGGATCATTTTGTTTGTGTTTTGCAGGTATTGTGCTGGTAATTGCTTCTTTATTTTTGGTGGACCACTTTCAGCATAATTTATAGGTCAGAAATGTAAAATATAAATTAACTGACTGAGTGTATGGTTTATTAAAAGAGAACCTTATTTCATTGTAGAGACCTTGTAAATCCAACATGTTACCTTATCCTGAAATCTGTCAGGTTGAGTGTGAGAAATAATCTCACCTAACCTGCTTGGCTTTTATTTATGTACTATCAATGTACATGGGGCTTTAAAATGTATGCTCTTGCTTCAAGAGGCTTATAGTCTGATGGTGGTAAAAGATCATAGGATGGGTATAGGCATAATGAGGGATCTGCCTCTGGCAGCTGATTTTCAATGTCAAGAAAGGACCACTAACTGGGAGTTATTTAATTTATGACTGGATTTTTATTGTGCGAGGAGGATGTTTGGGGGTTTTCTTCCTCAGAAACCAAGAATAATTGTGTGGCCTTGGGCATTATGCAGCTTGGGGGACAGTGTGGAACTATTTACAGTTGTGCAGAAAAATGACTTGGTGCAGTGTTTGAAAGGGAGATATGAGAGATACAAGGCTTTTGAAGGATGAGTATGAGAAAATGATGATTCCTTCCTAGAATTTGTTGCAGCTAAGGATGGATATGGAAGCAAGTTGTTCAGCAAGGGATTAATGGAAAGAAGCCTTTTGACAATCAGCTCAGAGTGGTCCGTCTGTTCGTTAGAGAGTTTCACCACAATCCTTGGTCCTTAAGACACCTCACGCTTATTTTCACATCTTGGAAAATGTATTTTGGACTACAGAATCCAGGCTCCTCCATCCAGCATAGATAGTGGCCATGCTGGATAATTGAGGGGTTCTGGGAGTGGTAGTTGATCTTCATCTCAAGGGTTTTTCCCCCCTTCAAAATTAGATGAGATCCCTCAAAGACCTCTGTTGCCACTGAGGACAATGATTAAGAAACCTTTTGCCCCTTGTGTTCATGCAGATGTAACTGAGCAAAGGACAGAGCCAGTGTCATTGGCTTCTCAGCTACTGCTCAGTTCAAGATATGACAAACATTAGCCACTGACCAAGGTTTTGAAACCCCTGTGGGTTTCTTTGGGAAGGGTGGACTACAAATCAGAAAACTGGGTCAAATGTCTGTCTTCTTTATATTATAACTAAAGGTTTGCTTCCTCTCCTCTTATATTTGTCTAAAAATGTAACAGCTCTGGCAGCTTTCTTCTCCTTTTCCATCGCTCAGTTTTGGTATTATATCACATGGCTTGTTGAATCAAGGGCTCTGAGTATCAAGCTATTAATAAGATGCCAAAAAAAAAAAATCTATTTGATACTTCAAAGCTTGCAAGTGGGCACTTCAAAGCAGAAAGAGAAGCTTTTTTAGCTATTGTTCAAACATTACACAGTTTCTCCCTGGACAACGCCAGCTGAAGAAACAAAAGAAGTATGTATTGGGAAAAGAGGATGATTCTTTCTCCTCTCCCCAACACACACTATTTTTTCTCTTTGGCCAAACACTGCTATTCATCTAATATGTGTGTGGCAGAGATAAAATGAATTACTGCATTGCAGCTAATAATGCGTAAAGGTTATCCTTTGAAATTGTGGTTCTTCGGTTCATTTCAGTATCTTTTTGTCTGTTTAAAGAACAGCTGTAGATTTTGTTTGTACACAGTGCAACTGCACTGTTCTCCCAGTGGGACTGTACTGCAAAAACAAATAGTAGTAACCAGCTAATGCTGCATAGTTTTCCTAGCACTGCACAAAAAAGAAGGGGGGAGATTCATGTTTCTGGTCAAGCAGTCGCTCTCTAACAGCATAGTGGGCTCTTCATTATGCAAAGATGGAGAATAATAGAACTGAGGACACTGTTTTAGAAACCATCTGCATGGCCCAAAGCTGTGTTAAATTATTCCTAAACTTGCAGGGGTAGACAGTGACTTCACCATCAGCGGGGCATTGAATCTGCTTGGAGTTTTAGTCTGAACTTTGACAGTGTTATCCAAGGTGCTGACTCTATTGTTCACCATGTTGGATAGCTCTTTTACAGTTCGGACTAAAATCCATAAAGGAGTCACTGACCATTTCCACACTAGCCTGTTATAGTGCTATTATTCCACTTTCAACATCATATGGAATCCTGGGGTTTGCAGTTTAGAGAAGGCAAAGGCTTCCACTGTTGAGGAGATTGGATATGACCACTTGTGATTTCAGATCCTGAAGCTAATATGGACAGTACTAACCCTGAACAGGTTCCTGGCTGAAGCAGAGTTCAAATGGTGCCTCCACCTCTTGTTAGAGTCATGCTTTAGAAAGGGCTAGCTACTATCCCCATTTGCCTCTCAAGGTAGGTTGTTTCACCTGTCTGAATGGC
Organism: Ctenosaura bakeri; assembly: GCA_948474755.1. Classification (NCBI taxonomy): domain Eukaryota; kingdom Metazoa; phylum Chordata; class Lepidosauria; order Squamata; family Iguanidae; genus Ctenosaura; species Ctenosaura bakeri. Next base: position 220,191 of record CAOLHI010000710.1, read on the forward strand.
AAAGTCACTTTAGCATATCAGACAGTGAATTGGACCTTCATCTAAATCTAAAGTGGACCTGAAGCATCTTGTTCAAGGAAACTCCCTGTGAAAATTATGAGAGAAGTTAAATGCATTTCAAAAGATCAGGAACATTTGGCAGGGACAGGGACCCTGTGGTCCTCCAGATGTTGCTAGACTACAACTCCCAGCCTCCTTGAATCTTGGCCATGCTGCCAGGAGTGGATGGGAGCACCAGGAGATGGGATGATGCCAGAGCTTGAAAAGTTACTTTAAAATTGAATATTTACAGTTGAAGGTCTGAGCAACTTCCTCCCCTACAGTAGTTGGTTGCCACCGTCAATGCAATTTTAAAAATGTGACTCTGCTTTCCTGTTATTGAAAGGTAATGTGAATAGTTAATTTATATATAAATTTACACTATATATATGTAGAGAGAGAGGGAGAAAGCACTAGGATGGTACATGCTTACCTGCGGTACAAAAACATCCTTTCGCATCCACCATGTTGTTACCCCAGCAGCCACAGCGTTGCATGAGCCAGCTTTTGAACTGTGTGATATTCCTTCTCCTCCATTTAGTGAGGCCACATCTTTAAGGAAGTTAAAAAGTTACAATTACAATGCAAAAGGAGGAAGTTGTCCCTTGCTAAATGACATCTGTTACACCATCATTGTTTGAAAAGGAATTCGTTCACGTAGTTTGCATGTATGTATCACTAGATATTCCCAAGCTTTGCTGAAAACTGAAGATCTGAGTTAGTTGTCAAGCTGTTTAAACATCCATAGATACATCCTTCATGATGCATCTTTCAGCAGTAGATTTATCCTTCATCCTTTGTTTCATCCTTTTTGAAGCTATCTCAACTGGTGGTGCAATCACAGCTTGAGGATGTGCATCACCTACATTAATTATGTGATCTTTTATGCTCAGTCATCATCATGATCATCATCATCATCATGATCATCATCATCACTATTATTAATTATTATTCATTGCTGAACCTACTGCCATTAAATTTCACTGGCTGTCATCATTTTTTAGTATTAAGAGAGGCAGAGAAAAAGTCTTTATATCTGCTTGCCCCACAAAATTCACAATTTATAAACCTCAGTCATAACTGGCATGAAGCTATTTAAACAAATTATCCCCGCTCACATTCAGGCTTCTGTCTCTTATCTATCTATTAGCAGGGCTCTGCTTAGCTGGACACAAGATGCGTGTATGTATGTATGTATGTATATATATATAGAGAGAGAGACAGAGAGAGAGAGAGAGAGAGAGAATTTGTCTACAGATAAAATGGCTAACCGAAAATAGAAACACCAAAAGGAAAAGAAAATCAGCACTTAAAGTATACATTGGACAGTGTGGGCAAACAGAACATGATGATCAACCACCCGCCAAAGCTGGAACTGGGAAACTTCTAGATATTTGTTTGCTTATTTATTTATTTTATTATATTTATATACCACCTTTCTCCCAGAGTGGGACCCAAGGCAGCTTCCAAAAAAGTTAAAAATATTAAAAAAACATTAGAACAATTAAAACATAAACAAATATAAAATTATAAAACCTACAAAATTTAAAAAACATCTTGTAAATTAAAAACCCGCTTGCTTACATATTAAAAGCCTGCTTAAATAAGATTTTTTTTGCCTGCTGGCTGAAGGAAAGCAAGAAGAGAGCCAGCCAAGCTTCCCAAGGACCAGATGGTTTGGAACATGACTTTCATAATCCCTTGGGAATCAAAGTCCAAAATATTGGAAGGTCAAAGAGGGTCAAAGATTTCTCTATCCTTGCAGTAGAGCAATGTATGTTTTCCCAGTGAGGCAGTAGATTCAGTTACCTGGGAAAGATCTTACAGAATCGTAGAGCTGGAAGGTACTTCTAGAACCATCTAGCCCAACTCCCTGCCAAAGCAGAAACCCACAGCTAAAGCACCTTTGAGAATCGATCCTTCTACCTCTCTTTAAAATGCTAAAATTCATCTATCTTCTAAAGTAGTCCATTCCACTTTCAAACAGCCCTTACCATCAGGACCATCATTAGTTGGAAACTCCTTTCTTGTCATTTGAACACATTGGTTTGGTCCTATCCTTTGGAACAGCAGGAAACAAATTCATCCTACTTGCCTCCTGACGGTCCTTTGTATCACCTCTCATTCTTCTTTTCTCCAGCTAAATACACTAAACTCTGCCGGCTATCCCTAATATGGCTAGGTTTGTAAACCACGGGCCACCTTGGTGGGCTTCCTCTGGATCTATGTCTATCTCATAGATACCATAGCATATATGTACAGCACTTGAACTCCTATCTCCTGCAGTCTTTTCAAAACCCATGCAAGCATGTCATCTCCTTGTGATTTGCAGTGAAACAGCAGCTTCTGAAATGAAATTTCACATCACATAGTGTCAGCTGTTACAGTAGATCTATCCTGTGCTAAACCAAGTATGCCAAGATTAGATAGTGTTTTTCATTATGCAAAGTCATGTTTCTTGCATGTTGTTTGGAATGAGCTTTCTGGCAGCATCAGACACAGTGTGCCCTTTTGTGATTAACTATCCCATAACCTTGACTATGATTTCCTTTAGCTCATCTTCTGAATCCTGGATTAAATAGATTTCAGCTTAGTACATAGGTGCAGGCTTCATTTTGCTTTGGTTTTGTGAACCAATTTCTACATTAATCCTATATACATCTACCTAGAAGTAAGTCTTATTCTTACCTGGTGCTCAATATTCAGCTTATCATTCATTTGGTGAGTATGTATATCATGCTCTAAAGCAGGACATGATGGCCTAAAAAAATTGAATAAGAAAAATATACAAATTTTAATTCAAATTGAATGGAAATTATACTTCAGTTAACTGATTGTTTAACAGCAAACAATCCAACCAGAATTTTAAGTGTGGAAGTATTCACTATTACAGTAGATTAATGTTCAGGATGGGGTGTACTGGAGGTTCATCATCAGAAAGCATGGCCATAATTTTTGTTCTTATATAGCAGAAAGACAATCTTGTAAGTGTTTAGAATTGTACTTTTCCTCTTTCTGAACCACCAAGTGGCTGAGTACAGTTTTCACTTTGACATGAATATAATTAAGTACCAAAACCTATGTATGTTGTTGATATTAGGGATGCAAATTTTGTTTATATTGTTGCAGGAATGAATAATTCAAACAATTTTCTCCCCAATATGAAAGAGCCCTTGAAAAGCTGCACACAGTTTTCAAGGACTATATTCACAGGCTGGGACTTACTCAGTTTTGTCCCAGATCTATTTAAAAACAACCACACATTTTTCTGGACATGAAAGGCAATTTTGTGCAGAAAAAGAAGTTATTCTTCCTGTACAGAAAATAGAGTTGTTTCTGCCCCCAAGTGCCACATCTTTGATGATAAATTAATTTTGTGCATAAAAAGTCCCAAATGGTGAAAAATCACAGTGAGTTAGATTTTTCTCAGCAAAGTGCTATGGGATATTCTTATTTCAATGAGAAAAGAAGATAGACAAATATTTTTTTTTACTCCCCTAATGTGAATTTTACCTGTCTTCTGCTCTGTAAAAGATCTTGATTTTATGAAGCTAACCGTGCATATTTGTTCAATGGTGAACTATACGTCATGCTGATGCTCATAACATGTTGATCATAGCTTCAAGCAATGACCTGCCAGTGTAAAAGTATCATCATGCATTGCTCATGACGCATATGGTATGCAAGTATCCAAATGTGGAAAGTTACAGCAGGTCGGTGTGCTTGTCCATCTAGCCCACTCCTTTCTCATTCAGGAGATGGGAACCTCAAGCTCTTCAGCCAAAAGGCAGCACTCCTGAGGTCCCAGTCCAGCCTTTTGAGTTTCCTCAATGGCCATACCCTTTCCCCATGACACCATGGTTTGGTGCTTCCCAACTTTCTGTCCCTCTCTCCCATTCTAAATCTTTGAAGTGCCTCTTCTGAGATATACTTTCTGTCTGAGATATACTTTCTGGTAATAAAAGCTGTAAGCTAAAATATGCTGGTCTTTTTTACCTATCCTTTGGGTCTAACCACTATTGGAGCATGGCCTCTGAGAACTTCCCTGAAGCAGAATTTGACCACCAAGTTGATAGAGAATCCCCACTAATCCTCTAATTGAGAATGGCTTCCCTGGGTCTTAAAGTGGAGGTCTCTTCTGTCTCCATTTAACTAGAGATGGAACTGGGGCCACCTACATGCAAAACATGTGTTCTGCCACTAAGTGCTGCATACCCAGAGTGCTGTCTCAATTTGGCAAGCACAGTCCAAAATTAAACTTCTGTTATTCCACTTTTTCAGCTGTTTTTAAAATGTCCTAGTTTCTTTCTTCTCCTCCCACTTTCCCCTTGGTCCTCAGCTCCCTTTGGTTGTTGCACATTGAGTTCAAAGGACAGAAGTAATTCACACTCAGTTACCTCATCAGTAGGGAGAAGAAAGAAGGCCTTCCTGGTAGTCTCAAACAAAAACAAACTGTGGCAGCGTCCCCTAGCTTGTGTGTTCTTCCCTAAGAATAACTTTTGCAATTTTGAGCATGCTATGATGTTGCTTGGTCACATGTGTCTAGGTTTTCATCTGTGAAATGTTGAAGAATGTGGTTCGCCCTCTCCAAAGCAGGCTTCCATCCATATATTATTGCTTTTAACTATGGATAGGAGAGAGTTTTTATGTCAATAAAATAAACAAATTTACCAAACATTTGCAAATTTCTGGGGGAAGAGAAAAAGGTTGAAACTTATTTTTTTTAGTTAGTTTATACCCCACCTTTCTCCTAGCACAGGATCCAAGATGACTTACAACAAATTTTTAAAAAGTACAGCTAAAATCTATCTGTTACAAAAGTGTAAAAATAATTAAATTCTGTTCCAAACACTTTAAAACATAGTGAAAGGCATAAAAACATAACTCATCCCATTGAAAGACCCTTCTGACAAATAAGTTAAGAACCAAAGGCCTGCCTCAGTGAAAAGGTCTTTGCTTGCTGGCAGAAAGAGCAGAGAGGGGACCAACTGAGCCTTCTATGAGAGCGAATTCCACAACTTGGGAACAGCCACTGAGAACGCTCGCTCCTGAGTCCTCCACAAATGCAGTTGTGATGATGGCAAGATGGAGAAAAGCTCTCCTCTTAAAAATTGGGTCATAAAAAGAAATTGAGTTTTTAAAAAAATGTGGAAGGAACTGAAATAGATGTATCTTTTCAGGGATCTTGGGTAGCCTCTTCTGACTCCAAGCATGTATCTCATCTTCTTGGTATTCAACTATGTTAGTACTAAGAAAAGGGTTGCCCCTCTTTAATATAAGTATCATATGTTGCTGAGAATAGCTGGAACTGTGAAATTTGGCCAGTGCAAATAGGAGAGAATTATGTTTCGGTTTGTTTCTAGAGATGTCACAGAAGTTTGCAAGCTTCATATCTAGACTGAAGTGAATTGCTTTAATAAATTTCATTTGGGGCAAAAAGTGGAACTTATTTGTACTTCTAGATCATTGAAGTATTGCATACACAACAGGCAGGTGCTACGTACATAGTCCTTGTAGTCTAATCACTGTCCAGAGCTATATACATGTCAAATACTTGCTAACAACATTGACTGACAAAAACAAAAGGTTGGGCTTTACGCTCCCTTTCTTCTCTTCCTTCTGAAGGTTAAAGTTTTTGCTTGGTGCATCATGTTCAGCTGGACTGGAGGAAATATTTTCCCCCAGTAGAGACAGTTCACATATTCAGCTGATTTCATGAAAAGTTTTGAACTCTTAAGTGGTAAGACACCAGCTCACAAACCTTGGCTATACGTGCATTTATTCTCCCCACAGTAGCTGTAGTTACTACAGTTCCATTTCAAAGTCTTATGTTCTTGCATTTTTTGCATCATTTGCTGTCATCTCCTGCACATCACACTGTAAATGGAACACATCAGTCATTGCATAGGGTTGCTTATATATGCGCTTGTCCAACCCACTGGTTTATCTGCAAGACAGAAGCAGGTAAAATTACATTTAGTAAGAAAGATTTTTTCCATAATACATATATGAAACTGTAAAGAATGCTGCTTGTATTGCTTGTTTTGCTCTGTACAAATAGCTTCCTGTTTCCCAGATAAGGTACATCCCATCTTTTCCAGTATTTACCGTGTGCCATCTAGCTCAGTATTGTCTTCACTGACTGGCAGCAGCTGTCCAGGATTTCAGACAGGGACTTTTTATAGACCAGCTTCAAATCCCAGGAATGAAATGTGGAACCCTCTGCATGCAATGCCACATGTTTGTCAGATCTGTGGTCCTTCCCACCAGGGACTTCCAGATGTTGCTAGACTGAAACTCCCAGCCTTCCTCATCACTCACTATACTGCCTAGGGCTTCGGTCCAAAAACATCTGGAGACTACATAATGTGACTACATTATGCCAACCTTGTACTGTCTAACAGGGTTTCTTTTCCTTCTTCAAAATAATTTTACAAGTGAGCTTTACCGGTAAGAACTCATTGTTTGCTTTATAACACTGTGTCAAAATCCAGGATTAATACACGGGGGTAAAATGTACTCCTGGGAACCAGCTGAATCTAGAGTGCTTTGTTTTGTGTTGGTGTGAACATGTGTATATGTGTGTGTCTTTGTGCATATGTGAGCAGGCGTGTGTGTGTGTGAGCTTATATTATGTATTGGCGTGGTCAGATTGTTTTTGAAAAATAAAAGAATATAGTTCTCTTGAAGTAATATAAAGACACAGAGAAAATTCATGATAAAATATAGGAAAAATCAGCCACTTTCCTGCCCTGCAAAGACCTAAATCCAATTGTTAGTCCCAACTAGAGTAAAACTATTGGACCAAACTGGATTTACCTATGTGTTGACTCACTCATCAACAGTTGGTTCAGTGGGTCTATACTAGTTAGGACTAACCTTTGGGATCCCAGCCAGGTGTGCCTGATAGTTTCACTTTTTTATTCAGTGCAGCAGAGGTAAATCAGACCCCAGATAATTAGGTGAGTCAAAAATATTTTTAAAGGTACACAGTGACTAATCATTGAACTATACTGTAAACAACGATAGCGAAGGGTGAATTGGTCAGGGGTAACTATAATGTACATTCAAAATTTAATTTTTTTTTTTTGTTAAAAGTATTTTTATTTTATTTTTTTACAAAGACATGTAACATCAAAGGAAAACTGACCCCATAATTATTAAGGAACATATGCAGTGTAAAGTGACTCAGATTTGCTAAAAACAAACTTAACAAAAATACATGCCAAACAGCTGGTGGGATCTACAGCAATTCCAAGTTTATTATTTTTTGTGTTGCCAAGAGGAGCTAAAACAACTCAAACATTTTTTTAATGGTTGGTCATAGTGTGTCTGGTTGACCCACTTTAAATATTACCGTTGACATGATGAAGGGAGTAATGATAAGAATCTGGACTTTTTTGAACAAAATTCACAAATATTATCATTATGATCTAGATCAGAGAAAAGAGTGCTTGGAGAAACAAAGAAAAGAGAAGTGCATTTATAGTGATAACATTTTCATTTATCCAGTGATGTTTTTATTTATAATTGGATCCGATTATAGTTGGCGTAGGCAAACAAACACATTTTTCTCACCCACATAGGTGTGGCAAAGAATGTTAGGACACACAGAGAATTCCAGTACACAGACAGTTCCTGTGATCAGCCACTTTTTCTTCTTCGTTCTCCTTCTCCTCTTATGTGCCCTACAGCAAAAGCTAGGGGAATATTGTGTGTGTGTATGTGTGTGTGCTGCCTTCATTACTGGCACAAACAGAACATAAACAGCCAGCCAAAACATACTGAGAAATGGATAGCTGATACTCCCTGTGGACAGATAGCATTAATATATAAGCACTGAGTAGTGGGGAAGGTGTTTGGCATATGGCCACTTTACACTATCGCATTGCTAAAATACTGGGTAGGCAATGTTTTGATACACTTGGCCTACCTCAGTCAATTGAAACCTGGTACTCGCGTTGCCAGCTGCCTGAATGATTAAGAGGGAAATTGGATTTATGTTGCAGGGATGCCAATATCTATCTAGCAGATAGATGCCTGTCAGAAAATGCATTCTCACATGAATAGTGCTCTAAGAACAGAGTGTTTCTGATTTATTTTTGGTGCCAAGCAGTCTAGCACATCTTCCCCATTCCCTAAAGTGCTTCTGGGTCTTAGGCAGAGGTCTTTCCCAGTGTTGCTCATACTGCTGCCTTCAGGGATTCTCTAGGGAAAGCAGTGACCTTCAATAAGGCTGGCAAAGAGAGTGACTGTGGCACTGGCCTTGGTTTGAGGGCCAATGGTGCTGCCAGTTTCAGGAAGATGTTGGACAGAAAGAGATGGAGTACACAATTGGGCACTGTCCAGTACAACCTGCTTTCAAGTAATTGTTGCTATCCAGGTGAAATTTGTGCGCACAGGAGGACCAGCCCCATCCTTAGACCAAGCAAGGTGGTGGCTGCTGCCTCAGGTAGCAGACATTGTTTGTTATGAAAGAAAAGTAAATCCTTAGTTATTTGGATTTTTATTGCTGATTTTTGAAATTTATTTACTGATAGGGAAAGGTGCTTGTCTGATTTTCCACCTCATCTGCCAAAACAACTTGATGGGCTTTTGATGTTATTCACTCTGACTTGGATGAATGAAGAGCTCTGTCTCAGGCAGCAAAAGGCATTGGGCACCCCTCAGTCTCAACAAAAGGAAATAGTATTTGTGTATGGACCCTGCTAAAAGTTGTAGTTATAGTCAAGACATATAATATCTTCTATACTTCTGCCTGCTGTGCTGAGACACCCTCTCACTAGGTTGGTCCTATCCTCATACCTCTTCTCCAGAGCTTGAGAAAATTGCTGGACTATAGTTTCAAGGATCCAGCCAACCAGAAAGAACATTTTGAGACAAAAAGTAACTTCTTCAAGCTCTGTTCCCCTCCCATCCGTCTTCTACCCCCAGGCCTTTGAGCTTTAGCAAAGCCACTTTACTAATCCATTGCTGCATAGCAGAGTGAGTCTTTAATCAACTGTGGAAGTGCATTCAAGGAAGCACATTTAAGAAGAATTGCCATTTCCCTGTTAGCCCAGCTGGAGCCAAGTATTGGCATAGCTTCTTCTGCTGTAGGAATCTGGAAGTTTAAAAGAATTAGCTAGAACAAATATGGGCTATAGGTTGGCCAAGTCCCAAGAATTCATTCCAGACACAATTTTGTATTGCAGCAACATCTCCCCCAGATGTTTCTACAATGCACACTGGATCAGTAAGAAATTATCACTGTTCTAAAATAAACTAATAATTCAGGAAAGCTTATGTAAATATCTACTGAAAAACACCTTTAAAAGCCACTGATCATTTTTCATTTTGTGTACAAATGGGGATGACCTGGAACAAGTAATCAGGTGTGAAGAGTGCAAGTCCATTCAACCCACACTCCTCTCAGACCTATTGGGAAAAGTGCCTGTTCCTGGATACTGAAAGGGACAAATTTTGATATGCATTACCCAGTGGGGGTTGATGGCTCCTGTGACAGTAGAACACTGAATCCATTCTGAATCCATTCAGTCTGAACTTTAAAGTTGCTATCTAAGCTTCTGAACTGTATCCTCCATTAAGTAGGTTCTGTATTTTGAACACCTCCTTTAAAGTTCAAACTGAAACCTGGAGTCCACTTATTAGCCTCAAAGTCCCTCACCAGTTCCCCTCAAACCCCCAAACCCTTTTTTAAATTATGAAAATAATGACATTTTGGGGAAATTGTTGACCCCAAAATATGCAAAAAGCCTTACAAAGCATGAAAACATGCAAAAAATCTCTCACCACAGTCTCACTAGCACCTGCAAACTGTGCTATATAGCTCAATTTTTTTTCTCTGAAGTCCCTACCAAATTGACAACAGGAAGTGACCCAATGTTGCTTCCTGTCACCATTTTGAGAGGGACTACAGAAGAAAAAAGAGAGATTTGGTCTTGCTCTGCGTGTGTGTGTGTGCAGTCTGTGGGGTGACATACACATCTCAAAAGGAAGTTGGAAGTGGGCTTACAGACACTTTGGGCCTCATTCATACTGCACAATTATAGTACTATGATTCCACTTTAATTGTCATGGTTCAGTCCTATGAAATCGTAGGATTTTTGTAGTTTGCTGAGGCCTTGGAGGTGTCTGGTTGAGAATTTTAAATACCCCCTCCTTAAACTGCAAGTCCCAGGATTCCATGAGATCTTGCTATGGTAGTTAAAGTGAAATCATCGAATTGCAATGGACCCCTGGTTTCAATTTTTCCCTGTTTTTTTCCCCTTTCTTTCTTTTCTTTTCTCCCCCCCCGCCATTTTGGTGGCTGATCCAGCCTGCAGTGAGTACTAGGGATGGACAATTGGCCTGTGGAATTTGCACAGCCCTACAGGAAAATATAAAAGGAAGCCAACTTTCTGTCATTAAAGCTGGGAGATATGATCCATTTTGACATAATTTTAGTGACAGTATCTCCAAAGTTCCCCATTGCTGGTAATAGAAGGGAAGATGTGGAATGGAGGCCACTACTTCCCTTTTCGCTGTGAACAAGAAGATAGGCAGGACCAGGTTTGTCTTTCATCCCTTGCTAACTCACAATATGAGCTATAGTGGGTTTTTTTTAAAATGGTCACTCAACAAGAATATATGCATATTTACCCAGAAGTAAGTCCTGTTGAGCACTAGAGAGTTTACTTCTGAGCAAAGAAATCAGGAGCAGCACTGAAGATATCTAACAAATCTAAGGGCAAAGAGCCAATGTAATTCATATTCTGGAGAGCACATAGGCATGTTGTTAAAAACTTGCAATAAACTCTCTTGTAAGTGACACTTCCTGAGAGTGACAATTCTTATCTCAAAGGACAAGTGAAGCAGTCAGGTTAAATCAGTTGCTGACCATCTGGGCATTTGCCTGAAGAAAGCCAGGCGTAACTGCCTTCCAAGCAGTTTCACTGTCACTTAAAGATGCTTTTGCTTTTGCTATTGCTGTTTTGTTGTTGTTGTCCCTGAGGGTGTAATCACAGTCTTTGTAGGGGATTTGCACTCAGTGAAGCTTCCTGAGCTATGAAAATGTAGGCCTTTATCGAGGCCTAAAGTTTACACTGTAGAGTGGTAAAGAGGAGTGAATAAATTAGCGTGTGCAGAGCATCTACTCTCCCATTTGTGCTCTTGAAAATTTGTGCAATCACAGAAATATAAAAATAGTCTACAGAAATATAAAAATAGTCCTGTTCATGTAGCTAGGATTCATGGAGGTAGTTCACCACTGTGGTCATGTATTGTATATCTCTCCATGGTGGTAATAACAATAAACAATTTCTTAATCTTCATGCCAAATTCAGCTTATAGGAAAATACTGATATTAGTTATGGCAATAATACAATCCCCACTCTACATTATGCAGAATGGCTATTTGTTTCAAAGAGCAGGTGCTAGAAGGTGATGGAAATGGGTTGGAAGATTGCTGGGTGCTATTCAATTGCATTTTGTAATCTAGCTAGCTGCCATACATCCTATACACTCAGATTCTCTGTGGGCCATTTACTTAAACCAACCAGGACTAGACTGGCAGGGGTCACTCAGAGGACTTCCTCATTGACTGCCCCAGACTGTGGAATGACCCGCTGAAAGAGATTCGATAGCAAAATTTGCTGTCCGAATTCAAAAAAGTAATAAAGACCTATCTCTTCTGGCAGGCCTACTCTGTCTGTTTTTAATTATACTTTTAACTGTAATTGTACTTTTAATTGTACTTTTAATTATGATATATTTTAATTATGGTATATTTGTATTTTAAATGGTTTGCGTTTTAGCGCATTTTTACTCATAATTTGTTTTTAGTTATATCTATGCTGTACCCTGCCTCGAGCCTTGGGGAAAGATAGGTAACAAATGACATTTATTATTTATTATTATATATTATTTTGATATGGTGGAAGATGCTCTCCCATTGCCTATGCTGAATTAAGGTTCATCTGCAAGTCCATCTGGCCATGGCCATTGTCTGAGGCAGCAAATTGTCCTGGACCGGTCCAGCTGCATTTCCAAGCCTACTTACTATTTAAGAAAGAAGCCCTGTTGAATACAAGACTTCCTTTTCACTAAGCATGCATAAAATTGTGCTGTTAGACTGCAATATATATGTACTGAGGAGTAAGCCCTATCTTTATTTTTATTAAAGGATTTTAAAACTACCATTCACTGCAGGTAGCTTGGAATGGAGTACAACAGTAAGATTAGAATCACACACACACAGTAAAAATGCCAAACAAGCATTCACCATTATAATGAAGTGGAGAAGGTAGCAAAGAGAACTGATAAATCTGAACAAGGCAAACAAACTTAAGGTGCCACTACAATGCTTGCCATGGTACAGAAATGACTGCAGTGCTGGTGGCACCCATGGAACCTCCTGTACTTCATAATCCAGGTCCCACAAAAGAAGTAACTCGTGCTTTGTTGACATGAAATAGATCCATTGTAGTTTCCCTAATGAGCAAGGATCAAGAACAAAGGTGGTTGGCCACAGTTTTCCAAGACTTTCCTTCACATTCACTGAGAATGATCCAACACAACCTGGCTAGATGGAGGTCTGGACACCTCCACTCAAATGGCATTATTACTGAAAGTTCAGCATGAATCTGTCCAATTGTCATTATATCAAAGGACCAGTGAAGCAGTTGGATAAGATCAGCTGCTGACTGTAAACATACCACATTAGGCATCTGAAGATTCCACAACATCCCTCCTCAAGTCTGATTTTAATAACCAGAACTTCAGGAAATCTCTGCTGGACAGCTACTCTAGGAACATGAGACTAAACAAGAAATTTCCAAGAAGGTTATGAAAATCTCTTGGATTTCATAAGCCTTCCGGGGTAGACCATCTTAATCAGTCTATCCCTTCCCCTGCAAAGCTGAATGGTCACTCTCGGTCCAAGCTTCATCAGGAGGTAATCTGCCCATGGCAATGATGTCTCAAAGAACTCAACTATTTCCTCCAGCCTTTTGCTTGGTTGAGACCACCAGATTAGTGGGAAGGCACATATTGGAAGAGATCATTCCAAGCCATGAAGGGGTTTAAAGGTCAAAACCAGCCCTTTTAATTGGCCCTAGAAATGGATCAGAAGCTAGTGAAGTAGTAAAGTGCTGATATAATATGATTGGAATGCCAAACCTCACTGAATATTCTTAAAGCCATATCCTGCACAGTGTTTTTTTCCAAAGTCTTGAGCTTTATCTGGCCAAAGTGAGAAAACTGTTTAGTCCCATTGACTTCAGAGGTAGAGATCTAGAAGTACATGCTTCATGTGCGCCTGTTGAAATTAAATTATTTAGCTCATTGTTCAGAATATTTTTAGATGTAACTAAAATAAGTGCATCTGGAAGAGACCAGTAATTTTTTAATTTTATTTCGCTATCAGAATGTTTCCATTCCACTGAAAACACAGCCCAGGAAGGGAAGCAGCTGTTCTCTAAGGCACAAATAAGGTTATGCATCCAGGAAATGCAGTTATTGTTGGAGCCTGGGAAATATATTCTGCTTCTTTTATTGATTTACTTGATTCCAGCTTTTCTTGATGGTTTGCTGTCTTATGAAAGTCCTGAAAGCTTCTCTTAGAAACTAAAAGCAAGGCATTCATTTTCACCTAGAGTTTGGAAAAGATACTTCTTCAAACTACATCTCCCAGAATCTCAACTCCTTCATGGCTACTAATTTGCTATGGGATTATGTGAGCTGTAGTCCAAAAATGACTTTTTGAGTTCAGCTTTCATCCTCACCTTTAACAGTAAAGTCTACTCAGTGGGGCTTACTGCCAGATAGATGGATGTAGGATTGCAGTGTTGAGACTGCTACATGCTGATCAATCCAATACTCCTGAGTAAGGTAGGTTGATGAGTGACCTACCTAATACAAATAGGATGGACAGAGAGTGAGAGAATCAACTCATAATATACAGAGCTGAGGGAAAGCCATCTTTTGGCTTACGGTTCCCAGGATTCTCCAGACAGCTTGGTCAGTTGGAGTTAAAAAACCCATATTTGTTCCAAGCACTGAATAAGTAAATCATGGAACAACATGCTTCCTGTTGCTGAATCTGCTAAGAGTCTGCCACCAGAGAAGCTTGAAAGGCCTCAGGTGAGCCTCCCATTTAGGGCACAGTGGGCTGATGTGTAGAAGAACAATTGGATATGTGAGTACATCCCTACTTATCTTTACTTCCTTCACATTTTAAATCCCCTTTTATCTGAATTATTATCTTTTCATGAGCCACAGTATATTTTAGAAGTACTGGATAACAGGACGGGGGAAAGAGAAACCTTATTATTCTTAGCAATTCATACATTAGCCACCAGTGCACATAGTGGACAATTCTTCTTTTAACTGGTATTATACCATCTTGTGTAATAAAAACATACCCAAGGCAAAAAAATATGGGACAAAAAAACCACACTTCTGCTGAAGTCGACAGATAAATATCATTAGTATGCAAAAGTAGTCTTGCCTGTGTCCAAAAACTAATGCTGTACCAAGGCGTCAAGAGAGCCATTAGGCTGTTTTTCCCCCCAGAAGAATAGATTTCCATTAGAGAACTGATGAGTGCTTTGAATGAGCTGCGCTGTGGGGAACCATTTTGCTTTTTGCAAAATGTTGTCTGTCAGACACATAGACACACACACAGGGAAAGGTTGGGCACGAGTCTCTTGGAGCAGAGTTTCAAGTTTATCCTTGCTGTTCTGTTTCACAGACAGTATGCTTACAATGTCTGACTTGACCTTTCTAAAATCTGCAAAATGACAGCTGTAATGATTGTATACCTTCTTAAACGAAAATCATTATGGTGAACTTAGAGCTTTTCTTTTCAACTTTGCAGGTAGGGTTGGACAACCATTCAGTTCTGAAGCATGAACCAGAGCCCTGACACTTATTTCCATATCGTAATTCAGAGATAAAATATTATGATTCAGTATTTGCATACAATTTGCATTTAGATGGCAGACACCAGGATCTGTTGCTGTTCTTTTGATACCATTAGTGTAATTCTTAGTTGGATATGAGAATGTTTCAGCACTGATCATGAGATAATTGAGATTCCTGTTGATGCAAATTCTACACATAACAGTGAAAATGGAAGGCAGGTGTGGAGGGGAGGCAGCACTTGGAAACTGCATGGAGAAGATTCTAAGTGATGGCCCTTCATTGTGGAAACCTCTACCTCTGTCCATGCTATTCATGCTATTCAGAATAGAGCTTGAAAGATTATTATTCTTGACCTTCAACTTCCAGAATCCCACAGCCACCAGGGTAAAGTTTGTGCTTCCAGATGTATTCTGGGAGTTGTAATCCAAAAAGTTTAGAATCAGAATAAATAGACATGAAGGGGACGCATATAGTTCAGTGGCAGGGCACATGCTTTCTGTGCTTCAGATCCAAATTCAGCCTATCTAACGGTCTCCAATTAAAGTAACCCAGTTCTAGTATCTTCCTGAGGTGCAGAAGAACTACTGCCAGCAGATGTTATCTAATCTCTCCTTCTTTGATATACTGCTCTTTTGGCCATGCATTCAGGGTGCTTCCCAGTTCAAAATGTTGGCTTCTGATTTCACAGGCACCATATAAAAGGTAGGATGCAAAGGATTAAGTAGGGGGAAGTAAAATGGATCCATGTGGCTTGACTGCTGCATGAGACAA
This sequence comes from Ctenosaura bakeri, assembly GCA_948474755.1. NCBI lineage: Eukaryota > Metazoa > Chordata > Lepidosauria > Squamata > Iguanidae > Ctenosaura > Ctenosaura bakeri. The sequence continues at coordinate 235,905 of CAOLHI010000710.1, forward strand.
AAACTCCAGGAGGCAGCTGGTACCTACCTGGGCTGGTACCCACCTGTATTTAGGAAGAGTGTGCTGCAGGATGGAGACTGGCAATAAGGTATTCTTTGTGCCACACAGTGCAGAATACATCATTTTTTGTGCCACAGAGCCTGCCCTCCCTTCCCTTAGTCAGCCTGTTGTATTTGAGTGTTGTACAGGAGCTGCCTTGTTTCCATGATTGAAGTAAAATGTAGCCATTAGTCCTGTTAGTGTCTATACTTGGACCCACAGGTTGCTTGTATGTTTGAGTATGTGTTATCTTTTGCCATATGCAACAAATTGTCTTGGCATCAGCCCAGCTAGATGGTTCAATGACTCTGTGTTCATTTTTTTAAAGTGTGTGTGTGTGTGTGTGTGTGTGTAAGAATTTGTGCAGTTGGAATATCTGAAAAAAACCAAAACCCAACCATACTTTAATAGTCATAAAATGTATTACACTGATGGGTGTGTATGGCATTCACTATCAGCCATTCATAGCCATCTGAGCCCTAAGGTCCGTTGCCTTTTGGAAAAATATTCCTCATTCAGGTGCTCCATATTTTAAGGTTATCAGTGTATAGAGAGATTCTGGCAACGTATCTCTCACATGATTATTAAAATAGTCAGGAATTAGCCTGGCTGCTTTGAAGTTATGAAAGATCAGTTGTCATAGATACAACCTTGTTATCTTACGAATCAAGTAGTCATCAGTGGGATATTGGACTAGGCCACTCAAGTGTCATTTCAATGAAAACAAGTGCTCAGAATGTGATTGCCAATATCAGACATCTGATCTAAATACAGAGATGAGATCTCTTGGACAGAGCCCAAAGTCATTTTCAAAACCACTCTTGAGTCAAGGGAATATGATGAAATAAATCATATAGTTGACTGTTAGCTGTTCACCTTCTTTGCCTCTCCTATTCAGCTCCTGGCAGTGAGTCCTTTCTCTAAACAACTGATTTACATAAGATTGTGTTCTACTGTTTGAACATCTTACATTGAGCAGAGGCAGAAAAGAGTCAACTGTGGACGTTGTTGAGAGTTTTATTCAGCTGGGTCACTGTGAATGGTCAGGGAGATGACAAAAGATTGTTATTCATTACAAGTGGTGCCCTGAATTGACAGGGCACTTGAGTGTGACCTGTGACAGAAGTTGTTGGAAGATGCATGTATGTATGTGTGTGCAGGTGAAAACGTATGTGTCAAAACTGCAGTTCTGAAATTAAGTAGAATGAAATTGAGAGGCAGGGAATGTTTCTGAGTTGGCTGGAGGTCAACCTGCTCTGGAAGAATGACCTCTCTCTTGGGAGTTACTGTCTGTCAACAGAGTGTCTATTTCCTTCCAATGTGCAGTGCTGGTATATTTGTCAATAAATTGAATAGTACAAGGGCACCAGAAGTCTGCAGCACTTTCTTACTCAAAAAGAAACTGGCACCACAGTCCTATGAATATGTAGCCAGAAATGAGGAGAGGTCCACTGTATTTAATATAGCTTATTCTCAGGGAACTACAGAGGAGGAAAAAGTTACTTTTCTAGACTACAACTCTCAAAATATATCAGCTGGCAGTGAGTCCTTTCTTTAAACAATTGATTTGTTTGTGGCAATGGACACTGGGACTGAGAGTCCAAAAATCTCTGCTGCATTGCTAGCATGGAATTTAGCGTCATGCCAATGGCCAAACTGATTGGGGGTTCTGGAACCTGTATTCCAAAGAGATTTTTCTGAGATTTGCAATGCTATCCTCAGTCCTGCTATCCTATTTGCAATGCTATCCTCAGTTCCTCAGTCCTGTCCTCAACAAGTGCTACATCCAGTGCCTCCATATAGCCATGATAGATAGCTATTCTATTAAGTTTTTTAAAAAGGAGTTTTTTAAAAAAAAAGAAGGTGAGATGTTGCATACATGCCTCCTTCTTTTGTTTGTTTTCCTGAATTTGGAACCTGGTAATGCAGGGGCTGAAGTACGCACTACTAACCTTCTCAGGACCAAAGAAGTGCAGAGAGATTAATCCTACCAGTACTTAGCTTGAAAGCAGTACATGTGAAAAGGATCTGGGTGTCTTAGGAGACTACAAGCTAAACTGAGTTAATAGTGTGATGCAGCAGCCAAAAAAAAAAAAAAGCCAATGTAATTCTGAGCTGCATCATTAGGAGTATAGTGTCCAGAACAAGATATGTACAAATACCACTCTATTCTGCTCTTCTGGAATTCTGTGTCCAGTTTTGGACACCACAGTTCAAAAAGAACATCAACAAGCTGGAATGTGTCCAAAGAAGTGTTTCACACCATTTCAAAGATCTTGGAACCTGAGGAATTCTGTCCAGTTTCTCAGGGTACTTGGCTCTAGTGGTAGGTTCAATGTACTTGCAGGCTGATGTTTTCACTAGAAGACCATTTTCTGCAAGCCTAAAAGAAGCACAAACTGAATGTGCTTAAATTATGATAATCTATTCATCAAAGTTGTATTGGTAGACCCAGAATTCTTATCACTGCTATCTTATGGGTTGCATCAGCATGAGATTGTTTTTATTCTTCTTAAAAGTAATATTCTAAGCTCTGGAACCTGGCATTTTGTTTGTCATTTTGATGGGTCTTGGAAAATGTCCATTGCTGAAAGATAACAGTCCTGTAGTGGGCTGTCCTACTGGGCAATTCCACCCCAGAAAAGTCACACTGCAATTTATCCCATAGGAAAGGAAAACTGACCTTACTCAGATCTGCTGAGGGCTTAATAAATATCTTCAGACACCCAAATTACCCAGGGATATAGCACATACAATAAATACAAAAGAGCTAAAATTAAGATTCCCCCTGAAAAACATTGATCTGAATTTAACATTGTCCTTCCTGGTGTTATTAACTTCTATCACTACTTAATATTTATGCTATTTGAGAAGGACAATGCTGTATTTCCCCAGGTAGTTCCCTTCATTAAGTGTATACTGATATTTAAATTGCAAGGCAGACTGGGTGAACATAGAGTGCAAAATTGCTTGCTTAGCAGGGTAGCTTTAGTGCTTTTCCCCACAAAATCACTGGCTTTGTCAATATTTCTTTCAAAGCCTTTAATAATTTAAAGAGAAGTGCCACTGCAACAATGTGCGCAGAAAGCTGACAGCTTGCAGTAATAATGTGAACAATATTGTCTTTTTTCCTAGCAAGCACTGCAGGGGTGGGGTTGCAATCTGTGGAGAAGAACAATTGAAATTCAAGATTCTTTGGCTGCCTGAGAACACAAACATCTTCTTGTTATAAAAATGTTACTAAAAAATGACATTCTACCCTTAAACTAAACTTGTTGCTTTTGAGTGCCCTCAAGTTCTTTCCAACTTACGGTGATCCTAAGGTGAACCTAGCACAGGGCTTTCTGTGGGCTGAGAGTGTGTGATGCACTCAAGGTCCCCCAGTGAGTTTCCATGACCAAACTGGGAATCAAATCCTGGTCTCTACAGTTGTAGTCCAGTGCTTAAACCACGACACCACTCTGGCTCTTTTTCAGACTAAACTTCATTCCAGCAATTTTGTGGGTTTTTTTTTTTTAATTCGATTTGATTCTATCCGTTGGATATTGAACCCCCTTACTCCCAAAGAATGGCACTCAAAGATAGCATCAGGGAAACAAAAAACATTAAAGCAAAAATATATTGAAAGCACAATTAAAACAATGAATAAAAGACATCACATCAGAAACTACATCAATAAAAGGAAGAATAATTCCCACTGTAGCATGAGGAAGTCATCTTGTCCTTCTACACAGGCAGCAACATTTCTTGGTCATGCCCTGGTTTCATGGGGCTCTCAATGTTTTTCCTGCATCTTTAACACTTTCAGGGGAAGGAGTGCTGTCTCAATTTGGCGTGGACAGTCCCAATGAATCCTCAGTTGTCTCACTTTTTCAGCTGCTTTTGAAATGTCCCAGTTTCTCTCCTCCTCCCTCTTTTCTCTTTCATTGTCAGTTTACCTCAGTTAGTGTAAGCTGAGTTCAAAGTGCAGAAATAGTTTGGATTCTGTTAATGCATCAGAAAGGAGAGGAAAGGAGGGAGCAGAATCTTGCCCTTCCCAGTAGGCTCAAGCAAAAACAAACTGCCTTATCCTCTCCTAGCTTGTGTGTTCTTCCTCATCTTGATCATATTCCTATGTGTCCTGATTTTCACATGTGAGATGTTGGAGGGTATGGTGTCATTTAACAGATACAGATTTTCATAGCACTTTAGTTCTGTGCTATTTAAAAGCCACTCATTACAGCAGGCATTCTTCAGATAAACACAGCTTGGAAATGTTACTTTTTGGACTACAACTCAACTCCTCCCAGCTGGAGGATTATAAGTGTTGTATCAAAGCAGTTCCCCACCCCTAATATTCTTCTAAGTTCTTCAGTTAAGTATCGACTTCTGATTAAATCTATCTCCTTCATTTTCTAATATGGCTCTCTGTCTCAAGGCCAGCTTAATCTCTATCAAGGCCCGCACTTGAAATGTTTACAGTCGGCCCTCCACATTTGTAGGTTTGACTTTTACAGATTAGATTATTTGAAAGTTTCTCAAACCTCTACCCCCTCTCCTGACCTCAGGCACTTCTTTTCTGAGGAACCTTCCCTTTTGGTGGCTCCAAGCAGGCTGTGCAGCCCTATAAAAACCCACTGTTGGTCATCCTCCTCCTCCACCACCACCAGCTGCCCAGACAGCTAAGGATGGTTTGCCGCCTGATTTCTCAGCACCACCGAACCTCTCCTGATGCCCCCACCACCACACAAGGAAGGAGACGGGCTAGAGAGAGGAAGTATGGGGCCACCATGCTGCCGCCCCCTTCCTTCTTCTTTCCTTTACCTGGTTTAGACCCTGGATGTCTGTTTCATCTCACCATACATTGACCCCTTCTCACAGACACCCACACATATTTTGGTATTTATGATTTCTCTACTTCTGCAAGCTTCCTGTGCCCCTAACCCTTGCAAGTGTGGAGGTCCAACTGCATAGTGAATTCCCAGCTAAAGCTTGTTTTGGTTCCCTTTCCTCCTTTGTGGAGTTTAGCAGACACCAAGTGGAGAAAGTAGCTGACTTGGTTTACGTCTCATAGTTTGCTGTTTCCCAGGTGCACAAAAGCTAAAACTAGCAATAAATAGAGAATCTGGAAAACAGAATTACACTGCCATTTAAGTCTGGCTACAGAATAGCCTTTCTTCAGAGACAGTTTTTTTTTCATCAGCAAACCATTTGGCTAATTCAACAATGCTCATCTTGAGAAAAGCATTCACGTTTGTCTGTTTGCCCTATTTTGGGAGAGGAGATACTGTAAAGTTTGGTGGCAGGAGCCCATGTGCCCCTTAGATGGAGGATAAGTAGAAACTGTTGGGTGCGCTTTATTATGTTGGTCCCTTTATCATATTTGCAGTGTTGTTATCAGTCTTATTTTTTTTTAAAAGTACCCGGTACAGCAAAGGAATGTTTTTAAAACTACTTTCTGACCATGAACCCAGTTTGTGCATAAAGTAGCCAGAGTCTGTACAGCCACTGTTGTTCTTGTGTGCCTTCGAGTTGTTTCAGACTTATGGCACCTCTAAAATGACCCTGTCATGGGGATCTCTTGGCAAGACGTGTTCAGAAGGAGTTTGCGTTTGCTTTCCTCTGAAGATGAGAGAGTGTGACTAGCCCAAGGTCTTCCAGTGGGTTTCTGTGGCCAAGCAGGGATTCAAAGTCTGGTCTCCAGAGTCATAGTTCAAGGCCCTTTTCGCAGCACCGGCGCTCGCGCGACGGAGGAGGGCGGCTCACGCAAGAAGCCTTCTCCGGGAGGCTGCTGCTTCCCCCCTCCTTCCTTCCACAGGCGAAGGAACGAGCGGGGAAGCGGAAGCCTCCCGGAGGTGGCGGCAGCTCGCGCGTCCTTCCATTCCCCCCCCGCGCGCGCGAGAAAGGAGCCTGTCCCCTCCATCCCCCCCGCGCACGCGAGAAAGGAGCCTGCCCCCTCCATCCCCCCTCGCGCGCGAGAGAAAGGAGCCTGTCCCCTCCATCCCCCCCCGCGCGCGAGAAAGGAGCCTGTCCCCTCCATCCCCCCCCGCACGCGTGCGAGAAAGGCGCTTGTCGCGTCCGCCCCCCTGCGCGCCCGCGCGCGAAGCAGGACGTGTCGCGTCCGTCACGCTAGCGCCCTGCCCCGTCCCTTCCTTCCGCAGGGGCGGAGGGAAGGAAGCACGACCTGGCCGGCTCCCGACGCTCCGCACGAGAGGTAAGTGCGCATGGGCGCCGGGAGCGTTGCGCAAGCGCGGGTGATTTTCGCTTCGAAGCGAAAATCAAAAAACCCACGCTCGCGCTGCTTCAGCCCCGTGAGCCCAGCAGAAGTGGGAGTGTGTCATGCGGAGCGATGCTCCCACTCCCGCGAGGCTCACGGGGCTGTTGCGCGAGAAAAGGCCCGTGCGAAAAGGGCCCAATACTCAAACTACTATGCCATGCTGGTCCTAGTGGTACAGCCACTAGTGTCTTGCAATAATCCTCAACAATTATATTAATCTATGGGTCCTGGTGTTGATAAGAATATCATATATTGATTACAGTATGTTTCTCTTACAATTATTTTTAGATACTGTATATATCTCATTATCATTGTAGTTATTCTATATGTGCTAGTCTGTAGCCATATATGTATAAACATATACAGACCAGCACATAAAATATAGAATAACTACAATGACAATGTGATATATACAGTATCTAACAATAGTTGTAAAAGGAGCCAAAATATATATTTAATTAGATCCAATGCTACAAGGATTTAATTTAGGTCCAGCGGAGCTTTGATTTCAAATGTATTTGATCAGCCAGCATAAACAGTGGAGCAGAGCTCTCCAGGCAGGAGGGACAGGAATGAAAACAGAGAACAGACCTGCAAAAAACTGGTTTCTGTAGTAGTCAAGACTACGTTTAAGCCAAAGAAAAGGCATGTCTAGCGAAAGAAGGTGCTTTGGGATTGTTGAAGTGGAAACTTTGTTTTAGGCAAGGTGGTATTATAGAAGTAGCTTTCAGCACAATTGAGTGCATAGACTCATGTTGAAAAATCCCACTGTTACTCACAGATTAAGTGTGCTTAGTGTAAATTTCTTTAAACTCAGCCACAGCTCAACATAGATGCTTCATATAATGATTTCACACAACCTGAAATAAGGCCCATCTTGTTATTCTTCCGGGCTCATCTTGTGCTCTATGTTTACACACATTTCATGCTCAAGCCAGAGTCCACTTTATCTGGAATGTTGGAGATAAACATAATACAAAAGCTCTAACAACACCTACACTCAACTATTAAGGGAAATACTGTTCTTTAAAAAAAATTCTCAAGAAATCTCTCCCATTAGCAAACACAGTGATATTTAATGATGCTTGCGAAGTTTCAATCTGCGATAACAAAATAATTGTGACATTAATACTGATCAACCACTTGTCTTGATATGCAGCTCCATAGATTCATCACTGTGCTATTGTAATCTAATAATAGGCACTTATGCATTCCAATTCAAAGTTAAAAATAGATCCAAGAGCGTAGGGGGAGAAATGATGATTCGGAACAGTCACACTCTCAAACTCTTTCTTTCTAAAAAGCCAAAGAAAAAGCATGTCTAGAGAGAGAAGGTGCTTCGAGATTGTTGAAGTGGAAACTTTGTTATAGGCATGATAGATTAGATATCAAGGAATGTAGGAAAACACTACAGCATTCTATCATGCACTTTCAGTGTAATTCAAAAGGAAAATGGGCATTGGGTGAAAAGGGCTGCATTTTATATCACAAGTTTGTTTGAGGCCAGTTGGATATATTTTCATCAGAGTAACAGGAAAATGAGATAACCCTTGTTTATAGTGCTTAGACTTTAAATATAAATAAATCTACTATATAAAAGTCAAAGTTAGTGTATTTGTTTGTGTCAGGCAAAGATCTCATATGATTGGCTGTGTAAGGCGAAGATCTCATATGATTGGCTGCCTAAGAAGATTCTATGGAATCCTGGGATTTGCAGTTTAGGGAGGGGCCTTTAGAACTCTCAGCCAGAGAGCTCTTGGGCCTCAGACTGGTTGCTATTGAGATGAGGCCTAGCAGCAAGGAGGAGGGCAGTTGGGTCCCTCAGGAACCCAACCTGTATATGTTAATAACTCTGAATACAGATTGATTGAGGAACATGGGGAAAGTTACAGGTACTAGACAAGACAGTTTGGGGAATTAGAGACACAGGATCTCAAATTTTTCTAACAAGTATTACCTATGAGAAATAAAATCCTGTGCAACACCAGGTATGTACACTAGTAAGTAAATAAAGCCTTTTTTTTTTTTACAGTGGTTTAATACAGGAGAAAGTGTGGTTCAAACCTCCCATCAGCTGTTGGTGACCTTGGGCAAATCATGTTCTCTCACCCTCAGAGGAAGGCAGAAACAAACCAACAAACCTCTTCTGAACAAATCTTTATAGGAAAACCCCATGATAAGCTCACCTTAAGGTCACCGTAACTCAGTAAGGTCACATAGCAACAACAATACAAGGATTGAGCCAGTGCAGTATAGTGGTTTGAGTACTGGACTAGGACTCTGAAAGAACAGGATTCAAATCCTTGCTCAGCCATGGAAGCTCACTGGGTGACCTTGAGCAAGTCACACTCTCTCAGCTTCCAAGGAAGGCAATGGCAAACCTGCTCTGAACAAAACTTGCCAAGAAAACCTCCAATAAAGTTGCCTCAAGGGTGCCATAGTTTGGAAACAGCTTGATAGCTTATGGCAACAAGACTCAGCAAAGAATATTCAAAAGTAGTCAACCACTGTGAGATTTTTTTTTCACATTTCAGGGCTTTTCTTGCAAAAAAAAATCATTTTTTGCACAAAAAAAAAATGCTTTTGCACAAACTGAAATGCAAAAACAAAACAACCCCCTACAACCCTTTAAAATATATAGTCCAGGGTGTGTAGGATTCAGGCAAATCAGCAGGCAAAATCCAACACCGGGAGAATAATCACAGAAAGTTTTCATGATACAAAAGTTAGCAGGCAGGGTTAGGAACATCATTGTTACCAGCAGTAGGAAGAAAACACTTGAAATTCTTTGTTCTTGTATGCAACAATGAAATAAGGGAAGATGTACATCCTTACTATCATACAGTCATGTCTCCATATTCACTAGGGCTAGGAGCACAGGACCTCCGTAAAAGTGGAAAAACTGCAAATGTAAAAATGGGTGGGTCTATGGGATGGGGGCCAAGGCATGGTGGAAAGAATGTGCACCAAGTGTCCAAACCAGATCAGGGAAAGGGGAGGGAAAGGGGGTAGGTTGATATGGTGGCCCTATGTTTCCTTTCTCTTGCCCATCTCTTTCCTTGGTTGTGAAAGAGCATCGAGAGAGGGTTCGTGGTTATCAGAATGCATAGCTCCTGTCATATAGTGGTCTGCCAGATATGTATTGAAATAGTGTATTGTAGAAGTATTGCTGTAGAACTCCCCAAACTTAGTTGTAAAGCTACAAAGTATCCAGTGCTAATTAATGATGGCAACAACATATCTGTATGCAGCCAGCCTATATTATTACAAAGTATCAGTTGGTTAATTGCTTTATTGCCTATTGCTACAATATATCCAGTGGAAGGGGAAGATCAGAGTGGGCAAAAATGAAAGTGTAAAGGCAAATGTTTTGAAAAGTTGGTGAGTCTAAGGTAAGAGGCAGGAAATATGTGCCTGGCTCAAGGATGAGAACTGGGAACGAAATGCAGGTCTGGAAACTTTCAGAAGAAGTGGAGTGATGGTAGATTTATGATCATCTGCAATCACAACTTTGCACACCTAAAATTTGGAATTGTATCTATATACAGTGAGAGTTTCATGTCTGCTTTAATCCTAGCCACTTTGGAAGTAGTGTGCTCTTGCTGGCATTCTACAAATGAAAACTACTATCTACCTCAGAGTGAAGTTTGTGGCTTGTGGGTTATCGCATACATGACAGTGGTATTGAGAAATCAAGGTGCGAGCCATCTTTAGCTAGCCAGGCAGCAGCTGGTGGAGGAGGAGGAGGACCAGAGGCAGTTTTTTAATAGGATGCACAGCTGATAAGAGTGAATTTTCCTCTGGAAAAGAAACACTTGAGGGGGAGGACCACGGGTTGAAGAAACTTGCAAATAATCAAATTCATGACAGTTAAATCCACAAATGTGGACGGCTGACCATACATAAAGATAGACCAGGCTCATTCTTTGTTATTATAGACCAGTGGCTTTCAATTAGAGTGGTTGTCCAGGTGTTGCTGGACTTCACCTTCAAAAAACTCTAGCTGGCATGGCCAGCGGTCAAGAATTTTGGGAGATGATGCTAATTAACATCAGGAACTATCAGGTTGCTGTAGATGAAAGGATTGCAGTTTCCAGAATCTCCCAGCCAGCATGTCTTCTAGCTAGGAGATTCCAGAAATTATAGGGCCAATTCACAGTACACATTTCTAGCACTATGATTCCATTCTAACTACCATGGAAACATCCTGTAAAATATTAGGACTTGTAGTTTAGGGAGGGGTATTTGCTAGTTGCTAGAGAAGAGAGTGTGGTTGCGGCTGCTGATAACCCAAGCAGTGAAATTCATATGGGGAAGTAGCAATAGCAATAGCCACAGCATGTGTATTTCTATACCACTTATCAGCTATGTGCTCTCTAAGTGGTTTACAATGTATTTAGCTAATTGCCCCCAACAAGCTGGGTACTCATTTTACTGATCTGCAGAAGGATGCAAGGCTGAGTCAACCTGGAGCCTGGCAGGATCGAACTCACAATCTGGTGGCTGCAGTACTGGCATTTAACCACTGCGCCACCAGATCCCAACGCAATCCAATAATGTTTACTCAAAAGTAAGTAGTACTATATGCTATATATAGTAAGTAGTACTATACATACTTCCTCTATGTACGTTTGGATTTGCAGAGAGTTGACACATTCCAAGAAAGCCTTTACAACTTGTATGTCCCTCAGTCACACAGGCAAAGATCATCTCCTGCATGCCACACAATACAACACCCAGTTTGAGGGCAGCATTATGTTCATGGACTGGGCAGTGCCCTTTCTGGAACCAGTATAATTAACTAGGGACCTTACAATCAAATATGAACAAGGGAGAGGAGAGATTTTGCCTCTCCTGCTCTAGCAACCACCTCATATCTCAGTAGGGTTACCCATCCTCCCCTTGGAGTGTAGTTAAACTTGAAACTTGGGCCAGGTAGTTCTGAAAAGCAATCTCTTTATCAAGAATTCCCAGCACCATTAATGGACTATGCAAAAACCAAAAGAAACCCTACAGATTATTTGGAGAATCAACAGCAATGTGGTTAAAATCAATATACAGTATATTTGCAGGGCAGATGCACCCTTAAAAAATTATTGGTCCTTGGTGCTAACAATGCTGAAGTCACCAATATAGTGTCCATAAAACCTGGCTGAGGCATGTGCTAGCCCATTTTTTTTCTCCTCTGCAGTTGAAGCAGGTGGTTTCTCCATTAATCTGAACTGGGAGAGTGTGTTTGTCCTCTGGAATAATTGAGGGTGGAGAAAGAGAAAACCAGCCCCACCAAAGTTCTTTTTGCCTGAACGTTTGTTGGTGGGGTTGAGCTATGCTTATCAGAATATTCACTTGAGGTGAGATTCAGATGAAAAGAGGGGAAAGGACTATCAAAAATGGTCAGAAGATGGAAGAAGGCAGGGACCATTGAGCAGAGGGATCCTTGTCTAGGAATGTGCTTCTGCTCATAAGAAAAGAAACAAATCTTGCCTGGCCATGGAAATCCACCCCTATGAGGGACCTCTAGGGCAACAGATGATCTTTCATGCCCCCTTTCTAACTGGATACTTTTCTCCATCCCCAAACAAATGAATAGGATGATGGAGAACATTCTTTATTCAGTTGGATGGAGTGATGGGAAGCAATTAAAAAAAAAGGCAGACAGACTGCCTAAAGATGGAGGAAGGGGCTGTCATCTGAGTCAGTGTTCAATTCACTGGCATAGAGATTTGTTACTACAGCTTCAAAATTGTGAGGAAGGTCCAAAGTTCACAAGATATCAAGAATCCACTGTGACCTGAATTTTCATATTACATATTTCATACTACATCAGGCCTTGATCTAATATAAGTTAAGAGTAATTAGCCTTGATCTAATATAAGTTAAGAGTTAAGATTTTCTCTGTAAATCAGTGTCAGTGTTACCTTCTCTATGTTCTAGTGAACACTGGTTGATAGGCTTTTTTCCCCTCTAAAAAGAAGCCAGTATAGAGATAGCAACAGCCCTGCCCCAGCCAAATAATGCGTAGCATCATAGCTTCTGACTGACACACTTAGAACACAGTTCAGCAGAGAAAAATGGAATAACAGGGCTCCATTGAGCATATGAGCATCTTCTGAATGTAGTCACTGTGCCCATTGCAGTGTCCAAGTATATAAGGGGAGATGATACACAGGAGAAGTAGTGTCTAAGTATATTAGGGAAGATGAGAAACTGAGGCCAAGTAGGGAAGATGAGAAACTGGGCAGGAAAGCAATGAGATGCAAGCAACTTGCAGAATCTTTTCTGGTTAAAGCCATCAGCTATGTACTGGTTTGACATTTAGAAGGGTGATTGAATGAAATGAAGAGCCAGGCAGTGGGTGTGTGTTTCCCTTTGTTTGGAATCTCTATATGGGGGTTGACAGAGAAGCTAGAGAGAAGTGTGATTCACCACTGATAATAATTCCAGAGCCAGGATGGTGGGGGAGAAAGGAGGAGAGCTGAAACAGGCATAAAAGCTATGACTCAGTAAACGTTCCCAGCAGTGGACAAGACAAGAGTTGTGAACAAAAGGTTCAGTGAAGATGAGAGGGTGCAGTGGATGGCACAGTGGGTTTTTACCACCTACAATATTAAGTATGCCCTGGTCATGAAGGTATTTCCCAGTCTAGCCATAGGCAACTCTTCTATCTGATAAATAAAAGAAAAAACAAGCAATTCCAAGAAACCATTCACAAGGGTGAATTTAAGGGCCTTCTCCCTCCTCGTGAGAAGCCACTCCCCATCCAATGAGTAGCACAGAGTGGCGTGTCCCTTATGATTTAGAAAAGTCCAACATGGCAGACACCACACCCAGAAGTGTTCGTTGGAATGGAACCTCACAAAGCCAGTCCCAAACACACAAATCAGTGAACTGTCTTTCTAAATAAATGGCTTAGTCTCCACTGGAGTAGACCCATTGACTCAATGGAACTTATGCATGATTTGATTTACCATGTTTCTGTTGGTCTGGTGGAACTACTTCCTTAAAGACTAGCAACTGGATTTAGGCCAATGCAATCAGACAGTGGTACACTGGAAAGTAATCCTCCTTAACCAATTAGCAGCCCTCAGGTGGCCAAAGAGAATTTAGTTGACCAAAGAAGTGTAAAAGTTTTTTTTTTTAAAAAAAAAAGGGAAAAGGAAAAAGAAAAGGGGTAAGTAGAACTATAAGTACTGCATTTATATGAACCAAACAGCAAAAAGTAACTGGAAAAAGGCAATTACTGTGAAATAATATATCCATGAAGGGTTATATTAAAGATTTTATTAAGGCATAATAAAGGTACACAAGGATCTTTCTTATTTTTGCTGCAACAGACTAACATGTCTAACAGTTTGGAATATTACATGCAGACTTCTCTGACTTTAGTGTTGTATTCTCTGTAAGTACCAGTTACCAGTCAGCACCAAGTATACTTTACACAGTATATTTGTGGAACTTTACACATCTGCTTAGAACATTTGGCTTCTTTTTAAATTTTCCATGGAAGATACTCTAGGTTGCAACAAATAAAAATTGGTTCTTTTTTGTGGGGGGGATATGCAAATGTAATTATACTTATGGTACTTCAGTGTATAAACATCCATTGGCCACCGCTTAGCTCAAGAGTTGTTAACAAGTAAATGCCCTTGTGGGAATTCATGTCTTCATCTGAAGCAGAGAAACATCCAGCCAGTTTAATGGAGCCTGGTTGAATAGTGTGCCACTGACTGGAACCAGATGTGTATTTACTGTAGCTGTTATTAGACTGGGAAGTTGTCTGCATACTCTAAGTTGGGGATGTGTTTAGACTGCAAGCCTTTATCAGCATAGTCAATAGTGATGAATGGTGGGGTCATAGGCCAACATCTGGAGGGCCACATGATTCCATTGCTGGAATGCTTCTGTTTTTATCACATTTAGGGTTCCAAACCAATTAAAGATTATTTTGCTTTTAGAAATTAATTCATTACATAATTGAATTATAAATAGGTGTATTTGTGCGACATGAGATTATTTCCAAACTGCTTTGCTGGGGAACAGCTCAAAGCAAGGCCATCCTAATAAATTTTACTGTCTGAGGCGGATGATACCCTTGTCTGCTTACCTAAGTCAAAGAGCACAGTAGCCAAAGTCAGCTACATTCTTTTGGTACATGAGGCATAAAAACTCATAGGCACCTCCTCACCATCTCTGGCAACAACAACCGCCACAACAACAACCATAACAATGTAAATAACTAAAAATTTGTTGCCTAATGGTAAGTCTGGCTTCAACTCAAAAGAAATAAAAGAGAGGGAAAGACAAATTGGGGGCTTGTTTCAGTTGGACCCCCCTCCCACAGGACCATTTGGTATAAATTGTTGGCTAGGAGATTCTGGGAGCTGTAAGCAACAATATAACTTCCTCAGGTTTGGGACTATGTGGGCCAAACTACCACTATATGCTCTATGGGAAATAGAGTTACAGCCTGGATGACCCATATGCTGGGGGGAAGTAATGTTCAAATCAAATAAATAAATGGAATTAAGTACTCTGGGTTTTGGTCATGGCATTTTTATTTAAAATACTGTTTGCTGTGATTTTATGGTTTCACTGATACTTGCAAGCCATCTTAGAAGGTTTGTATCTTGAAAGCAACCTATATATAATTCTATTAAATAAATGATACATAATAATGCATTGATTATTCACGGCAATGAATTGCTGCATTCAAGTCTGATAAAATCTCTGCTGATCATGAGTTTGCTTTGTTTCCCTTCAAATATAACAATTGAAATCCAATTGTTACTCAAAAACAGAGTAGATCCACTGAATCAGTAGTAACTTGATAAATCCACACTGCTGTAAATGTTGTTGATTCTGTGGCTCTACTCTAGCTGGAACTAATTTTGGATTTAGGCCAGTTACCCCATGAACTGGGGTGGGACACCTTTGGACCTCAACACGTTGTTAGGTTACATCTCCTGTCATTCCTGTTCATAGTCATGTTTGCTAGGAATAATAGTTATTTGAGTCTGACAACATCTAGAGAAACACACAGGGTCTGCACCTCTCCATGTCCTCCAATGTTTCGTATATGAAAACCTGGACAAACATCAGAGTATGGTCAAGATGGCAAAAGTAAATAATGAGGAATAAGCCAGGAGAGGCACAGCAGTTTGCTTTGGTCTGAGCTTACTGGGAACAGCAAGATTCCCCTTTGTCTTCTTCCTTTCCTCCCTGCTGAGTTAATGGAATACAAGCTGATTTCTCACTTTGAACTTAGTTTGCAGCAATAAAGCAAGCTGAAGACAAAGGGGGAAGGTAGGAGGAAGAGAGAAAAACTGGGACACTTTAAGAGTAGCTTTAAAAAGTGTGATAACAGAGAATTCACTAGAACTGTCCCTGCCAAACTGGGACACTTGGAGGGTAATCCTTGTCTCTTTATGACTGCTTCTGAGTCGATTTTGTAGGTAGATTTTTTTCCTCTTCTTCTTCACATAACTAAAATTTGAAAGTATTATATCAAATTGCTATGTCCCTCATCTTTATTGTGCTAAAATTAATTGTTCAGCGAAGCTTAGTGTTATTGGTAATTTATACAAGTGAGTCAATTAAAAGCCCCCTAGGCTGCTTTGGAGCCTTACCTAAGCATGCAGTGATTTAAAAAATCATCATAGTAAGCAGAGAGTAGAGTCTAAAAATACTCATTGTCTCTATCATTAGACAGATGGGTGTAGGTTCACTTGTCTTACATTAATGAATGCAAATGACTCATAACAGCCTCTTCATCCATTTGGGGTTCTGTGTGCACAAGGGTTCGTGAGCTCTTCTGTTCACTCTGCACATTCCTTGCACAAATGCAACACTGAGTTTTAGTAATATATGTAGGTGTATTTATTTTGTGTAGCCCAGGATAGATGGTTTAGAGAAGGGAATGGTAGTTCACAGAGAAGATACAGCTGGCACTGTGCTGGCTTTCTCAAAAATATAGTTGGCACTCTTTACTGAGAGGCTAATTTAATTAAAATGATTGATTGTTGCGAGCTCAGAAACAGTGTCCTATTAGCTATAGTTACATGGGTTATGTTAATCTATCGACCAGTTTTGCAATTAATATTGCATATTATAACTGAATATCAGTCTATATGTACATAAACAGGGGAGGCTCCACATTAATGATTAGCCTTGTAGTCATAAATCTGTTGCCAGTTTCTCATTATTCCCGCTATGTAAGAATAAGGATGTAGTAGAACGTAGTGTTTCTCTCTGGATCTGTGGCCTTTCTGATCTTCCCAGGGAGGAGGACCCATCCAAGCATATACCTATACTGCCAATGACCTTGAAGAATCTTCTGACTGGAGGCCTCCCAAAAGGGTTCCTGGCTGTCTCTCAGGTGTTGTCCCTCACCTCTGCTTCCATTGTCCCTCAGGGTCAACATAAGCATGCTAGATGGACAATTCAGACAATGCTGACAAACTGCCCGATAGTCACACATGGGTCTCATGAGTATGTGTGGTACTTGTCCACATCAGGTCCTGGCTTAGGGTTTAGGATTAGGGTTCTTTTCACATTGCACAATTAGAGCATTATGATTTTATTTTCACTGCCATGGCTGAATCCTACGGAATCCTGGGGTTTATTATTTGGGGAGATTCAGGGGAACTATCTGGATGAGAATTCTAAATACAGTACTCCTCCCTAAACTCCAAATCCCATGGTAACTGTATGGTATAAAAGGGCCCCCAGAAAGGATAGAAGCTCTAGCTCTCCTTTTTGAAATGAGCCATTGCTGAAGCAAGAGTTCTCTTGAAGCTACTTTGCATAGCTTTTCCTGACTTGGGAAGATGGAGGAGTCCCTATCTTTCTTTCTGTCATCTATCTTCTGTTTTAGATACAGAATGTACATAGTGCACCTACAGCCTACACACATGCGGTCTCTGCACAGAGGAGATGAACAACACATTGAGGTTGGGAATGGAGTCAAGTAGGGCCAGAAACACATTACAGGGATCTGTGTACTGTGGTATCTGCAGATGATCGCTAATGGAGAACCTTATTCCTTAATATACAAAATGCATGTTGACTGCATTTTTTTTCATCCAATCCTTGGGTGTAGTATTGCATGTATAAAGGAAAGCTTTTTATTCAGTGGTCATGCTGGCTGAGAGATACTAGGAGATGAAGTTAAGAGAAAAGTTGGTAAAAGTTGTTCTTGTTGTTGTTATTATTCCATAGTTTCCTCAGCAATCAGGTACAGCACAGAAGTTCCTTCCCAGTATCAAAAGAATCAAGAGATGAGTTTTTGAATTGTGTATTACAGGAAACATTGCATTGAAATTAAGTTAAAATAACAACTAGAAAATGATAACATTACATCTGACTTCCTCTCTGGGGGAAGCCTCAGGGAATTTGTGGGGGAGAGTGTATGCCCTGAGGATATGTGCGCAGGGAACTCACCGTTCCTAAACTTTTTTAAAAAATAAAGTCTACAAAAGTTTTAATCCTCCACATAAAAGGGGAGCTGAAAACTCACTGCATTTGCAGATTTGAGATTTCTACCCCAATTTCTAGTAAAAATCAGAGCTGTGAAACTTTTGACCCATTAAACCATACATTACTCACTAGCCATGTATTGTAGCCTAGCAGGTTCTTAAGGAAGGAAGGAAAACTGAAAATTTTATTATGTCCTTAATGGATCTCTGTCCTGTACTGATGACCACATTTAGCTTAAGACAAGTCGTGAATGTATGGACTTGGTGCAGATATATAGTTCTTCTCTGGATTAATGACTGAATCATTTCAGTCGTGTTTATCCAGGTAGAGCAGCTGCTTCTTTCTTTTTTTTAATGGTATGACTCAGATAGCCTTGTGCCACAAACTATATTGATAGAGTGTTGACATGTATGAGAGCCAATGTGTCTATCTGGTTGTGCAGGTAAGAGAACCTGGGGAACAGATATTTCTTAGGCTGTGCTGTATAATACACTGTTTGCCCAACAATATGAAGAAAAAAACACAGTAGGGAATGGAGGTTTCTGTTCTGAGATATATGCAACTGGACTATATCCTTTGTGGTATAGCTGAGGTTAAAATATGTTTTTGTTAGAAGTACCTTTGGATTTGGGGACTCTTTAGCTGTGTTTTTGTTGCAAATGGCAGAGTGCCCCTCTTTAGTAGCATAGAGGTTAACAATAGCATGTTGTTTTGGAAGTACAAATAGAAATGTCCCCGTTAAAATATCATGTGGTTATGAATAACTTAAACTTTGTTTCATTTGCAGATAAAGCAAATAAACCCTTCAGCGTATTAAGTGCATCAGGCTGTTATGGCAAATAGAACTTGAAAATGAACCAAAACCACTACAATTTTCACCATTCTTTTAAATTCTTAGTTACAGGTGGGCTCTCTGGTACTCCTTATGGGTTTTACTAGAGCCTTGAGAACCGCTAACTAGAACCCAGTGTAGAAGAGGTGTATTTAGAATTAAAGAGTTGTAACATTGGAACTGGTTATGCCCAGAGCTTGGAAAATCTGTTTGGACAACAGCCCCCAATGTCTCTCATTCAGTAGGCATTGGGAGTTATGGGAATTGTAGTCCAATAGGTAACTTTCCCAAGCTCTGGTTTTAGGTACCAGAACTGAGCAGAGCTCACAATCCTCTGCTTCAGTCCTCAGCATTATAATTTAGGGGACATGGGGGAGTCATTTTGCTGCTGCTGTCTTTAAACAGTTGGAAGTCATAAATCCTTGCTGATCTGCTAGAACAGTTGATGTGGAAAATTATATGCCCTCCCATGTACTAACTCCATTATCTATGTTACTAGAGAAGCAGCCAGGAATCAGCAACTGCATCACTATAGGAGTATAAAAGAAAGTCCTTACAGCTATATGAACAGCAGCTTTGAGTTGGGCCGCAGACAATCATTTTGTGAAACAGTTGAACACATTGTGCCAAAAAAAAAAAAAAAAAAGTTTCCCCATCTTTTACACACCATTTCATTAGTCTCATTTATGGTCAAATAGGCTTTTCAAATATGGAAGTGCTGCCAAAGTCCTTGATCAGGATCACAGCTTAGTGCTAATGCAAACATTTTGCAAGCCAATAGCCAAAAATTCAGTCCTGGCATCTTCAGGTAGGGCTGGAAAATTTCTTTGCCTTGAAGAGGCAGCCTGTGGCCCTCCAGATGTTGGATTACAGTTGCCATTATCTCTCATCATCAGTTTTGCTGTCTGGGTCTGGTAAAGGTTGGAGTCTGAGATCATAAGCAGGTTGATTCACTCACCCTAGAACAGATGATACTGAACTAAATCAAGCATTGGTCTGACTCAGGATAAGATATGTTCCTATGCTGGACACTATAGGACATCCATGGATACTTTGAACAATCTGTACCTAGACATGTGTTTGTTTCTTCACGATATTTGCTGGTCATGCTGTAATGGAAACAAAAAAGTCTTGTAGCACTTAAAGGCTAACACATTTTATTTGGCATAAGTGTTCATGGAATGCTGGTTACAATACTTCATTGTGTGCATCAAGTATGGGCTCAGTAGCTTCCATAAGATAATTTATAGGTTTTGCTGCTAGACCAATATGACCACATCCCTGGCAATTATTATACTGTAAATGATTGTCCAGATGCCACAAGACAGTTTGTGGTTTACCATAAATAGACATAAAAATGATTTAGACACAAAATAGGAGACAAAACCATAAAGTCAAGGGCAAAATAAAGTACATGACTCAACCCCACAACAACCCCAATTATTAAAAGCACAGATTTTAAACTCGGAGGACTGGATTGTATGAGTTACTTAAAAGTGCTGGGTGAACAGAAAGGTCTACCCCCAGCACCAACACCACAAGAGAGACAGTGCCAAGTAACCCTTTCTGTAGGAAGAAAAGTAAGACTGAACAGTTTGTTTTGGCATTTTAAAAAAGACTAGATGTTTCTTCAAGTGCACCATAGGTTTTTAAGCAGAGGCTAGATGGCCATCTGTCGGGAGTGCCTTGAGGGTGTTCCTGCATGGCAGGGGGTTGGACTGGATGGCCCCTGGGGTCTCTTCCAACTCTACATTTCTATGATTCTATTATCTCTATAGCATCTTGAAGTCTTGTACTGCAGCACCTAAAGATGGTTGCTGTTGGCTTCTTTTGAAAATCATTTGCTTGTTGTACTTTTAGAAAACTGTAAAACCAACTCTTAATGGATTTATTTTGTTCTCCAAAGGAAAACTGATGGAAAAACCAGTCAGTGTTTGCTGTATTATACACCTCATTTAAAGTTAATCCTTTATCTTTCTGTTCAAGAAATCTGGAAGTGATGGAAGACGTTGGAAGCCTCTGGTGCTTTGAAAGATATGTCTTTCCCTCTGATGATATCATTGGGACATCAGTGCTCTCCAGTCTTTTCCCCCTCTGGCAAGAAGCACAGAGATTGACTTTTTCCACAACATACAACCATGCCAAGTTAATGATTACAGTAAAAGGCAGTTAGGAGTGATACAGCCAGTATTTGACACTGTCAGGAATGGCAAATAATAGTGAAAAGATGAGGCCTGTAAGGAGCATATATAGTTCTTTTTTATGTCTAGGCAAAAAAACCAGATGGTCAAAAGTTTTTTAAAAAAATTCATTGCAGGCCTTCTTTTGTGCATGAGGGATCACAGTGCCACAATTTATTTATTTATTTATTTATTTATTTATTTATTTATTTATTTAGCTATGGTTTCTTATTGGACACACACTTGGGAATACTGCAAAGCATCCTTTCTAACTTTCTGTGACACAGCAATGTGCAGTACAGTAATTGCATCAGAAAGAGATAGTGTTACCAAGATCATGTCAGCTGATTTGTATCACCTTGTGATGTGAATTTGTGCCCCATGTGAGTTCATGGTGCTTCCACTGAATTTGAAATGGTAGGCATAGTTGGGAGATGTACTCTGCTGTCAGCTCGGGGTTGTTGTTTTTCTGCACTTGACATGCAGGTATAAATGGGATGTTGTCAATGGCGTATCTAGGTTCAATAGCACGTAGGGCAAGCATGGAAGTTGCGCCCCTAGGTGCTGCTTCTCCTGCTGCCACCACTCCAAGTGGAAGAAGACCCTGGCCGGGATAGTGGGACTGGTGGCAAGCCAGGCCCAGGTGAAGAGCTGCTGCTTTCACTGCCACCGCTGCCACGCCAGGCCTAGAACAACCTCAGCGGGGGCAGTGAGGTGGCAGCGGGCCTGGCCCAGGTGGAAGTGTGTGGGGTTTGGCTTTTTTTTTTTTTTTTTGGTGCCGTACTGGCATTGGTGCCCAGGGCACGCATCCCAGTTGCCACACCCTAGATATGCCTCTGAATGCTGCTGTTGTTTTAAAGGCTAATACAATCCCTCATAAGCCCTTATGATCCAGCATGGTGTAGTGGTTTGAAAACTGGACTACAGCCCTGGGGACCAGGGTTTGATTAGTTTCTCAGCCATGGAAACCCACTGGGTGACCTTGGATGCTTCATACACTATCAGCCCCAGAAAATCCCATGATAGGTTTGCCTTTGGGATGTCATAAGTCAGAAATCACTTCAAGGCAAGTAACAATAACAGCTGTGCTCTTGGTGATCATGGAAAATGAAGGACAGATTCCTTATTTCTTCCCAGCCTGAGGTGAAAAATAAGGATGGCAAGTAAAGTTGCTGAACCAATTCAGAAAAGTCACTTTCATCAAGATGAAAGGTACTCAACAAAATTTATAATGGGAGGGGACTGCAAGAAGCAAAACAAAATGAAATTAATAAACAAAAGACCTGTATAAATGATCTGAAGAAATCTGGGAGATAAGAACAGAAAAGCCTAAGCAGGTTGGTTTGGGGTATATAACTAATCCAGGCATTGCAATCATGGAGAAAATTATTCATGTAGAGTCTAAGGATACATTCAGCAGTTAAAGCCTGTACGGAATTTGACTGAAATGTCCACAGGCAGCAACACTGGAGTATAATGAATAAAGGGATACCAACACATCAAAGCTGTATCTGGAATTACTGTTTTCGTGGTACGATACTTTGGTCTGCTAGGAGATCCCACATTTTCTTTTTCTTTGGGTTTGGTGCCCTGAATCTGAATGTAAATTATTATGATTAGTAAGCAATGTATTTTGAGCCCTGGTGGCGCAGTGGTTAAATGCCAGTACTGCAGCCACAAGGTTGTGAGTTCGATCCTGCTGGGCTCCAAGGTTGACTCAGCCTTCCATCCTTCTGCAGGTCGGTAAAATGAGTACCCAGCTTGTTGGGGGCATGTACAGAAATGTATCAAAATACATGCTATTTGTAAGTTGTTCGCCGCCTCGATCCATATGGAGAGGCAGGATACAAATAAATAAAAAAAAATTGATGTTGTTTATCAAATGTCCACTTTCTCAAGCAGTGGGAACATTCTAGTCATCCCTTATATATACCTGTATGAAAGAAAGAGCCTCAAGTGGCTCTGATTTCTTCATAACAACCTGCAGAATAGTTTTGAATGTGTGTATATGTGTTATCAGCATCTAAACCTCTCTCTACCCTGCCCAGAAATAAAAACCATTTGCAAAAAAGTCTTATTGGTCTTAAGTTAAAACAGCTTAAGACCAATATACATTTTTTGCAACTACAAATTTTGGAAATGCAGAGATGGATTTAAGTAACATATGAAAGCATGTTACTTATATCAGTTTTTGCATTTCCAAACTGTGTAGTTGTCACACTAAACACTATATATGAAGTTAGTTTTCAAATGCATTAGCTTGAGCTCTAGGGAAACAGCAAAGCTGTTGTTGTTGTTGTTGTTGTTGTTGTTTTATTATGTAGCACAAGATCTCAGGGTGGCATACGAGCAAAATCAATAGAAGCAATTTAAAACAATTTAAAACAATAAAGACAATTTAAACAGTCATATTTTAAGACTGTTAAATTTTTGTTGATTTAATACTTAAACAATTAATAAGGTTTAACAGGTTTAAAAAGCTTAACAGGTTTAAACTGTTAAACAACTATAGGCTAAGAAAACAGGGGAAACAAGCTTGATTGCCCAGTTACAAGAATATAAAGTACATTATCCAAAAAAAGTGATAGTAAATCTTTCTCCACCCCTAAGAAGGAAACTCTATAACTCTAAGGATCACATATATAGCCATATATATCTGCCCAGAAGGCACTTTTATACACGCACACATACACACACATGTACAAACATACACTCTTGTAGTTATATATTAAATTATATGTATGAATAATATATAATATATTATACATGCATAGAGAGAGGCAGAGAGAGAGAGAGACAAACATGCCTGCACATACATACAAAGCCTCAGAACTGACCTTGCTTTTCTTTAACTTCCATGGTAATTGATGGTTGACTAGAAGAAATGCCAGATCTACTTTATTTAGTTCACTGCTCGTTTAGTTCACTGTATTGTTGTTGCTAATACAGTCCTTCTATTCTAGGCAATTGGCCATTTCTACAATTTGTTTTAGCTTTGAAAACTTGTTATCAAGAGAGGTCACTGAGGCTCACCCTGATGCTTGGATTAGTTGACTGGATTGAAGTACTTCTTGTTTTTAGCCAGAGGGGATGCTTGCTCTGTTTTCTTTTCTGAATAGACACATGATCATCTCATTTACCTTTATTTCTGTTATCAAGTACACATTGAAAATCCCTGAAATAAATATATGCTACAAAAGCAATCCATTTTTTAAAATTTGAAAATCTAACAAAAATATAAATAAAAGAAATAGCTGCAGTTTGACCTGGTATAAAACAGATGTTAAAAGACAAATTTTTAATTCAAAAGGTTAAATAGGATTTACCACTCAGATGCATGAACATACTGCAGTTTTGAGATTCTAGAAGACAGTTGAACTTTCTATCTTTTCTCTAATTGGTTTTGTGGGGGGGGGACTGAATGATGAACATTCTGTGGTAATCATTACATGGCATTTTTTGCTAGAAGTCCAAATATAATTGCAAATCTCACTTCACACCAAGTTCAGACACAGGTAATTTGCTGGAGTGGGAACAAATGCTAAGCTGAAATGTTTCTTCTCTTGTGCTCTGACCTGAGATATCCTGGTTTGTTAAATCACAGTTTCCAATGGCTTCTGAACTAGGAAACTGGCTAAAGTTCTCCTAACAAGCTTGGCCTGCAAATCAGGATCAATCCTGGTTTGAAGGTAGCATTGATATTGCAGTTTGCTGTTCAGAACTCATGAGGAATGTGGCCCCATTCAAGCATAATGTATGCCAGTAATGTGAACATGTAAGTGGGATCCCATTGAGAAGTTCTGCCTCCAACATCATGATTATCAAGTAACCCCACTCTATACCATCTGCATGGAAAGGGTCTTTGTGCACACATTGTATACATAAAGACTTAGGGCCTTATCACACAAAGGTGTCATGCCACTAGAGCAACATGTTATTGCAGGTTCAGGATCAATGCTATTGCATGACATCGTTGCTAACCAGCAGCTATCATGTTGCAATCTGTTCAAAATTCACTTTTCCAATGCTGAAAATAATCAGTTAATGATCCCTTTTCCCACAACAATCCCGTTAGCTGTGGAAGTGTGGTTTTTCAATAACACTTGACAGCGCTTCCTCCCATTGTTGATCCAGTAGTGGGCATGGTGTGGGCATTCCCAGGTTTTTCCTCCCCCAGTTACTCCCATGCTGATCTCTGCGCAACAACCTACAGACCAGTTTTAGTGCTCCAAGGGTGAACACAGTAGGAGAAATGGAAAGAGGGTCACATGATGTGGTAAGTTCAAAATCTATCACATCTCCCTGTTTATTTTAAATTTCTCCTTTAAGTTATTTTTTAATACATTTTTTAGCGTTATAGTGCAAAAATGCAATAGCATACTGGCACATCATGACATTACAGTGTTGCTGTGCTAGTATGGCTTTAAAAAAAACCCAACCAATCATGAGCTGTGGGGCGGGGAAAAGGCAGGGAAAAGGGCTTGTCAATGACACTGTAATGTGGTTGGAAACACCGGTGGCAATAACACTATTCAACCACTTAAGTTGAAAGGGTGCAGTAGAGAGCATTCATAACCCGATACCATCTCAGAAATGGCAATGCTGGGATTCAAATAGAACAATACGATATTGAGATATGGTGTGATAAGGCCCTTAGATAAGGTCTCCAACTGCAATCACATAGGGTTCCAGGTCATGGGGAAATATCTGGAAGTACCACTGGCATCTATGCAGTAGGTGTCGATAGGAAGCGGAGGGGCTAGTTAATGAATGCAAAGTCAGTGAGGAGCTACTCTGCATAGAACATAGTGTTCTGTAATACAAGATGCCCCCGCTGAACGGCTCTAGGGAGAGAAAACAATTATCTTCTGTAATTTTTTAAAAAAAGATAAGTACATTTAAAAAAAATCCTGCTGCTATGTAGAATTTGACTTAAATATCTGAATGAATCAGATCCCACTCGATCTTGAACGCTAAGGTGGCAGAGGCCTATTTAGTCTTTGAACGGGGGATGACGAAGAAAAACCACATGCTATAGGCTATATTTCAGAGGAAGGAACTGCCAAAACCACCTCTGAGTATTCTTTACCTAAGAAATTCCCATGAAATTCATGGGGTCACTGCAAGTCTATAGGCATCTTGAAGACCCATACATTTCATTATTATGTAGAATTTGTATTAGAAACCTCATTAGCCAGGAATGAGACACACTGCACAGTGAAAGTTGTATGTCAGTTTTCCCTTTCATACCCCACTTCAGCTGCCTTAAAATAATATTTAGGTACTACTGCAGGGATTAGCCACATCATCTCCCATCAGCTAATACAAGTGCCCTGCTTTAGCAGAAATCATTTATGCCTGACCAATGCATGGCTTGGGCTCTTAATATTTAATGTCTTTTCACTCTCTTATGTAGGTCAAGAGAAGAAATTAAATAAGGAAACTGCGCCACTTACACTGGCACCCTCCAGGTGCTTGCTGATTGCCCTGAATCATTAATCAAAGGGTAACTACTCTGTCCAGATAGCAATATAAGTTGTGAAAAGGCCTACACATTGGTGATGGTACACCCAGGAGACTGGCTAATTTTCCTGGCAAGAGCTCTCCGCCTCCCCTTCCCTCCACAGCTTATCCCTCCACAGCTTATCAGAACTGTGCTTGTAGCCCCTAAAATAAAATCCTGTTGTTGCTGAGTTAACTCAACTTGATAAATCCATGTCATTTTTAAAGGATAAGTCAACTGAAAATTTATTGAATCATTGGAAACCGTTTATGACTTTTTGGAGCAATAAGAAATATAACAATGCAATAATTTGTGGCTGTGGACATTAGTAATTCTAATAAGATTCTTGGTGGTATCTATAATGGTAGAATTTTTACAGTTTGGCTTGGTGTGGGGTATGAGGTCTTTTATGTTTTAGTTGGTAAGCATTAGGTGTTTTAGTTAGTGTTTAGTTTAGTGCATTAGAAATGGGTTCTAGTTCTACTTTTAGATTTCTTTTTTCCCTCTTTTTTAAAAATATATATTTCTTTGATTGTAAGTGTAATTCTAACTCTGAATTTGACTGTTTGTTTTAAACTAGTAAGTATACACAAGTATAAACAAACCCACCCTGCCAAGTGGTATAGCATTTGGCTTCACCAGCCTCCTCTTTTCCTTTTGAGTGCTTCTCCTGTTCTAGGAGCCAGTTATTTTGCTATGAAAACAAATTCTCCTTTCTCTGTTCTCCCTGATTCCCTGTTTCAGCTTTGCAGTGCAGACAGCTTAGAGCTGGCAGTAAATGTTCAACTCACAGTTTACAAAGTTACCTACTTTTGTATTTGAATAGATCTGGGGAGAAATAGAGCATTTTAAGAAACCTCTCTTTGCACAAAACTTTTTATTTTGCTTCTGCAGCCTCTTGGCTTTTTAAAGCGTAATTTCCAGCATTATCTATTTTACAAAGATTATGATCTTGGGCAGAAGATATAGATAAGTGTTTCCCCAGGGGTGAGGAAGAAAGAGAGAATACAGGTCACTTGTTTTTCTTCATTCTTAAGACTACTCCAGGTTATTGTTAATATAAATGTGGCCTGAGGCTAGGACCATGAAAGGAAAAAAAAAATAGAATGAATCTGAAAAGGAAAGAGAGTCTCCTTAGTCACTCAACCAAGTGATAATGAGAAAGTGAATGGAGATGCTTGGACATTTGTGCCATGCATAGAGAAATCCCTACCTTGTCCGCTCCCTCTTGGCACTGACTCCTAGCAATGGTCAGGGAGCTCTAGATGGTCCAAACTGAACTGCCCTTTTAGACCATACTACACCAATCTTGTAATTAGGGTTGTAATTAGGTTATGCCAAGCCAAAACCTGAGATGTAGGGACAGCCCTCTAGTGATGTCATTAAGTGTTATGCATTAAGTACCAACCAAGAAAGACTCTAGCATTAGCCATCATGGGAAATCAGTAGGAATGGAATGTTGATATAATTAGATTAATGGAGGTCCTCTCTGTCCTTGTCTGAAAGCATTTGCCCAGTCCAGCCAATATGGGGTTAGAAAATGGTGTGATTCATGTTCCCCATCCGCATACATGAGCAAAGAGAAAAACATTCATGTGTGGATGGTCTGGTGCTGGCAACTATAGAGACTCATACTCAAGGTCACTATATATGGGTGTTGGTGAAACTAGAATAATTAAAGTGGCCATTTCTGCACTAGCCTGTTATAGTACTATTATTCCACTCTCAACATCTGATGGAATCGTGGAGTTTGCAGTTTAGAGAGAGGCCTCAAGGTCCCTTCCTAAACTGTAAACCTCAAGATTCCATAGGATGTTGAAAGTGGAATAATAGCACTATAACAGGCTGGTGCAGAAATATGTTAAGCAGAGAGACACAGTAAGAGAGCTGATTTAGATTCATTCAGTTAGAGTACAAGGACAGGCTCTTGCATTCTGTGGCATCAAACAGGACTCA
The DNA here is from genome assembly GCA_948474755.1 of Ctenosaura bakeri. Lineage (NCBI taxonomy): Eukaryota > Metazoa > Chordata > Lepidosauria > Squamata > Iguanidae > Ctenosaura > Ctenosaura bakeri. Next base: position 264,146 of record CAOLHI010000710.1, read on the forward strand.
TGTTCTGTTGTTGCCCCAGACCATGATTCAGGATACATGATGTATTTACAGAATGCAAGGAACATGTTTAGCTGCTGCTCTGCAGACAAGAGGAACTGGCTTTAAAGTGCAATTTGTGTATGTTGCCTTACATTTCCTGAACAACAGAGAAGGGGGCTGTATGTATTGAAGAATTCTGCAAGCCTGTAATTTTACTGAAAAAGGCTGTTATTACTTCATAAACTGCAAGAATAAAGCTCAAACAGGGTTGTGTATAGAATCCAAAAGGTTAAATTACAGACTCTGCAGTACATCGGCATGGGGCTTTATACATTTTTATTGCTGGCACAGGATAAACCATCATTTAAAGGCTTCTTCTCTTTTTCCTTCCTTCCTTCCTTCCTTCCTTCCGTTCTTCCTTCCTTCCTTTTTTCTGTTCTGATCTTAAATCTTTGAGAGTCTTATAGCTGTGGAAGAAACGGAGTACAAAAGAATTCTTTATTGCAAGCTGGCACATGTGGTAGTTCATGAATTATGAATTCCATCCCATTCATTCCTGAGAAAAGAGCCAATGTAACAATGCCTAAACAACAATTAAATCAATTCAACAGTGTCAAGACATGTTTCATAGAGTTATAGAAATTAGGTATTGAGATTAGAGGACCCCAAAATTTCTTTAAATCCAGAGCCAGAAAATCAAGCAGAAGCAAGATAATCTTGCAACTTGAGTGAGGAATGCTGAGAAGTAGATTTCAGTACCTTTCCAGCAGAAATCTATTCTGAAGTTCCAGGGAGCAATACAAAGGGTGTAATTCTACACTAATTTCATTCTCAAAGGAAGGACTGAGTAATTTTAGCAATTTTCAACTTCTTCAGAAATGGTGCAGTTTTTGAAGATTTTGGAATTTATTTGGCACCAAATTTGCACTGTTTTTGCATAGCAAATAGCATTTTCTGTGCAGAAAATAATATTTCTGTGCAAAAAATATTATTTTCTATGCAGAAAATGCAGCATAACCTTGAGTCCGTGAAAAAAATTCACATGGCTTTTTATTTTTGCAGAAATTTTTTTCCGCACAGAATTGTTTTTTTTTAAGCTGTAGAAAATTCTGTTTCCTGCACATGAAATGGTGTTTTCTGAGCAAAAATAAAATCACAAGCAAAATGTCTGCAGAATATGTCCTGAACAGATTCTCATTGGTCCAGGTTTCTTCTTGTCAGAGTTTCACAACAAGCAAGCATGTTTTTTTTAAACTATTTTTTAGAAAAGTTTTTTCTAATATATCTTCCCTTTGTAGCAATTACATTACTATGTACAGTCATCCCTCTACATTCACTAGGGTTAGGGGCACAGGACCCCCATGAAACCGTGAATAACTCTAGGCCCTCCAAGCCATATTTAACACACAAAAAAGTGTAATCACCATACTCAACCCATTGTGAATTCCTTTGAGGCATCAGGGTTCCTTCACAAGGCAGAAGTGGCTGGCTGGTGGGACTAATTGTCACCTCAACTGCTGCCCCCCCATTTTTAATAGTGACTTACAAGCTTCGTTGGCAGTTTCTCAGTCTCATGAGGCTTGCAGTCCCTATTAAAAATGGCATAGGGGGGCAGCAGAGGTGACAGCAAATAATCCATGAATAATCAAATCCGCAAAAGTGAAACTCACAAATGTGGAGGGCTGACTGTATTACAGTACCCTTATACTACCCTTGCTATCTAAAAATGGCTTCCTCTTTCTTAAGAAATCAAAAGAAAGATAGAGAAAAATGCAATCTATAATGATGTCTACAGATTAAAATAAACAGCTTGAAACAAATCCTCCTCCCTCCATGACAAATAAGAAGACTATTGTATTAATCCTGGAGAAGTATTGTAACATGCTTCCAGCAGCCTATCTTAGCCAGAAAATGGGCTGACACACTTGCTGGACATAGAACAGTGTCAATTTGCAAGCCCATAAACTACAGGGTTAGTAAATATGGCCCTCCAGATTATTTATTTATCTATTTATTGGCATGCAACTTTCAGTAACCCTAGCCAGCATAGCCAGTGATGAGGGATTATGGGATTTGTAGTCCAGAAACATCTGAAGGCTCACAGTTGCTGATTGCTGCTAGAGGTAATAAATTGATGTACATACAGTGGCTCCCTCTGATGATTCAAGGTACAGAACCCTCACAAAAATGAGAAAAACATGAATAACTCCCCCCATGGTCCCCCTCCCATTTCCATCTGGGACTCCCCCTCCCATTCCCTTGCTTTTTGCATGCTGGGACCAGAGGCAAAGGAATGAGAGGGGGTGCTCCAGAGACGGGAGAAGTAAGGGTTCCATGAGCCTTCTACCCCTATTCTTTTTCCTATTGTCTTGGTGCAAGTTCTCAGCACTGGGACCAGAGGCAGGGAAATGGGGGGTGACCCCAGAGGGGAGAAAAAAGGTGTACACATGCCTCCCTGCCCATTTTCCTTGCCTTTTGTCTGGGCTCTTGCCTTCCTTCTCTCCATGCCTGGAAAAATGCAAGGAAATAGGAAGAGGAGAATGGAGGAGGGAAGGCACCCAGACACCTTATGAATAACCAAATTCATGAAGGTCAAACCCACAAATGTGGAGGGAGGACTGTACATCTGTATCGTATTTCTCATCTGTCTATATACTGCTTGGATGTTGAAATATATAAGCAGAAAGGCAATAGTGATTTTGGGAAACATTTGACACTCCCTATTCAAAACAAAAATAACAACCTTCCCAATATGGCATTGAAAATTCAGTTCAGGACACTTGAATATTAAGTTAGGCTTATTTCACACATGCACTTTTATCACTTGATTATTTCATGTGAGAATGAGAGGTCACATCACAGATAAACTATTCAGCAGTAAAACAGCAATTAAACAGATAAAATATTCAGTATATTTAGCTCCCTTCACTCACCCAAGCACCAGTTGTTGTGCTGAATAACCAAGTGGTGTACTTGCAAATGTGATCTCTCTATACTTTGGCATGATATAGTTTGAAGGTTCCACAACAGTTATGCACAATTTTTGAAATGTAACCTGGCCAGAGTATATGTGTTGAAGACTTTTTCCTTTATTTCAACACACACACACACACATATACACACAACATTGATTGTATCTGGTGTTTGTTGCTCATTTGTCAGAAACATTATTTCACCCATGAAATCCTCCTGTGGTGCTGAATTAATAATCTTTAGAAAAAGAAAGAAAGATAGAAAGAAAATCAGCCACCTGCATGGCTTACTTTTGATTTAGCCAAGATCTGTGAACCAAAAATGTTATTAGTAAGTTTGATATATATTGGATAATGAGCCAATTTTAGATGAACAATTTTCATATGTGCACCAGGTTCATGACCTCCAGTGCATTAATTTTTAAAGCTGGGCTGACTCAAAGTGTTTTGCTGCCCTACTCAGGGCCATTTTATGCTAGTGGTCATCTTACTTTATTTTTTGTGACATTAAAAATGAACAAAGATTGCATGTCATAACTGTTCTGTCATGGTTAAGAAACCAAGTGTGGCCTACATCCTGTGCCTGCCTTATGCAAACCTAAGTTCTTCTACACATGTGGTTGTACGTCCTTGGCCAATGCGTAATGTGTATGTTAAGTTGATGACTGTGAAAGTGGAATTATAAATATGGTGCCATTGTACATTGTTTCTTGTTGCATCCTGTGCATTGCCTATTGTTCTTTAATTGATGCAATGGCAAACCAATGTATTTGGTTGTGCAGTGTTGTAATTCTGCAGTGAGCTGATGCACCTCAGCTAGGGCCTAACTCTGAGTAGGAGGCTATGGTACATCTGTTTCATGCAGGTTCTCACCCAAAGTTTTCCTTTTCCTTTCTTTTCCTTTTCTTCTTCTTTTCCTTCTATATAAAGATGATCCTCTCTTAACTGATTCTCTCAGGGTTTGTTGTGCATACTTCCAAACAGCCATGCAGACTCAGAGAGTCTGATGCCATGAATTTGAGTATGATTGCACTGGTCCTGGCAAGGGACCTTTTCCAACAGGATACTGTCCAGATTATTGTATTGCAACTCCCACAATCCTCAGCCAACCCACATTGCAGCAGGTCAGGGAAGGCAGATTTAGCAGTTTTGTATAACTCTACTTGTTTTATCTAATTCCACTTTCCACTGAAAGCTGCTGTGGGGAGGTAGGTAGTAGACATGATAGACTAAAAGCAGTTTCAGAAGAATAGGAGATTTAAACCACAAAACTGGAAAATTACAGAAAACAGCAAGCACATATCCTCCAGCTGTCTTTAATTGGCAGGGGTAGTCCAAACGGCAATATCAAAAACACTCAGATTTTCTGTGATGCCTCTTTAGCACCCTTAGCCAGAGTTGTAGTGGAACCAAGGATCCAATTTGGCAGGGACAACCCCAATTAATCTATCATCCCATTTTTTCAGCTGATTTTTAAAATGACCCAGGTTTTCTCTCTCCTCCTCCCACTTTCCTCCTTTGTCCTCAGCTTACTTCAGTTCTTATAAATAGAGTACAAAGGGCACAAGTAGTTTGCACTCAGTTAACTCAGCGAGGAGGGGGGAGAGGAGGAGGGAGCAAAATCCTGTTCTTCCCAGTAGACTCAAGCAAAAGCAAAATGCTGCAGCTTCTCCTAATTTATGTGTTTTTCTTCATTAATAGCTTTTGCCATCATCAGAGCATGAACTCTGATATTGCTTGGCTAAGATCTTCATCTGTGAAACACAGGAGAGAGTGCAAGCAACAGTCTTAGGAGATCAGGTCAAGGATCACCCATCATTACCTCTCTTTTTGGACAATGACTTTGATTCCAAAGATTGCCACATTGAAATTTGCACACAAACCTTGCTCCAGCATGACATTTGTGTTGGAAGGCTGCAAACCTAGGCAGCTGTCTAATCTGCCTTTATGGTACTGATGATCCTCCTTATTAACATCTTAATTTTCTTACACTGAATGACTGCTAATGGCCAATTTATCCTGTTAGAGTGTTTTGGAATTGTGTGCATACATCTGGAATACAGCAGTCTGAAGTGCAGCAAGGATCACTTCAGGGGTGATGTTAAATATCCTAATACCTCCTGTTTCATCTGGTATTTTGCATCACAAGCAATTGCATGAGAAAGGGTTTTACAGATGAATTCGTGTAGAACTGGAATCTTGAAAGATCTTGATGCTTTTCTGTAAGATCAGTCCATGAACTGCAGTAGCTCCTGAATGAAACAAGTAGACAGTAATAGAGAAAGGAATGGTGCTCTTTCAGGGAATATTACACTCTCTCTAATAATTCAATAGCAAGATATCCATGCCTTGTTTTTCCAAGTAGCATACAGGTGCTCTGTTGCAGCTATGTACAGACTGCCAGTGTGGTATAGCGATTTGCATGTCTATCTAGGAATGTAAAGACCCAAGCATTACATTCCTATTCTGCCATAAATCTCATTTTTCAACTTTGGGCCACTCACTACTTCTTAGCTACATGGACAGTGTCATTATATAGCTTAGTCACTAGGTGGCACTGGGTGGACTTGGCTTTGTCCTTTTATTCTTGTTCAAGAAAGACTTTAAAGTTATTGTCTGCCTTCATGGCATCAACCTAACCTTCCCTAGCAGTGTTGTTCTAAAGATAAAAGTGAAGGAAGACAGATCCAGATCCACTGCTTTGAACTCCTTGGTAGAAGTGAGTAAAGGAATAAAATAGAAATATATTCATAAATGCACTGTATTGTGCACACACACACACACACACATTAAATTAGAGTTCTAGTTTGACAGGCAAGATGAAAGTAAAGGATCAAAATCTTCTATTCAGACCCCCATATACAAATGCTGAAGGCTTTGAATGGTTTCTATTTTTGGTGTTTATTACTTCCTGAAAACTACATATAGATCAAAACCTCAGCAAAACAAAGTGCTGGGTTGCTAATTTCCTTCCTCTCCCATTTCCCCCCAGCCATCATTAAATCATGAGTGTGTTATAAAAGCCACAGGAGATACCAATCTCCAAATCCTCAAACTGAAATAGATCTAATATTAGTTCATGTTTTTGTTCAGGGATGCAGATTATGATCTGACTCAGAAAGTGACACATTTGATGGGTGTCACAGTGTGAGGCTATTGCTTTAAGTTGTTGTTTTTTAAAGGCTGAGCCCTGATTGGACTTTTCCAGTTCAAAAATGTGATTTCCTTCCCAATGCTGGACTAGCTCTTCTGACATGAACTTAAGTAGACCAATTAGCATCTCAAAAGTATTTTTTGGCATGTATGATGGACTAGTGAAGGGAAAAGAAAAAAAATGTCATAGAACTGGGTAGTGACAAAGTCTCAGAAGTAACGGTTCAGAACCAGGAGAATGTTATTTAAGATGGTAAAATGCATGATATGGAGCATCAGGGATCCTGAAAAATGTACCTCTTCATGGAAGAAGAATGACAAATATTAATATGCTGATCTATGCTAAAATTCTGAATCTGGAATTGTTGTTTTCCCAGGAAGATGAGGGTACAAACATTCATACTATTCAGAGCTCAGAAACTTACTTTGTTAAATTAGAACTCTCACAATCCCCCAGCTAGCATGGGCAATTAGTCAAAGATGTAACTTCTCCATGTTCTGGTCTCACGTTTTTGTTCCATTGACATCCCACTTTCCTTTTTAAGAGTTCGGGGTGGTATATATAGTTTCTTTCCTCCATGCTATTTCCTCTGAACAAACCTGTGAAGTAGATCAAGAGTTGGTCTAAGGTCATACGGTGAAATTATGACTAAGGACTGGAACCTGGATCTTTCCAGTCATTGTCCTACCCTCTGTCTTTTTAGTGCCTGTGTGCCTTCATTCATAGATTTTCTAGATCTTTGTAAGGCCTTCAGAACTGACAGATCTTTTTGATCAAGGATGGCAGTGGAACAGTTGGTATACCATGAAAAATGATGTCTCCTACTGCAGTATCTCATCTTCAAAATCTAAATTCTTTGCTTCAGATGCCAAAGAAAAGCAATCATTTCTAGTCATTGTATTTTTTTTTAAAGTATCTACTTTTGAAGAAAGTGATCACATGCCAAGTACCTTTTGTATGCTTTAGAACTGAGAAACTTTCCATTCTGAAACCTTTCCCATTAACTTCACAAATACAATTACCTACTGGCAGCAGCTCTAATTGAATAGCATCAGTGTGATGAATTTTAAACCTCAGACAGGAGGGACTTCAAGATGTTATTCCAAGAAATGTTTGCAGATCTGCTGCAAGCCTGAAGTTTATTAAGTCCTCAATAAACTCTGGGCTTGTAGACTGTTTTTCTGAGGAATGTCTCCAGCCAATGGAGATATCCTGTCCCATTATTGTGTTCCTTGATGAAGGGCAACCAGTAAGACCAAGCCATCTTGGACTTAGGTCCAGTACCCTGTATTATTACTCCTGTTATAGTTGTTGTTATTTCCCACTGTTGTTGTTGTTGATGATGATGATGAAGAAGAAGTTTTCTACTTTAGAACTCAAGGTGGCTTACAACAGTTGAAACAGTTAAAAGTGACAGTGTACAAAAGTTAAAAACCAATTAAACTGTTGAAACGTTTGAAACCCGTTAAAACAAATCAAGCAACAAGAAATGAAAGTCCAGCACATTATACAAGGCTTGTTTCTCTTGAAAAATCAGTTCTCACAGGCTGGCCAGAATTAAAAAAGGAAGGATATTCCTATCTGAGAAAGAAGTTCCGAAGCCTGGGGATAGCTACTGAGAAGGCCTTCTCTCCTGTTCCTACTGATATTACCAGTGAGGATAGCAGGGCAGAGAGTGAGAGTTCTCCAGAAGATCTTAAAACTGTTGGGGAGAGGGGGCGTTCTATGCTAGAGTACTTCAAATAATCTGGACCTGAACTATATATAGGTTTATTGGTCAATACTTGCACTCTGAGTTTTTCCCAGAAAGGGATGGGCAGCAAATGTAGCTGTAGCAACAAGGGAATTGTGTGCTCTCTGTAGTCAGATGCAGTTAACTGTCCTGATTGCAGCTCTTTAGACCAGTTGAAGGTTTCTGTAGCCTAGGAGAACAGCCAGAAAAAGGCAGGTGATGGAAGTAGTGCCAAACAGGCCTGAAGCCAGCACCTGAGCTGGAACAGGCATTGAAGGAGCCACCAGACTTGATATTGGTTGCTACAGCCCCTCACTTCCCCCTTTTCCTGCTCCTCCATTTGTATGCTGTATAGCCATGGAGCAGCTAGCAATAATGAGTGTGGTTATAGATGATTATTTCATGAGTTTAACTTTAATAATATAATATCCCTCTTTACAACAAAATGGTTCTTATTCCTATGTGAATATATTTAACATTGGGACAGAGAAACTATATTATTCCTGTTACCACAATGGTGCTATGAGTGAGTTAAAATATGAAAAAGAGTATATAATTATTGAGTTTTTGTCAAGTTTAATTTTGCTTTTATTAAAAATTTTAAAAAGTTAATTTTTTGCTGTAATGGGAAAATGTAAGGAATTATATGATGTGAAATAACGATAGCCGGGGGCTTAGTTGTGTACTTCACAATAAATACACAGGACTGTCTAAAATTCTTCATCCCTCTGCTGCAAAACCATTGATTCTAGGGTTTAAACTTGCCTAACTGTACTACTGCAGCCCCAGAAGGCCATTACCACCTACTAGAAGTAAAGGATGCTACAGCATTAGAATAACTGGAAGTTATTATTTTCTGTCATGAATTAAAATCCACAGAGGAAATACTTCCACATGTGGGAGAAGTAATCATGCAGCAGGAAGAAGCTTACAGCTAAAAGTGGGTTCCCAGATGTTGGTGGGTTGCTATTCCCTGCAGATATAGCCGACAGTTAGGAACGCTGAAAGTTACAGTTCAACAATATCTAGAGCTCTGCACTATTTATGCCCTCGTGTAGCAAAACAATTTTTCTTAGCAAAGTGATTGTGGTTTGTGGATTCAGCTCTTTGGGATACCAAAATAATGTGACTAATTTTTTCTTGGGTGCAGTCATGCCCAGACTCCTTTCCGAAGAAAATCAAGCATCTAAATGTTATTAAAAAGAATATGTAGAGACAGGAAAGATAAGAGAAATCCTTGTTGTAATTAAGCTGGAGAAGTAGGGAGTCATGTTGCTCCCAACTCTTGGAATAAGATTGCTGCTCTCCAAGAGAAGATTGAGAGAAGTGTGTCAGTTATAGGTTAAAAAGAAGGTCAGCATAGGACAAAACAAAGGACAGTCTGCAAAACCTGAGAAGGGCTGTCTGACTCTTTGCTCTCCCCTCCACAGCCACAGAAACACATCTGTGCAAGCTGAGCCGCATCTCTTGTCATATCCAATGATTTTCTTCTGACTATCAAATAAAGAACACAGTGTAAACATTCTATGTCAGACTTATCTTTGAATGTGTGAATCGCAAGCTGACATGGTGCCAGAAGGGACTGGCTACTTATAGATCCACATCATAGAACCTGCAGAGAACTTCAGCAGTTCAAGTCAGAAATAGAAATGAACTAGTTAAAATAAATGAAGTTATCAATTCAGTTGGAAATGTCTTCATGTGAGTAGTGACGTAATTAAATCTATTTTTTAACTAAAGTGAATGACTTAAGTTGGAATTTGAACATTAATTTCATTCCAAAATTATTACTCAAGGCTGAACCTACACAGGCTAAATAATGTGTCCTTGATCCTAGTCCTGTTGAAACACATGATGTTCCTCTCCTTCCAAGGTGAAAACACTTCTTTTAGATGCCTTAGGGCAGTAAGGCAATTTAAAAAAAAAACATTCATTTGCCCCATTGTTTTGGGGAAGAACTGGATTTTTAAAATGTGTGGTTTGACCACCAAATTGGGGTTGAAGTAGAATCAGGGATGGGGAAAGGGTGGGGCCAGGTTGATGGGTGGTTACCTGGATCAAGTGGTCACGTAGGTCATCTGATCATTCCCACCATAGAAGACATCTCCCTTGTTTGTACTGGCATCCAGAAAAGGCAGTATTGCCTCTTGTTTGTTTGTTTGTTTGTTTGTTTAATTTGGTGTTTATATGCACACATTTGTAGCTTGACATTTCATCTCCTCCTTGTCTACCAGCTTCCATTTATAGAAGTTCAGGTGGGCAATCAGAATGAAGGGAGAACAAAGGCTATATGATTAAATGAATATGCAAATATGCACATATATTGTGGTAATTAACTCCTCCCCTAGCTGCTGCAGTCATGTGTCCAGACATAAATTTGATATGGCAAACATGTGCACACAGCAGAAACACCCCCTTGCACCAATGTGGCTATGTAATGGGGGTCCCATATGACTTTTCAAACAGGTGTGTGTGGCAGGAAAGAAGTCAAACTGTGGCAAGGATGCTATGCAGTGGAACTGGGATACAGGCTTTGTGTAGATTTATCCTAAGCTATTAATTAGATTATAGTGCAAAAGGGCTGATAGATTTCACATTTTCCATCTAGTTCTTTGCCCAAGATCTAGTTTGCTTACATTTTTGTAAAACTGCTTCTTGTTCTTTTTTAGTCCTTCAGAGTTGGGAAATTACAATATTTAGGTTGCAAGATTCAGACCACTTATTTAGTGCGTGATTAGAATATGATTGTTCAAAAGTTTCTTAACCAACAGATACAAAGGCAGCTTGGGTTGGGAGTGGTCCTTTCTGTATCCAGGTACTAATTTGTATCCATTTACCTAGTTATATCCATGGGGCTTGAGCTAGAGAATTTCCTGGTATATTTTTGGCAGCTTCAGTTTTACTTCTGGCCTCTGTCTGCATATTGCAGTGGCTTCCCCATGGACACGTGCGCAAGGTTGTATTGTCATGGAGAAAGCCCCCTACAACAGAATATTCATCAAGCGTATTTTCCCAATGGATCTTTGTTACACAGTAATAGACAGATAGGCCCACTACTGATGGCTTTATTTCCACAGGCATTGTGTATTGTTCCATCTCTTTCAGTTGTAAGCCAAGCCTCTTTGCAACCTTCATGCTGCAAAGACCTGGAGTGAATACAGTTGTTGTCACTTGTTATTTATGGAGAGTCATCATTATGAGTTGCCCTTTGAGATGGATTCACTTGCCTCCAAACCCAAAGATGATCATGAACATGTTTGACATGGTTTGATAACCTCAAGGCAAGAAACTGTATATGTACATGTCCTGTGTTTCACTAAAAGCTGATCCACATGCAGATTCCAGAAGAATGATTCTCCATATTTTGACTATTTTTGCACTTTCAAAATTATGTCTGACAAGATATTGTGCTTCCAAGGTTAGTTCACTATATATGTAAAGGACAGGTTAATATGAAGTTTCTCATCTACTTGTGCATACATATGGGGATGCAGCAGACATGGGGATAATATCAATTGTATGTATGTGTGGAGAGAGAGATTTTTCCTTGTCTTTTCCCCCTAGTTGGCCTCTCCTCCCTGAAGATGGCATCAATATAAACTGGAACTCATTTGGAAGAGTTAGTTCTCACATTCCTCCCTTCAGAAATTTGTGAAGTCAATCTTGCAGATGAGTTCCATTTACTGCTGAAATTGGTCAAAGTTACAATATTATCTATGGAAGTTTATCTTTGCCGCTTTTACATAGAAAATGCTACACAGATATTTTTGAATTTATCATTTCACTGTGTGGTAGAGTTATTTTCAGAATAAGAACCTGGTTCTTTTGATCTTCTACTGGAATCTCTTGGAATCTTTTTGTATGATCGTAAAACCCTAACCCCTTAATTCCCCTCATTAACCCAGAGAGTTGATGCTGGCTTGGAAAAGAACAACACTGCGAGTTGCACTTAGCCATATTAGAAGATACCCAATGGAATCAGTGGAACTGAAGTTGTAGGTGTGATCAGTTTAGGTTCCAATTTTTCTAATAGATCTGTTCTCAGTTTCTTACCTGAAACCAACTAATGGTTTGTGGTTTGCCATGCTACCTGGAACCATGTAGTGATGCATTGACTCCAACAATGCTGAGTTAAGGCAGTCTGAACATATCAAGGCTATATAGTCTGTAACCTGTAGATGAAAAATTGCCAGGGCGATACAATTCCCCTTGGACTGTACCATGTCAGGGTGCTTATGGGGGAGTTTCATGATTGAACCATCTGCCACTGTTGAAACAAATTACCATCTTTGATACTTTATTTTCTTCTGCAATAATTTACAAGAACCAATATAGTTTTAAAAATAGCAGAAAACTCTACTTCACTCACTGAAAATGGCCCTTCACCTAGGGATAAACTGAGGCCTTAAATAGTGAATGAATTACTTAAAACTTATCACTGAAACCCTCATAACAGATGTACAAGTTATTTTAGCAAATGTAACACAGTCCTGTTAAAATATTTCATGGATTTAAGCTTTTTGTTCATCTGAATAAAACATTGGAAACATTGCAGATTCCATGGCAGCTTCGAAAGTTCAAGTAATACTATTTTCAGAACTGCAGAGTGATCAGTATTCCTATTGATGAAGAATAAATGATAATGCATGCCATTTCTAGTTAAGGACAGAATAAAAGCTATACTTTACTAAATAGAAAGACCTATTGTTAATGAGAATGTTTAAATGTGTTGCCTGCAGATGCCTTTGTTATCAATGACCCATGAATTTCTTGTTTCTCATTACTGTGTTTGAAAGTTGTGCTGGCAGAGAGAAGGCATGAAGGGTAATTTAATATTTATAAAAGTAAATACAGTACTAGCTGCTCTATATCAATTAAACTAAACAGGGCCCTGTCTATAGTTCACAGTCTAATAATCTGTGAATTTATCACAGAATTTTAATTCAGTTTTCGAAGGGAAGAACTAATCTGTGGAAATCTATAATCCATCTTCTTAACATAAAATTAACTAATTCTTTTTTAAGCGTTAAAATCTAGTCCTATGCATATTCAGTAGGAGCTATGTTCTAGTGGCTTCCAACTGCCCTAGAAAATTGAGGGGAAGAAATACTAATACCAGTAATAATAAGGAAGGGAAGAAGAGTGGCATCAGTGTGGCTTACTCTCAGGTAAAGTTGCACACAAAACTTCAGTCAGTCTTAAACACAATTTTGAAAGTGGAAGTCTGACTGAACACAGTGAACATCCTTGTGAGTAAACATGCATAGGATTGTATTGCTAGTTGGATGGTGTGTTGAATACCAACAAAAAAGACAATGGAGGAATATCTACATGGGACTTGGTGACAGAAGGTGATGCTATAGCTGGATTATCTATGGGTGCGCTACCATATGTAGTCATTAAAAATGAATATATGCACTCAGACAGTTTCCATGTAGGGTGGTGGTATAGGAGCCGTAACAACCTCAATGAGAAGCCACCTGTCAATTTCATGTCCCAAGAAAAGAAAATGTGGAATTCTGCAGTCATCTGGCATAGTGTACCTCAGTTGTAGGGCACTTGCTTTGTGAATGGAAGCCCAAGATTGTCCCACTGGTATTTCCAGCTAAAAAGAATCAGGGCTTTATCATACCAGGTAAGTAAATAACAATTACAGCAGGATAAGAGCATTTTTTACTTGGACTGATCACATTATCTCATTCCTCTTCTGTTGTTCTCCTGGTGGGAGACCATTTGGAAAGCATTTCTTCTACAAAGGAGTAATTAATGAGTTTTTTTTTCTTGAATAAAAGAAGCCTTTTCAACCAGCCTCCCACTGAAAGAACAGCAGAAGAGAAATCATGTCATGTGATAAGTCCTAGCCAAAGATGTTATCCTGTTGCAAGTGCGATTTACCTGCCTCTTGCGATAAAGTCCTCAGATAGGACAAAAGAGGAGAACCTGTTGTGCTTCAGATATTGCTGAATTTATCTCCCATCACCCCATTCTGATTGGGACTGCAGGGAGCTGATGTACAGAAGGTCATACATTCCTCACCACTGAAGCAGCAGGCAACAGGACAAAATCTTTACTTGAGACCCCAGTTTCTGTCAGTGAGACTGGATGCAACTGGGGTAGGTGGGTAAGTATTCTAACCTGGTATTAGGGAACTTCCTATATGAAAACGTTTATGTAAGGTGATAACATTCATGGTTCAAAATTTTAATGGCCTTAGTAGGTTGAGAAAACCAATAACAAGAAATAAGAGATGGCAGCTTACATTCTTGGAAAATGCTGTGTTGTGTCTCAAATGGAGAAATGTTATCCATAGGAAAAGCTGTGGACCCAACAAATGGTATCTTTTGATATATGGTAAACCTAATTCTTTGTTGTTCCCTGATACGGTTATTATTTATTAAATCAGGTCCAGTATGAACCTTAATTACACTACACATTCAATAGGAATTTTGCCCTTGTGGTCAGTGGATGAGAGCTGCAATATTGTTTTGGACAACTAGCACATTTCCTCTTTTGGCTGTATGCTTCAGAGCAGAGGTGCTTGTTAAGATTTTAATTTTAATCTAACCTGAAGACAGAATTCAAAAAAATCACAAATAGGCAAGCCTGTTTGCTTGTGGGACTTATTTGTTTATTATTTATTGTACCTGACTTTGTAATCAACCCTGATGGATTTATTAAGCATGCTGGGAGAACTGTCGTTTTTTTATTGATTTTTTTTTGGTTTTTTTTGGAAAGCCATATTGTTTATCAAGTCCTAAGATGATGACTCCTGTTGTGAATATGTCATATGGGAGTGTCAGTCATGTTATATTTACTTTTATGATAATTACAAGAGAAGCCATGTATGTCAGAGGAAAGAGGCAAAAAATGTTTTCTAACATCTCTGTCTTATGAGTCATATGAAATAGGATGTGTTTGTTTTGCATCAAAAAGTCCTATATATATAATATGTTGTTGTTTGTTGTTGTGTGCCTTTAAATCATTTCCGACTTACAGTAACCCTAAGGTGAACCTATCACAGGGTTTTCTGAAGCTGAGAGTGTGTGGCATGCCCAAAGTCACCCAGTGGATTTCCATGGCTGACCAGGGAATCAAACCCTGGTTTCTAGGGTCATAATCTCACCATGCTGGCTGTCCATGTGTTATCTATAATACATATAAAAAAAGGTGCTCACTTATATTAGCAACTGTACACAATTGAAGATGGAAGTGCATATCTTCAGAGTAACATAGTACTAAAATAAATGATCCTATCCTTTTCAAAATATGGGCCGGCAACCTGATAGGCATTTATGTCATCGTAACTTGACTTACGATAATGTAAAAGTGAACCACAGTGTTTTGTAATACTTACATTCTCAGTAGGGGAGGAGAGAGATAGCCACATCTCTGGGACCATTGTGTCAATGCTGCCAGCAGCATGGCCATGCCATAGTGGTCCCAGTGCACAGTGTGGCCCAATACACAACAGGACACATTGCATATTGGGACAAGTGGCACATCCAGACAAGTTGTGCAGTGGGAGCCCCTGTTGCAAAATGGGACATCTTGTGCTGTGCCCCATTGCCATTCACCAGCATGGTTGCATATCACATCAGCAACACAGCTCCATCATTGTAAATGTATGCATTGTAGTCTCTGATCTAGGATCTTGGACATTTTGTCTAAGACTTGTATGGGAATCATATGTCAAATGCTGTCACAGTGGAAGTCCCTGGAGCCCTAACCAGCACAGCCAATGCTGAGAAACACTGGGAGTTATGGTACAACTACATCTGATTTAAGATGTGGGGATGAATTCAATAATTCAGTTAGATTTAAAAAAAAATTCTTGGGATGCCATCAACTCATCCTAGAAGCTCCAGGAAGACTTCTGGGAAGGGTGAGATCATACTAGGGTCCATAGTCCAGATTAATTTTCTGAATATCTGGGAGCTATTCAGGAAATTAATCCATTTATGCTGGAGCATTACCTGACTGAATTATTGAAGATTTGCTCATGCCACTCGGAAGTTTCTCTACCTCCTTAGTTCATTATCCTTTACCAATACACACAGTCTGTTGCTAAAGCTGAATTCTTTCCATTTGGGGGACTATTTTGGCTAAACCTATCAAGGTGGAATAGCATACCTTCAAATAATGATGAAAAAACCATCCTCAATTTAATTTGGAATCAGTTTGGTCATAATTGCAGGCATCTTGAATACGTGTGTGGAAAAAGCAAGACTGCTTTCTAATAATTCTTCTGCTGCAGGGTATCAAGCATATGTGCCTCATCACGTACATCCAAATGGATGTGATCAAACCAAAGACTGTGATTATATACTTCACAGCAGTAGACAACATTTTCCTCTTTTCTAAAAAAAAAAAAAAAAGCTAAAGTAGGTGGAGGAGGAGGAGGTTGGGCCAAGGGAAACATGGAAGAGGGGAAGATAGGAGACAGGATGTTTGCGCTGCTTGGTAGTTCTTTAGCAGTAGTAAATTCTGGAGTGTAGCAACTCATCGCAACAGTCCCCAGAACTCTATACCCAAAGGAGATTCCCAAAAAGTAGGCAGCTCTATTGATCTTTATTGACAGATCAGTTCTAGTAGTTTTCATTCCCAATGGGAACAGCAGGCCTTTTGCAAAGCTAACAGCTCTTGATAGTGAGTTCAAAAGAATTATAGCAAGGATAGCTCTCCACAATACCTTGGGAAAATCAACCCCTTCCCTGTACAACTTGCAGCTGAGCTCAGACTGTACAAGGAAGCCTATGGGGATGGCAGATTACATCAACATCCTTCTAATCAAAAGATTCTGTACATGGACCCTATAAGTCATGGCTCCACATTTAAAAATTGCTGTTCAAATTTCAACTTTGCAGGTATGTTTTCCTCATCTGGCCACCTCGTGATGCTTTGGCTGCAAGATATCATCAGAGTTGGAAAAATTACTTTATTGGAAAACAACTCCGAGAATAGTGGCATGGATGCTAGTGGTTCTGGGCATTGTAGTCCAAAATAATAAGAACAACAACTTCCCACACTCTGTATATCCTAAGACATCTCTCCTTTTTACTGCCTGAACCTTTTCTCTCTACTTAGAAATGACCTGATGTCTAATGAAACTTATTCCCTAGTAAACATACCTAGAAAAGGTTACAGTCTGACAACTCAAGCTTATATAGCTTTATTTGGAAGTAAGAGTGATTGAGTCTCTAAGGCAGCTGATTAAACTCTGGCCTTCTTTCTGCTGGGCATCCTTTCTCAAGGAGAAAGGAAGCCGTGAGATAATCACAATTCAGTTCCAAACGAGTGCAAGCAGCTTTAATTGTACCTGTTACCGGAATATAATTATGCAGAGGTTTGAAAGTATTTCCCTTACAACACTATGTTTGATCTCTTTCTTTTTCCTTTCCCAGCAAAGGCCACGCTCATCCTGCTTCTCTGCGTCGGTAGGAAAGACCAATTTGCTTCTGGTTGATTATTGAAAACCCAGGGGGAAAAGTTGACTTTTGTGGAAGATATTTGGGGATGGGGGAGAATGCACAATACCCTGACCTTTGTTTACACTTATCATTAAATGTGTCGCTATTTGTGTTGCATTAGGTGAGGTTGGGCTACAGGTGTGCTCATTACAGTGGGAATGAGCAGAGAGGGAATGAAAGGAGCTACAGCTGGGAGCAATTATGACTCTGAAAGAAAGCAAAGCACCTGGGTAGAGAGTAGCATTCCACTGAGAGGAGAAGATTGTGGAGGCCTTCAGAGGCAGCAGGTAGAACTATTAAGGCTATGGATGAAAGCAGCACTCTGGGCCATGGGGATGCCAATCAAACTAGGCCTCTTCTTTCCCTCCAAAGAATCCTGGGATCTCTAGTTTAACAAGGGCCCTGAGACCTCAGTTAAAAATCTTTAGCTCCCCCAGGATTCTAGGAGTGTTCAAAGTTAGAAAGAAGTTTGCCAGGTCAGGACTGTTCCTGGTCCAGAAATTTCGGGACCAAAACTAGAGAATTAGGGACTTGTGATGCCACAGAGGGTGCCCTCAGGTGATGCTACAAAGGTGATGTTACACAGAGCAGCTGCTGGTGATGTCATTAAGCATGATGCATTAGGAATCAACCACAGAGTACGCCGCTCAGAGCAAAAGAACCATGTTTTAAAAAATGAGTTGAAAATGTTTTTAAAATGAGGCAATTCCCTTGCCTTGATGTTCTTTCTCCTTGCCTGCAGACTGAGATACCAGGCCAGAGCCTGAGATCTGGGAACCCCAGTTGGGAATCACATGGCTCTCCCTAGGGTTGCCAGATTGAAAACTGGAACTTTAATAATTGGGTAGAAGAGGGGGTTTCAGCAGGTTTTGCTTATCACATAACCAGGTAACAAGGAAACTGCTGCCAACATTCCCTATTTTAAACAACCATTAAAGGTTTTCATCTTGGCATCCCTAAGCCCTTCTTCTCATGGTGTTGGACTGTAGAGCCCAGCATCCTTCATCCACAGAGCCAGTGGTGAGGAATGCTGGAGCTGCAGTTCAACATCAGGAGGACAGCATGATTACCATTCTGGTGTACGTGATCCCATTATATAGAGCTTGCCTGGCTTGACTTCTTCTAGTTTCTTTCCTGTTTTTAACACACAGTGAACTGCATTGAATCCATCTGTACAATTTGAGAAAGTTGCTGGCTGGGGGATTCCAGCAGTTGTAGGCCAACGAAGTAACTTCTTCAAGCTCTGCAGATCAGTAGTTACATGGTAACAGCCTTGTATTAGGATATGGAGCAGGATACTAGTAGCAGTGAGAGATTAGAGGCAGTGTGGTTTCAAGTCTCCCTAGTTCATTTTAATTTTGAAATGTGCTTTTTTGTAGATAACCGTCTTGTGTGCTCAAGAATGTCCCACTTCTGGAAGTGTGTGGGTTGATTTCAGAAGGTTTCTTTGCTTTCAACAAGGAAGCCATTAGAGAACACTGAAGGCAAAGTAAAAATTACCTCTGATATATGCATCACCCATATTTTCAAAATCTAAAGTTTTTTTCCCCATGCCCTCTTCCTGAAGCATGTTGGTAAGAGAGAGTTCTAGCAAGGCCAAGGTTAAAGAAAAGGCAACTGGTATTTGAACCAAAAGTGGTAAGCTCCAATGGTAAGAACCATTACAATTTTAGAAAGATTGTGTATCATGGAAGCTGGTAGCTCCCATGTTAGTCAGCAATAAATCTGCTAAGGATTTTAGTCTGCATTGTAAGTTGCTATTCAAGGTGCTGAACCTATCTTGTGGGATGGGATTCAACACTTCCTGTAGCTCCTTTAAAGTTTGTACTAAAACCCAAGCAGATTGACTACCCCACTGACCTTGAAGCCACCAGCCACCACTGTTTGTACAGCTATTACAACTATTTGGGAGAGAAGGAACTAACAGCCCAAAGTCACCATACAAGATATGCTGGCAGATGTAAGCCATATAGAAAAGAAATACTCATCTAAGCAAGTGAGGATAAGGGAGGCTCATGAAAAAGAGAACAGGGTTTCTGTATCTTTAATAACTGTATGGAATAGCTGAACATGTTAAAATTTCATACAATTATTAAAAGTACGGGAGCCCTATCATCTTTTTCATGTGGCCATCCTATGGCTGGCTAGCACAATCCCAGTGTTACATATGCCACTTGGCACTATCTGTTTTAATGAGTTTTGTCCTCACTAAAACATGCACATTTTTAGTGAAGACAGTTTCACATAACATGCTGCATATGTGAAGGCATCTATGCCATTGAACTCTCATTTATGTAGGGTCACCAGAATGTTTCAGGCCTACAGCTGTCCAGGTATAATGTATTCCTTAGTATCTTGAGCCGTGTGGTGCTTAACTTCCTTGAAGCCAGTAGGCTTTCCCCCATCTACTTTTGCAGGTAGGCACATAGTATCTTAGAGTTTAATAGGTCTCAGATTCACTCTGTCCAATTGCTCCACTACCCATAGTGTGACACAAGGACAGAGGAGGTGTGTTTCTGAGGTGTTTGCAGATCAAATAGACTGATGCCCCCTCCCATATTACCAAATGAGAGCCATCATACACATTGTGCAGAATAAGATGGCAGAATTCTGTATTGGGTTATTTCTCTGTGTGAACGACGTGTACGCAATGAATGATCCATATCAGGTCATGCTAAACATGGAGGGAGTTGTGTGTCTGTGTGGAAGGAGTTGCATGTGCAGCTGTGTATTTTTAAATGTGGAACAGCAATCAAAAACATGACACATGCACACACTACAGTGTGAGGCAGTGTAGACTGGGACCATTTCTTCACTACAGTATTATAGTGCTATTATTCCACTTTCAATATCCTATGGAATCCTGGGGTTTGCAGAATTCTCAGCAGGAGAGCTCTTTGGCCTCAGGAAATTACGAGCCTCAGAATTCTACAGGATGTTGAAAGTGGAATAATAGCACTATAAAAGTATAATGCAGAAATGGCCTGGAATTTTCCCCTCTTAGCCTCTGTAATGTGCATGCTGAATCTAAGATGCCTTAGTACTAATCTTGCAGGAGCAGTGGAATGTCAGTCCCAAAACATGGCCTTGTGCTTGCTTATTCTGTTTCTCTGGGCATGTGTGCAGATCACCTTATATGTCAAAAATACAAATACTTTTTAAACCTCTTTCACATTCATTAAATTTTCCCAGCATTGTTAAAAAGTTCAAGCTGCAAACAGATTCATCAGACCTTGTACTTCCTATCTTTACCCACTGGATAAAGCATCTTTGAAGAAAAGTGTTTTTTTTGTCTTTAAAGACAAGGTTTTGCTTTTACTCCATTGAACAACCTTAATTAAAGATGAATGCACCCTTCCAATGTATTCTGCCTTACAACTTTTTAAAAAGTAGTTCAGAGTTATAATACACTACTGGATTTCAAAGTATGCTTGCATTTTGTAATCCATGAAGACAGTCTTCTCTTAGGCTCTGTATCTGGAGCTTGTAAGAATTGTTCCTCTGCAAAGGTGCATTCCTTTCAAAAGACAATACAAAATGCAAGTGCATTTTGTATTTTGCAATATTGAGATGTTTTTCAGAAGGCTTTTTTAAAAACTGATTTGAAAATGGATTCTGTTTTAGACAGCTAACACATTGCTTTTGGGTTGTCAGTAGCCTCTCATTTTCTGCACTTAACACTTAAACCTGTATGTCTTGCAATGAACATATTTCATTGAATTAAGATGTGGGGGAGGAAGAACCTATGGCCTTCCAGACACTGAACTACAACTTCCATTGCCCCCTTTCCATTAACCAGATTGTTAGGGATGTTTGAAGCTGCAGTTCCACAGCATTTGGAGTGCTGCCATTTTCCTAGTCTTGCATTAAACCAGAGTCACACTAGATCTAGTTATTGCAATAATATGAGGCTTATAGTCACGGAACTGCAACCATGTGGATTCAAACACCCAAAGCAGGCTTGTATCTAAGTAATTAGGTCATGATATGAGTGGCAAATCACATATCCAAATATTTGACATGTATTACTCCCCTGTTCCCCAGCACTAAAACTGAATTATTGTTTCTATATAATAGTATATACATTTAAATTGATGGATTAAAAAAGGATGTTGCAGTTTATAAACAAACATGGGCTCTGATCCAATAAAAAATGGCTATAGCACAGGCTGCAACCCAATACACACTCACCTGGGAGAAAGTATCATTGAAATCAGTGGGACTTACTTCTGAGAAGACAAGCCACTAACTGTGCTGTAAGCTCCACTAAAACCAACGCAGTTCAAAACTTGTTTCTTATTGCATGCAATAAGACTTGGTCAGAGCTTGAAGAGGAATGTAGATTCTAGGTGAAATGAAACAAAACACCAGATAACACAGTTTGTGATTTATTGGGGTTCCAAAATGTCATGGTTGTTAAATGACACTGACAATATAATGGATAAGTAGATAGATGAATTTTTGTGGGCAACAAATAACAGAATTTTTTTTTTTTTAAAAAAAATACTGTTGCCATTATTTGTCAACTGTTGATCTAAGGGTGAGAAAAGTGCTGCCTTGTTTTCTGCTTTGCACCTGCAAGTCTCTCATAGCTACTTAAAGTTCTTTTAAAAATGACAGTATGGTCTCATGGATGCATAGTGTTCCGCAGGTCTTTGGAAGCAACCTGCCACATAAGTCTGCAGCTAGAGCAGTTCTCCTTCCATTTTCTCTCTACCTCCCCACCCTCCTCTTCAATGTTGACACAACAGAAGGAACAGGAAGGAATGTAGTGAGAGGAGTGCGGGAAGCCTCTTTGGTGTGTGTATGTGCCTTCAAGTCTCTTGCCAACTTATAGTGACATAGGGTTATCTTAGGCAAGGGCTACTCAGGCGTGGTTTTGCCAGTTCCTTCCTCTGAAGTATAGTCAACAGCACCTGGTATTTGTTGGCAATCTCCTCTCCAACTATGAAGCAGGGCTGCCTCTGTTTAGCTTTCAAGATCAGATGCGATCTGGTGCCCTTAGGTTATTTAGAGGCAGTAGAAATAGGAGGAGGAGAGACAGCATCCGGGGAGCAAAGGCACTGTGAAAGTTGAGAAGAAATAGTCACATATGCCATGTTGCAGCCACATTTTTCCTCTCTTTCTTCCATGGTGGGGAAGGAGGGGGCACCAACTGAACCCCCCCTCCAAAATAAATAAAAGGCTGCTACATGCTGCTTCCTCCTCTTTTGGCACTGGGTATGAAACCCTCCACTGTTATCACCAACCCTTTGCTCTTGATATACAGGAAGCCCCCACCTTGTGACACCCCGGCTAGTCTTTCAGAGGTCACCAGCCTTTCCTCTCTGCCCTCAAAACTCGGCTGGTGCTTTCAGGTTTTAAGGAGGACATTACGAGTTACCAGAGCTTCCGGCAGTCTCTTCTAATGGTATCAGTGAGGATCATATCTCCTTATTTTAGTAGAAGAACTGCATTTTGATCTGATGAAGATATGTGTATTTTCTACTTGCTAGTTTTGATTTACTTGCTCCAGCTGGGATGGTGGTGGAAAATATAACGCTAATAAAATCTGGATTTAAAAAAATGGGTTGTCCTTTCAGGAAAGCTGGTGATGATGTGATGCTAAGATTTTCTTGTTGAACTGAATATAGTAGGTTATATTTGTAGAACTCAGTTGATAGCTTAGTTAATGTGCTTCTGTTAGCATCTTTTAACATATATTTAGCTCCCTTCTGAGAATGGACTGATGGGGTGAATCACACAGTTCCTCAGAATGCTTTTAATGAAAAAAAAAGGCATGAATTGATTCACACAAAGAATTTTAAAACAAAAACAAAAAGCACTAAAAATCTCCCTTGGAAGAAGAGACTGGCTTTGAAAAGCATTAGAGCTACTATACTGCCCTCTAGAGTACCACACAGGAAATACATACGAGCTCTCTTACCTCTGCAGAATCAATGGCTATCATACAGAATTTTTCCTCTTTTTTTTTTTTAACCTCTGCCATAGCTTTTACTCATTTATTGGCTTGATCTTTTCTTATCCCTTATCACTCTATCGCTCTCTAACTTTTTATCACTCATTAACTGCTCAGGCATAAGGTCCTTCTTATGCTACAGTAAAACAGGAAGATTCTGGTCATTTCCACACTACACTCTTATAGCACTATCATTCCCCTCCCTAAACTGCAAACCCCAGGATTCCATAGGATGTTGAAAGTGGAATAATAGCGCTATAAGAGTCTAGTGCAGAAATGGCTTCTGTCATCATGCCTTGAATGTAATTTGTTTGTTCTGTTTTGATAAAAACAGATGCCGTTGCTCTCCTCCTTGAAAAAAGCCATTTAGGAAAGAAAGGAACTGTAAGATAGAACTGGCGTGGTGCCTGCCACACCAAAACACAAATATAAATACCACAGAAAACAATTCCTTGGGTGCTAAAGTTCAAATGGTGGGCTTCTCCAAGGGGTGTAAATGTGCCAAGAGGTTGCTGTCTTTGTTGTTGCAGCAATTAGCCTTTTTTTTTTTTTTTTAATATCCTAATATTTATGTTGCCCTGAATGACATAATTCCTGGCACCAGCTGCAAAATTTTATTCTTATCCATGAATGGATTTCTTTTTCATTCCAAGACATATTGGAAGAAAAAAAAATATCCTTCATTCCTTTTTCTGTGAAGTTACAAAATCCTCTTCGTTTGTTTTGTACATACAAAAAATCCTTTGAAGTATATTTACCGTTAAGCTGGTTTATATTTTGGGGGCTTGTGCAAGAATAGAGGCAATTAATGTCTTCTCAATAAGATGTCAGAGTCTGAAAGAAATATTTTGTATTAGGAAATCTGTACTAAGAAAGCAAGTTCTGTCCTTTGTGATCGTGAGAGGACACTCAGCCTTACCTTTGCATTCCAGTCTGGTCTGAGGAAGACTGTGAGCTGGCTCATCTGATCCACAAACGTAGGCAGCCTACTCCTTGCAACTTTTTCTGCTTCTCAGGTTCTCAGGTTGTCTATTGTTGTTATTTAATAGGTTTGCCAGCACGAGGGCAGAGCTTGGAAGTAAAGAGTTACTGTGTTTCCTGTGACAAGTTTCCCTTTTTATGGGGTGGGGAGAGTAACAAAAGCATTACAAAGTTGCATTTCAAAAGTGATGCATACCCTCCGACATCGCATTGATGAAAACAAGGGGGGCACATAAGATCAAACAACATTGGAGTGCGGTCAAGTTACCCAAAGTTATTAATGACGAAGAACATACAAACTGGGAGAGGCTGCAGCAGTTTGATTTTGCCTGAGCCTCCTGAGAAGAATAAGACTCCACCTTTCTCTCCTCTCTACCCTGCTAATTTAATTAAGTGCAAATTATTTTTCCGCTTTGAACTCGGTTTGCACCAACTGGAGTAAGTTGAAGAGAAAGGGGGCTCTAACCGTAGGTATGGAGGAATAATATGGAACTTATTTTATCTCCTTGTCCTTTCTCTTTTTCAATCATAAGAAAAAAATCCAATACAACATTCAGAAAACATAAAAGTTTCTGCTCCCCATACTGAAAATTTGAAAGCAGCATTTATTTCCACCAAACAGGTGCAAGGTGCCAGTTTTTTATTTCCTTGGGATACCAGGGGAAGCTTAATTTGGGGGCAGTTCCCAGGGTGTCTTTGGAACAGGTGGGGAAAAAAAAATAGGTCTAACGTTTATATGATCTGCTAGAAAATATAGTTATTTCTGTGTGAAATACTTGTAATGAGCAAGTGTTTTCTTTTACTTGTACCAGGAGAAAGTTAACTTATAGAACATTAGAATTTGTGCTTCTGAGTGGAGGATAGGGAAGGTGGAGCCCATACACTTTTCTTCCAGCACAGCACAGCCATGTCATATCATGTGAGAATATGCAGCCCTTCAGAACCAAGGTAGATGATTTTGCTTCAATTAATTTATATGTCAGATACTTGAAAGTAGTTATGTTCTTCGGGTGTTTTGGACACAACAGGTGTTAGGTGAGCCTTTAACTTGATCTCTGTGACCTCCTGGTTTCATCCCCAATCACCTGCTCTCTGGTCTATGCCAACAAATCCATAAGGTACCAGGGCCATGGGCCTCCTTGGGTGTCAACCATAGCCTGAAGGAATCATGCACATCCCAAACCCCATTCAAACTACAGTGGCCCCTCCATATTTGCAAGGGTTTGGAGGCAGAACCTTTGCAAAAGTTGAAAAAATGCAATTTGGGGAAAGTGACATTTCTCCCTCTCTGGGGTGCCAACAACCACCATATCTAGTGTTAGGGTACCGGACAGTCCTTCTCTTCCACCTTATAACCATCCACTCACCTTTGTACTCCACAGTTATTCTGAAGGTTTGGAGACATTCTAAGCATGTGTGTCATTTTCATATTCTCAGAAACCACTACAGAAGTAATTATGCCTGTAGTACCTCCAGAGTCACTTCTGAGCATACATTTCATTCAAGTGTGCTGAGATCATCTCCAGAGCCTTAAAACAGCCTGAGAGAGTGCTGTAGAAGAAGAGAAACAGAAAAGTTCACCACAGACCTGATATTTAATTCTCCCAAACATTTTGGCTTCTGTGCTGCTGGGCAGTTTTGAAGTCCCAGCACTCTGATGCTTAGGGTACCACTCTAAGGGCCTTCCAGTACTACATTGTTATAGTGTTATTATCCCACTTTCAACATCCTGTGTAATCCTGGGATCTGAAGTTTAGAGAGGGGCTTTTAGAATTCTCAGCCAGAGAGCTCTTTGGTCTCAGTAAAACTACAAACCCCAGAATTCCACAGGATGTTGAAAGTGGAGTAATAGCACTGTAACAGTGTAGTGCAGAAATGGCCTAACTGTCTGTTCAGGTGAGCCCCAGGAACTAGTCACATCTAGTAGGTTTTGACACAGCATATTTTGACGAACCTGATGGGAGGGGGTCTTGACAACAGAGCCTCCTTGGCAACTGAGAGTGTTTAAGCTGATTGACTGGTAAAATGGAACCTTGGATAGCCCAGGGGAGGGGCTGGTGGAAAGAGGAAAATAACAGATTTTAACTGCCTGGGGAGTGATTGAAGGGGAAGAGTGTGATTTGTGGTATGTTTGGGGAGAGGTTGGAGATTTGAAGAGCTCTGTAGGAGAGAGAACTGAGAAATTGGGTGTATGAGAGATATTGGATGAATTGAAAGAGAGAGAGAGAGAAAAGAATGCTGTGCTGTTTATAAACATTTAGATACAAAACACATTTAAAGCAACAGTGTTACAATAAATGTTTGAAGTTCTATGCTCCTTAAAACAGTGTCACAGAGTCTTATTTTGAATCCTGGAATATACATGCTACCAGTAATATCATCTTGACCTTAGTGCCAACACTACCACAGTCTTGGAAAATATAAATCACTGCTGATCCTTACATCTGGGAGAAGGGCAGATGTAGGGAAGGCAGTAAAGGGGGAGAGTCCTGAAAGGAAGAAGTCAAAGGGGGACAAGAGTGAGGAAGGGACTGCTTTCTCAGAAAGGGAGAACTGAGGCAGACCCATTTGTCCTGGGTCTTGATTCAGAAATCTCCCTGGCTGTTCAGACCTGAACACAAAGAGGTGTCAGGCTGGGCAGGCCTTGAGTGAGAGGCTTGGGTACCCCTTTTGCACTCAGCGGCACTGACAGGCGGTGGTTTTTTCCACGCATTTTGACACATATCAATTCAGAGCTGAAAATGGAACCCGCTAAATTGCCCTCTCCTGCATGGAACACATAGGGAAAGTTATTCTATGTGACTGGGAAGGAAAAATTCAGTCTTGATTTTATTGTGTTTCTTCTAATCATACCTGCATCCCTGGCCAGATGTTATACTTTGTTTTTTCCTCTCAAAATGAAATCCAAACTCATTTTTACAGCATTTTCCAAAATATATAGTCATCCCCCCACATTCACTGGAGTTAGGGACACAGGACCCCTGTGAAAATGGAAAAGCCGTAAATAACTCTAGGCCCTCCTAAGCCATATTTAACACACAAAAAAGTATGATCACTATATTCAACCCATCATGGATTTCTTTGAGGCATCAAGGTTCCTTCACAAGACCGATGTGAGTGGCTGGTGGAGCTTACTGCCACCTCCACTGCTGCCCCACACCCTTTTTAATAGGGAGTTACAAGCCTCGTTCGCAGTTTCTCAGTCTCATGAGCCTTGCAGTCCCTATTTAAAATGGCATAGAGAGGCAGCAGAGGTGACAGCAAATAATCCATGAATAATCAACAAAAGTGAAACCTGCAAATGTGGAAGGCTGACTGTAAATTTTTTTATGGTCTTTTCCTCTGGTCCCCCCCCCTTTTTTTAAATTTTTTTGCCCACATTTCCCCATTGTATCTTGCAATGGTGCAGTCTTAGCCATTCACATTTTTAAGATATATATATAATTTCATTAGTATTTTTATTTTATTACTGCAACTTTTGAAATATACAAATTTGGTGCAAAACAGGTGATTTTGGTAGGGATCTCAACTCCATTAAAATTCATTTCTGTCCCTACTGTGTGGTGGTATCATCAAACCTAGGCCCTTTTCGCACCTTACCTCATCGCGGCAGCGGGGAGCGGCGCTCGCGCAAGCAGCCACTTGCGCGAGCTGCTCACGACGGCCCTTTTTGCCTCCCGCATGCCTTCCTTCTAGCACGACCGTCACACGAGCGCCCCACCCCTTTCTTCCGCAGCGCAGTCTGGGAGTTGTAGGCTGCGCAGGGAGGAGGAAGCGCGACCGCCCCTGCTTGCCGAAGCACCGCACACAGATAAGTGTGTGAGGGCGCCGCGAGCATTGCACGAGCACGGGGCATTTTCGGCTTAAAGCTGAAAATCAAAACATGTGCATGCGCCCTGCTTCGGCCTCATGAGCATCGCGCGAGGGGGAGTGCGTCATATGGAGCACCGCTTGCACTCACGCAACGCTCAAGGGGCGCTGGCGGGGAAAAAAAGCATGCGAAAAGGGCCCTAGTGTTTCTCCAGCTGCACCTATGACAGGTAGTAATATGGAGCAAGCATCATGAAACAGAATGGTATGACAGTGCAGCATATGTTCCTAAATGTAAGTTGGGAAGATAGGAAATGTCATCCAGAGATGCTGATTTTGCCAAGATTCCCATGTTACCCAGTTTCCACCACTGGATAGATATGGTGTATGGAACTCACAAACAAAACTCCAAAACTTCTTTAGATTTTTGGACCTAGTTGTTTTGTCCTTGCTCTTTGCCTTGGCCAAACCATTTATGTGTGAGCAACTTCTGAGATTTATCGGGAAATCTATCTTGAGGAGCATCCCATGTTGGCAGTTATGATAGAGAACAATTTATATGTGCCTGTGGTAATGAAACGGATAATGTTTTCATCTGTAGTAAGAAGCTTAGAAATGTAATCTTCCAGAATGTTAATTTGTGGTTGATCTGATTATGATATAATAGTACAACTGAACAATTATGTAAACCCTGCTGTTATAATGAAAATGTTTACCAGGAGACCAGTTGGATTTTGTTTTCCTCTCTTAACCAGTTTTTCAATGTAGGTGTCCAGAATCATTAGAACAAATTGAGCTCAGCAGAATAATGTTTTCAGAATACATTAATGATTCCATTTAAATTCCAGCACCATGTCTCATCGCATTAGCTGTGGGCTATCTTGTCACAGCATATTGTGTTAATGTCAGTGTCACAGACAGGGGTAGAAATTAAAGAATTGTTCATGCTTGATCATGCTCCAGATTTCCCACTGAGTTTTGAGAAAATGACACTGATATCATGGGAAATGCTTATGGGACTTTCAAGTATGTCTAAAAATTGTTGTATGTGTATGTGCCTTCCAGTTGCCTATTAGTTTATGGTAACCTCATGAATATCACAGAGTTTTCTTAGGCCAGGAATATTCAAAAGTTGTTTATTAGAAATGGGGAAAGGAGTTGATAACTGCATTTTAGCAATGTGAAAATACCTATCTTACTTTCTTTCATTTTTTTCTGAGTTCCACCTGAATTTTCCTTCCTAATCTCACCTGATCTTTTTTGTATTAGATTTCTAAATTTGCATTCCCTTCACACACTGATTTAAAAAAAAATTAATACAATTCCTTCATTGGTTCACTTATTTGCATAATTTACCTAACTTAAACAACTTTCTCTCATTACCTTAAACATGTTTTTGCATACCTTTGCAATTATATGTGTTGTAGCCATTGACATTTAAAATGTGTTCATTGTTTCACGCATACTTGATTTCTTGGAAATGCCCTGTAAGCCTTGCCAATATGTGGATGTAACACCTCTGGTGTTAAAAAAATGATTGATGAGACTGATGAGTCCGACAAAAGGTCTTTCCGTTACTGCTTTGAGTTCATACATTCAGAGAGGGAAATATCAATGATAGGCAGCCTCTCCTTACTGTCCTTATACTTGATCCAGCATAAAGCAGATCACTGCTGGCATTTCAAAATTTTGGAAAAGAAATACAGCAAATCAAGAAACACATTTTTCAGCTGGAAAATTCCACACCTATTTGAGAGTAATGAGTAAATGTCACTCATTGCACCAAAATTTAACCATGTTACCAACTGTTGTTATTTTTCATAGAATCATAGAGCTGGAAGAAACCACAATGGTCATCAGGTCCAACCTCCTGCCATGCAGGAACACACACTCAAAGCATCTCCAGCAAATGGCCATCCAGCCTCTATTTAAAAATTTCCAAAAAAGTTCCAGAGAAGTACCAAGGCAGCATATTCCACTGTTGAACTGCTCCCACCACCAGCAAGTTCTCCTGATGTTTAGGTGAAATCTCTTTTCTTGTTGTTTGAATCCATTGCTTCACGTCTTAGTGTCCAGAGCAGCAGAAAACAAGCTTGTTCCTTCTTCAACAGGACAACCGTTCAAATATTTAAACAGCTATCATGTCATCTTTAAACCTTCTTTTCATCAGGCTAAGCATACCTAGTTCCCTAAGACATTCCTCATAAGACATAGTTTCCAGACCCTTCTCCATTTTGTTCACCCTCCTCTGGTCTTATTCCAGCTTGTCAATATCCTTCTTGAGTTCTGGTGCCCAGAACTGGACACAGTATTCCAGATGAGGTCTAATCAAAGCAGAATAGAATGGTGTTATTACTTCCTTTGATCTCGACACTATACTCCTATTGATGCAGCCTAGAATTGCATTGGCTTTCTTTAGCTGCCGCATTACGTTGTTGACTCATGTTCAGCTTGTAGTCCACTAAGGCTCCTAGATCTCTTTCACATGTACTGTTTTTAAGCTGGATGTCACTCATCCTATATCGGTGCATTTCATTCTTTCTTCCTAAATGTAGTACCCTACATTTTTCCCTGTTAAAATTCATTTTGTTAGTTATGGCCCAGCTCTCTAACTTGTCAAGGTTATTTTGAATTCTGATCCTGTCCTATCTCTTCTAATTTGGTGTCACTTGCAAATATCCTCTATTCCATCATCCAAGTCACCGATAAAGATGTTGAATAGCACTGGGCGCAGGACAGAACCCTGCGACACCCCACGAGTCACTTCTCTCCAGGATGAAGAGGAGCCATTGGTGAGCATCCTTTGTGTTTGGCCAGTCAGCCAGTTACAAATCTATCTAACAGTAGCATTGTCTAACCCACATTTTACTACCTTGTTTGCAAGAATATCATGAGGACCTTGTGAAAGGCCTTACTGAAATCAAGATACACTACATCCACATCCTGTGATTTTTTTAAAAAAAAACTAATAAGGTTACTTTTAAAGCTAAAATTTTTAAAACTAACAAGGTCACTTGTTCATCACTATACAAAAACTAAGACATTGCAGGTACTATTGTTACTTGTAACAGATTTATTTCATTGCAATGTGTTATTTCCAGCTTTGCACTGAGTTCAGTGCTTAATTGTGAATGGGGTTGTAGGCTAAACCTAAGTACATGGAATGCAAATGATCATATCTTCTCTTCCAATTTAGTAGGGCCTCCACAATTGTTGTCTCTGCATTAATGCTGGGCCATAAACTCTATACAGGGCAGGGACCAGTACAGCACCATACACAGTTATAAATCGTAGTAACAGTGCATGTGTATGTTCTCCAAGCACTCATCTACTTTTTACATTTACCAATAGTATTATCAAGGTAATATGTGAAGCGGTTTTATTTTTTCTGGCTTTAACAAAAAAATTATGCTGGATCTGTTCAGTATCATATCAAGATTTAACCATTTGTTGTAAGTGAGTGGATGGAGCGTACAGACCAACATTTTGCTATATCTAATATCTAATCCAGAAAAAGTGAACAGAATTCATTGTTGTAGTGAATGCTTCCCTAGCAGTTTTTGAGATTACTATGTCCTTTAACATATGCTTTTAAAATAGTGTACTCCACATAATTTCACAGATGAAATCTGGGAGACATGTAGTCAAGCAACATCAGATTGTGGTCAAAATGGCTGAAGTTATTAATCTGGAAAGACGCACTACCTAGGAAATGCTGTAGCAGTTTGATTTTTCCTGAACCCACTGGAAGGGCAAGATTCCACCCCTGCCCTGCTGACTGAGAGCAAAATACTTTTGCACTTTGATTTCTGTTTGCAGAAGTTGAAGTAAGCTGAGGACAAAGTGGGCAGAGAGTGGGAGGAGGATTGAGAAACTGGGACATTTTAAAAACTGAAAAAGCTGAAAAATTGGAACGACAGTGGATTAATTGTCCCTGCTAAATTGGGACCATTGGGGGGTATATAATTGCCACATATATAATTCAAAACATCTAAGCAAGTGGTGAATGATGGCAAGAGAAGGCTTAGGAATGAACCTAGATGAACTTCAGACATTTGAATGGGTCCTGTGTTACCACCAGAGGCTGTCTAATCAACTTAGCCAAAATTATTCCAAAGGTTAGCATGCTGATACAGACTATTGCTTACCAGCCTCAGGCGGAATTTGCCATCTGGAACTAAAGATCCCTACCCTGCCCACTGTGCAATGAGGGTGATTTTGTTTTGCCTGCAGGATATATTGACAATTTCAGACTTTTAAAGTGTTTTTTTTAAAAACAACAACAACTATGTGCTTCTGGCTCATTTTATGCTCAATTCTTTTTGATACATGGGGACTGCTTCTACTGTTATGCACTACTGAACATTTTCCATTTATGAAACCACCAGAAATTAATGTTTAAAAATAGTTCACTCTTGCTTATTTTTGTTTGTTTCTTTTTTCTCTTAAGTTTGTACCTGTTTGTTCCCATCAGCCCAGGCTGGGTCGCTTTTTAAAGCATCTGGATTGTTGAGCATCTTGCTTCCTAATCTATCCTAATCATTCAAATATGGCAGCCAAATGCTCCATGCTCTTGTTCCTTTTTCTCCATACAGTGCCCAACCCAACCTGAACATTTCCTGCTGGCTCAATATCTATGGCTCCAGTGTATCTTTGTCAAAATCATTTCCATGTCCCCAAATTCACATCCTTCTGCTCACTTAGGCCATTTCCACACTAGACTGTTATAGTGCTATGATTCCACTTTCAACATCCTATGGAATCCTGGGGTTTGCAGTTTCGGGAGGGGCCATCTGACCCCTCCTGAAACTGCAAACCCCAGGATTCCATAGGATGTTGAAAGTGGAATCATAGCACTATAACAGTCTAGTGCGGAAATGGCCTTAAAATGGTTTTCTTCCTTTTTGTTATATGTGGATTACTCCCTGGCATTGCTCAGCACCTATTAATCAGCTGCTGGGCAGGGCAAAGAAACTGGAAGCATTGCAAATATTCTGGACTTGACACCCTCTACAAGAAGCCCAGCATGGCATAGTGGTTTGTGTGTTGGACTACCACTCTGGAGACCAGGGTTCAGATCTCCACTTTGCCACAGAGCCCCTCTAGATGACCTTGGGCAAGTCACACTCTCCCAGGAAGGGAATGGCAAAGCCTCTCTGAACAAATCTTGCCAAGAAAATAGGTTCAACAACAACAACCCCTTATCATTTCCTGTCCTGGTAGGGCTGATGGGAGTTGTATGTACATGATCTCTGGAATGTACTTAAACCACTCTAGCAGAAGGGAACTGTAAACTCTTGGAAGTGAGGCAATCATTCCTTTCTTTGCTCAGGGGGACAGCAGAAGCAGTGGAATGGACACAGTGGCTAAAGACCCTCCCTTGAAATACCTCAGAGCTGGCAAGATTGGTGATGCTTACAAGCAGTCAGTTGGCTTCCCCCAGGCTTGATGGTGACAAGGCTGTGTTATCGGCAGCCCAGTAAGGCCAAGGTTCTGTTCTTTATTGAGTTGCGTGTTGTTTCTCTAAACAGCGTGCATGACTCTCGAAGGAGCCCTGATGGTTAAGGCTCAAACAGTGAGGGGGCATGTAAGAACAAACTGTAGCTGTCTAGCCTGTGGTGTCATAGGCATTGTTTAAAGCAAATAGGTTGGACAGGCAGTCAGAATGTATAAACGGGAAGCAGGAGACCTGATCTGATCTTGCTCAGATGCAGAGGGCTAAGTGATGAGTTTCTACCCCTTCAGGAAACAGGGAGAAAGTATTGCAGCGGAGGGGGGGGGATCTTGGAATATCAAACAGGAATGCCTTGTTTCCTTTTTTCAGCACCATGAGTGGAAATAACCATATTGCTCGCACCAGCTGTTTTCAGTATGAACATAGGAAGCCACTTTATATCAAGACACCAAACTGGACCATCTGGCTCAGTGTTCTATGTGGCAGAGTTTCTTCAGGGTTTTTCCAGCAGGAGTCCTCAGAGCTATTTAGAGATACCAGGCATGAATTTAGGCCCTTCTTCATGCAAAGCTACATGTGCTATGGCCCCTTTGCCACTATATGGTGCATTTTCCATTTTAGAGTGGACATTGGGTGCTGTGCCCACCGGAAGAAGACCAAAGAGTGGGAAGACCTAGAATCTTCTTAGTTGTCACTGGCAAGCACTTCAGGAACTGCCATGTTATGCCTGCATAGTGGTATAAGAGATTAAGTCAGCCATGTATATGATTGAATAGTGTGTGTTGTTGTTGTGTGCCATCAAGCCATTTCTGACTTGTGGCAACCCTAAGGTGAACCTACCATGGGGTCTTCTGAGGCTGAGAGCGTGTAATGCTCCAAAGTCACCCAGTCGGTTCCCAAAGCTGAGTGGGGAGTAGAACCCTGGTCTCCAGCATTGTAGTCCACTACACTATGCTGGCCTTGGAGAAGCACAATATTGCAGCCTGTGTATTATAAGAATGGGGTTCTCCCCTTCCTCACAGTTCTTATTAGATGGCATTAGCCTGAAGTTTACCAAATAATCTTTTTCAGAGAGCAAACCTGTACATGTCATTCAAGGATGTCTTTCCTTTTTGATTTTTATACTGCAAGATAATCCAGCCACATTGGTAAATGTTTCTGGGTTTGAAGGTGTAGCTTAGGCAAGCTGCTATATTTCCTTGGATGGATTATAATTTCCCTCTCATCAGTGTTAGGTTTGTATGCTTTGTTCCTTAGGGAACACACATTAAAAAAAAGAATTGGACACTTTCCAATAATTCCAATTTTGAAGGGACAGTCCCAGTTAATCCTCTCTCTTTCCACTTTTTCAGCTGCTTTTAAAATGTCCCAGTTTCTTTCTCCTCATCCCACTTTACCCCTTTCTCCTCAGCTTACTTCAGTTGCTGCAAACTGAATTCAATGTACAACCATAATTTGCACTCAATTAATTCATCATCAGGGAGTGGAGGGAGGAATATTCATAGAATGATATCGCTGGAAAAGACCATAAAGGCCATCAGATCCATCCCCCTGCCATGCAAGAACACACCATCAAAGCATTTGTGACAGATGGCCATCCAGCCTCTGTTTAAAAGCTTCCAAAGGAGGAGACTCCACCACACTCCAAGGTAGCATATTCTGCTACCGAACTGCTTTTGCCATCAGGAAATTCTCCCTAATGTTTAGACTGAATCTCTTTTTCTGTAGTTTGAAGCCATTGCTGCATGTCCTCGTCTCTGGAGTAGCAGAAAACAAGCTTGCTGCATCCTCTATATGATGTTGCTTCAAATATCTAAACATGGCTGTCATGTCACCTCATAACCTTCTCCTATCCAGGCTAAACATACCCAGTTCCCCTAAGCTGCTCCCAGTTTCCAGGCCTTTTACCATTTTAGTCATCCTCCTCTGGACACATTCCAGCTTGAAAATACCTTTTTTTGAATTGTGGTGCCCAGAACTGGACACAATATTCCAGGTGGGGTCTGACCAAGGCAGAAGAGAGTGGTGCTATTACTTCCCTTGATCTAGATTTTGTCCTCCTGTTGAAGCAGCCTAGAATTGCATTGACTTTTTTAGCTGTCACATCACACTGCTGGCTCTTGCTCAGCTTGTCATCTACTAAGACTCCTAAATCCCTTTCACATGTCCTGTGGTCAACCCAGGTGTCACCCATCCTATATCTATACATTTGATTTCTTTCTGCCCAAGTGTAGTACCTTACTGTTCTCCCTGTTAGTTTTGGTCTAGCTCTCTCATCAGAGGTAATTTTGAATTCTGATCCTGGCCTCTGAGGTATCAGGTATCACTCCTAATCTGATCATCTGAAAATTTGATAAGAATGTCCACTATTGTATCATCCAAACCATTGATAAAGCTGTTGAATAGCACTTGATCCAGGACAGAACCCAGTGGTACCCCACTACTCACTTCTCTCCAGGATGAAGAAGTGCCATTGATGAGCACTCTTTGGGTCTGGTTGGTCAAGCAGTTACAAATCCACCTAAGAATAGCACTGTCTAACCCACATTTTACCAGCTTGTTTGCAAGAATATCACAGGGGACCTTGCCAAAAGTCTTACTGAAGTTAAGATATGCTATATCCACAGCATTCCTTTCATTTACGAAACTAGTAAGTCTATCAAAAGAGATAAGATTCATCTGGCATGATTTGTTTTTGAGAAACCCATCTTGACTTTTAGTGATTACAGTGTTCCTTTCTAAGTGCTTACAGACTTTCAGTTTAAGAATCTGCTCTAGAATCTTTCCAGATATTGATGTCAGGCTGACTGGGTGATAATTGTTTGGGCCCTCTTGTTTCCCTTTTTGAAGATGGTGACAATATTTGCCCTCTCCTGTCTGCTGGGACTTCTCCCATTCTTTAGGAATTCTCAAAGATTATTGCCAGTGGTTCTGAGATTACTTCTGCGAGTTCTTTTAATAACCTTGGATGCAGTTTAGGGTAACCAGGTATTTCTGTATACCTCTTTACCTATGCTGTGCTGCATTTCCCCTATCACATCATTTGCGCAGTTTTCCCCAGGCAGAGCACTATTTTCCTTTTCAGAAAAGATGAGGGCAAAGAAGGTGTTCAGTAGTTCTGCCTTTTTTCTGTCCCCTGTTAGCATGCCATGATCTTCTCCACACAGAAACACTACCATTTTCTTGTTCTTCCTTTTGCTATAGACATAATAATAAAAAAGCCCTTCTTATTGTTTTAACTTCTCTAGCAAGCCTGAGCTTATTCTGGGCTTTAGCTTTTCTGACTTTCTCTTTGTGCTTGCTGGCTATTTGTCTGAATTCCTTTTTGATGATTTCTCCCTTTTTCCATTTCATGCATGTGTACCTTTTAAACCTTAGCTCAGTTAAAAGTTCTTTAGACATTCACCTCAGATTTTTTAGACACCTCCCATTTTTCCTCCCCACTGGAATTGTTAAAAATTGTGCATTTTCACCTAAGGATCCTGCTATCTCCACCCCATTAACCAGATCATCATTGTTGGTTAGAATCAGATCTAAAACAGATGTTCCCCTTGCTCCCCCTTCTACCTTCTGAACTATGAAATTGTCTGCAAGGCAAGTGAGAAATTTGTTGGACCTGGTACTCTTGGCAGAGTTTGACTTCCAACATATATATCTGGATAGTTGAAATCTCCCATTACTACTGTTATCTCTCCTTTCTAAATATTTTGTCATCTGTTCCAGGAAGGAATAATCCAAGTGCTCATTCATGGATGTTCAAATCCCATTACATATAATGGTGTAGTAGAAATGGTGGCCCTCATATAAAATGACAAAATCAAAATTTGTTGTTTAGATTTTAAAAAATATATTTAAAGATATGATTAGTTGAATCTGTGAATACAAAATCTGTAGACATGGAGGGCCAACTGTCTGACAGAAGTATGACATTTTGCTTTTTAAATTTCTGTTAAGAAGGGATTATTTGATCTTTATCCATATCATTTCATCACAGAAATAAACATTATTATACACATGATTAAAATATGTTCATTTCATTTGCAATTCAGTTTTGAATATGGCCGTATGGGCCTGTTCAACCCTGCTGCCCTGCTGAAATCTACCCTTGCATACAGGCTCTGTTTTATGGATGCATATTTCATATCATCCTGGGTTTTACTTCAACTGATAGAGAAAATAAATGTTTGGGTGTCAGCCTACACCAATCAGACCTTGATCTGTTCCCTGACTGTTCCTGGAATTTCTGGCAACTTTCTATCAAAAGTCATTTTTGTTATTGAAAACCTGGCCGAGGAAATGAATCTGTAGTTTAATTCCACTTTCCCTTCCTCTATACACTGAAGCAGCTGTAAGCTGTTCTGTTTAAATGCCATTAGCATGTGAATTCAGATCTCTTAACAACAAAAGCTGATTCCTCATTGTCTTGCGCATTACACAGATATTGAAAAACATCAAGATGGTGCACAATGTTTGGTTTATCCTCCAATCATTAGGCAGTTCAATTTGCTCTAGATGTTAGGTAGTAAAGCTTTAAACATAGGTTATTTGATGGATTAAGTCTACATTAGTTAAAAATTCCTTACAAAAAATTGACTAATTGTTTCTTGTATTTTTGGGAGCTCATGTTGACGGAACTCATACAAACTTTGTGAGTGGAATAATGGTGCAGCCTGATCATGTACACAAAAGCTTGTCCCACTAATTTCAGTAGGACTTTCACAGTGGAAGTTGTAGGGAGATGGATTTTACAGCACCTAGCACAAAATCCTTCCCAGTAACCGCTGTGCTCTGAACAAAACATCTCAGAGGCAAGCAATAAACACACAGCAGAGTATCAAAACAGCAACAAGTGTGAGCAGCTGCAGAGTATAATATATAGCATCAGCACTGACCCCACTCTACCCACTGGTTAGTAGCTCTAGCACACAGAGTTATCATCCAAAAATACCTGGAGGCTTTTATTCTTCAAGTTCCAATATATACACATCTGTACAAGCAGGATACACAGATCCTCAGTCATAGGTTCAGCATCACATCAGGCAGAGGTTCACTCGGACAGGTTCCAGTGTCATAGAATCAGTAAGAGTCAGAGAGTGAATCTCTCTGAGCTCACCTCTTTTATACACACCTGCTGATAACTCATCAGCTAAGGACAATAGCTGTTGCAACCCCTTGCCATGATTTCATATCACCATGACTCAGCCTTACTGTCCCCTAGGGATTACATCATGACTTGCCAAATCAATCCCCAGGTGTATCCCCACATGCTCATCAAAAGTATTTTTAACTAGGGCAAATGTCACAGCATTTCTCTCCAACAGAAGTGGGCATGTGATTTGCAAACTGAGGCACCCAAGAATCAGGACTGGCCCTACCATTAGGTGAAGTGAGATGGTTGCCTCAGCGGCAAATGCCAGAGTAGAACGGAAGTGCTGGAAGCCAGAGCTATAGATGCATACTGCCTGCCCTTTGTCTGCTTGATACTTCAGTTGGACTGGAGGTCAGTCTGTCCTTCCCAGAGCTACAGGAATGGGAAGAGGTGCCATCTTTTACTGTATCATCTGTCGCAGGCTCGCTTTGACAAACAAGTACGCTTGCACGTACTCTCACACACAGCAAATAAACCAGCCGGACCAGCCAGAGTATTATCTGCTACTCTAAAGATGTGTTCTAGAACCAAGATAACAATATTCCACTTTCATTGATTTCCCCATGCTTCTCATTTAGTTAGCTATGGTTCAGTTTGCTTACATCAAACAAAATATTGTTTAGGCAGGGCTATTACAATGTGCGAGAAAACAGATAATGGTGACAAACTACACGTGTCAAGCAGTACAGTGGCCATTTGGTTGCTTGCCAAAACGTGATTGTTTTTAGTGCAAATTTGTTAGTAGTAGGATAGATCCCAAATATCCATAAATCTTGAACTTCTCCCTCCCCTGTATAGCAAAGGTGTGCCAAAGGCTGGGGGGTGAACAAAGGTGGGGAAAATATTCAGCACTATTAAACCTAGGCTAGATTTCCCTACCCTGTTGGCTAATTTACTTCTTGGCTTACTGCTCTGCTTTCCCAAATTATTC
The DNA here is from genome assembly GCA_948474755.1 of Ctenosaura bakeri. Classification (NCBI taxonomy): domain Eukaryota; kingdom Metazoa; phylum Chordata; class Lepidosauria; order Squamata; family Iguanidae; genus Ctenosaura; species Ctenosaura bakeri. Next base: position 303,735 of record CAOLHI010000710.1, read on the forward strand.
CAGATATTGTTTTAAGTAGTTATTTTTCCCTCCTTGGTTTTAAGAAGATAATATTTGTAAGTGCCTTTCAGCTATGGCATGTATTTATAGACTGACTAGAAGATGGAGGGTGGAGCTTGTTGTACCATGAGGCAGCAAAATCTGGACACAATAAAAGTGTGACATGTAATTTATATTATTTTCATTCTTCATCCTTAAAGAAAACTATGCTAGCTCTTTCACTATTTGAATTTTCTGCCTAAGCTGCCAAAATGTTACGCATTCCTTTCTTTGGCCTGATTTTTGGGTTTGCACTGAATGTTTGTCCCTTATATCATGGAGAGTTGACCCTCTTCCTCATATCGCTGACCCTCAGGATGAACTCAAAGGTGAACTAAGCTCATAATTATTCATATGAGAAGATCAGTCTGATCTATTTCAGATGTAGGTGGAAAATAGGGTGCAATCTGCAGGTAAATCTTTGGATAATGAGAAAAGATCAATGTATTTCTGATGCCTAGTTGTACAGCAAGAGCAACAACAACAACAAAAAAGATTTTGCCACTTGAGCTGTATTGCTGAAATACAGGGAGCATGAAACAGTCAGTCTCAGGAACAGATATTTTTGCTCAGTTCAGTCCTAGTACTAGAAATAAATACTGAGGAAAAAAGGTGTCTTTTTAATTCTAAGTGTATGTTTTTTGTGCCTTGTTTTGTTTGATAAGATAATGGAGCTCAAACACATCTGAGATCTGCTCACTCTAGTCTAATTCAATTGTATTTCCTGGTGAAAAGATGAGCCAAGAGGAACCTGTCCCAATGTTTTATTTATGTAATATTTGTTTATCACCTTTCACTTATCTAGGACTGCCAAGGTGAGGTACTGCAAATAAAAAGAGATAAAAACAAGTAAAAGTATTCCCAAGTATTCTAAATTGGATGCTCTATTACTCAGTTATGTATATATAACTAAGTAGTGCCCAAATCTCCCAGCCCACCTAAAGATATCAGGCAAAGGAGGTCCATTCACCTTCTAATCAGAGTGCAAGGAGGATAACATTTCTGGCCCCTCCTGCCAGTAAGCAGGGATGTGACAAGCGCTTGTGACATGCCTGCATTGTTGCAGCCTCATTCGCTGGTGGGAGGGGATGGAAGCATCATTGTCTTCATTCCCCAATCAGAAGCTGAACAGACCTAGGGAGCCCTGGTGGCACAGTGGTTAAATACCAGTACTGCAGCCCCAATGTTCTGAGTTCGATCCTGCCAGGCTCCAGGTTGACTCAGTCTTCAATCCTTCCGCAGGTTGGGAAAATGAGTACCCAGCTTGTTGGGAGCAATTAGCTAACATGCATTATAAACCACGTAGAGATCATGTAGCTGATAAGCGGTACAGAAATACACATGCTATTGCTTCTTTTCACCAAATCCGATTGCAGACTTTAAAGAGAGCCCAGGGGGCATTTGCATAGTTTTACTGAGTAGACTATGTAATCCTACTGAATACAGGGCAGTTATAGATCTATAACTCTAGGTTATAAATCTGTGGCTACAATTCTGAATACTAGCCAATATTTAAAGCAGACCAGAGTAGCTTCTTAAAAAGAGTTTATATCAGAAAAGGTGCCCCTGGTTTTAAGGACTGTTGCTACAAAACTGCATTTCCCTGAACTATATGCCAATAAAACAACTCAGAAGTTATTGAGTGAAGTATGAGGAAAATCTTTAATAATTACAGTTGTGCAATTGGACCGACCTGGGGGGCACATGCTCTAAAGCTAGGCCAGTTCTGAACACATTTTCCATCTTGAAATGTGTACCGCTTTAATCCTTTTTTTCAAAAAAACACAATAATAATTCCCATTGGTTAAAGCACCGATGCAAGAATCTTCCAGGAACTGCATGGCTTTTCTCCTTTCTCCCCTGAAAAGTTAAATTTTATCTGTGCTGTACCCAAAAGTACCAAAAGGTCACTCTGGCTTTCCTTACCTTTTAGCCATAGCTGGCTCTTGTCACATAGGTATGTGTGTTTTTCTTCTTCTGGGGTCTCTTATCTCTGTTCCTCTTCTGCTAAAAAGCATGTTCCCTTAGCCACATTATGAACCCCTACATCTTGCTAATTTTCCTAATATTTTTCAACCACTTAAAACAAATTCTTTTCTATATAATACACCATCAGGATGAAAAGTCATATGAGGCAGTTCAGGCTTTGCTGCATGTTGAAAGCTCAAGAAGGATAGCGCCAGCCTGAAATCCTTTGAGAAAGAGGGATCTGTGTGGCCATGTTCACAGTTAATGCTCTACATTTTTAAGAGAGTGCACACAAGGATTACTCCTGCATAAGAGTTCATGTATAACTGAGGCATTAGCCAAATAAATCTGATTTCTTAGGTACTTCTCTTCGTTAACAGCTTAATCAGACAAATTGTGACAAGCAATGTGTTTGCATAAATATTTGAATGGAAATGTGATGAATGAATTACTTTTTCTGCATGGCTGTGTATCAGTGTTGCTGGCTTTGGAAACAGCCTTCAATTGCATGCATATTTAGATGCTGTGTATGCTGAAATATGTAGAAATATATATTGGAGTGGGCATATGGTTATGCTATGTACTAACTGTATTGTATGCCTAGAGACCAGCTTGGCTTAGTGCAGGGGTGGACATCTATGGCCTTCCAGAGGTTCTTAAATTATAACTCCCATGATCCTCTCCATGGGCTAATGGGTGTCTTAAATCCAACAACATCATGGTTAAGCCAGATTGGTAAATCCATGCATTGAAACAACTACACATATTCAGCAAATAGATATATAGTTTAAAATTTGAACTAAATCATCTGGGAAGATTTGTTTAAAACAATGAAACAATAAAATAAACACATAAAATGTAGGTAATAATAACTGCATAGAAATTACAGTTACACGTAGAAATCGCAATGCAATGCACTGGTGGATTTTATTTTTGCTTTTATCAATTGCAGCCTCTTTGAATGAAAGTAGGCTGTTATAGCTCAGTGTCTCTTAAAAATAATGAATGCATTTCAAGCCTATATTTCAGGTTAATCTGCCTTTTCCTCCTCCTGTGGTGAAAATAATTCCTTTTCCAATCTGATGTGTCCAAGGACTCCAGTGTTCCTGAAAGAAGGTGATTAATCTCGTTTCTCATCCCAGAGAGAAATGAGTCTTGATGTGCAAAGATGGTAACTGCATTGAATAAAATATGTCGGGCTGTACTACAGAGTCTTTGCCCACAGAGCAAACATAAGAACCCAACAGTTTCCATCTCTGCTCCTTTGTATCCTCTCCACATACTGTATCTCTTGTGGAACAATACCAAATGTTGTAGCAAGATATATTTGACTCCAGATGGGATTTAATGCTCTCTGGAGGAAACAAAAATTATTCTAAACATGAAACAGAAGTCCTACCAAAGCCAGTGTTGCAAACCTTGTAAATGGATAATTGACCAGCCTCAGGCTTCTGCCTTCCTGTGGAATATCTTGCTTGGTTGAACACGATGAAGGGGAGTTTGACAGTACACAGTGGGCTCTTGCTGGTGCCTTCAACTTTACAGCTTCTGCATCAGATGGTGTGTGTCTGTGTGGGCGGGTGCTCATGTGCACTAACTCTACTCTGTTGTGGCAGCTACACTGGGTTAATTTTCACGTAGTCATCACTGCTTTGTCATTTATATTCAAGTATTTTCTTCCCCTCGGAGGATTACTAGACAGATATGATATTGCTAAAATGAAGGGAAGGGGAAAACACTACATCAAAATGTAATAACTTTTTGTCTTTAGAAACTGGGATGTGAAAGGCATGAGCACCACATTCTCTGATAGTTTTACTTATTCAGTTGGCCCTCCACATTTGCTAGGATTAGGGGCTTAGGGCCCCCACGAAAGTGGAAAACTCACTATCAAAATGTGTGTGTGTGTGTGCCTGTGGGAGGATGGCTGAGGCATGGAGGGGGGCCAGCCAAGGTCCAAGTCAGGTCAGGGGAAGAAGAATGAGAGGGGGTGAATTGGCATGGTGGCCCTCTACTCCTCTCTATCACCCATCTCCTTTCTTGGGTGTGTGAGGAGAATCGGGAGAGGGTTTGTAGTGCTGAGAACCAAGGCTGTGAGCTGTCCTTAGCTGGCCAAGCAGCAGCTGCTGGTGGAGAAGGACCAGAGGCGGGATTTTTAAGGGCTATGCAGCCTGATCAGAGGCACCAAGAGAGAATGTTCCCCTGGAGAAAAAGCAATTGGGGTGGTGGGGCAGGTGGGGCAGGGGTTGGAGAAACCTGCAAAGAATCAAATATATGGAAGTGAAACCCACAAATGTGGAAGGCTGACTGTGCTGTCTATCTGTCTGTCTGTCTATCTATCTATCTATCTATCTATCTATCTATCTATCTATCTATCTTTCACATTGTGATATGACATTATAATTTATAAGATCTTTACACTATGTAGATAGGAATAGTCCCTTGACTCCAGTTGCAGATAAAATTACCTTGAAAGACATTTGCTAATTAATTGTTTGCTAATGAACAACAAATGGTGTTCTCATCTGTGTTTTCATGAACAATACCTACAATAATATCTGTTTTTTGTCATACATTTAAGAAATGAAATAAAGATTTAAGCAAATAAAAGATTGGTCACCAGTCCCTGAGGAGCCTGCTTCTCTTTCATCTGACAATGAGCGGTCATGCAAACCAACAGTTTTCAGTCTGTCCAGATTCTGTCTGGCAGATGATACTTGCTTTTAACTTCTTGTCTTATTTTTTCCCCTAGGGCTGTCTATCTTGCAAACTCTTTCTCTTTCCCCCTGGGTTCTCCTGTCTGTTTGGACCATACTGTAGACCTCCCAGAATTTGGGTCTGTTTTGATACTTGGCTGTTATCTTCATCCACCATGGGCATCATTTGATAGAAAGTTAGGATGTGATGTTATCTGCCAGTACTACTATTACTGCTTTATCCTGGCTTTCTTTTTCATTCTGACGGGTAAGACAAATGGAAACGAGAACACCTAAGGATGATTGATAAAGCTTAATTCTATCCATAGGGATAGGAAAAGGTTAGCTAGAAAGAGGGGAATTTGCTGCCGTCTTGTAGCCAGTATGATAATTGATCCATACAACCTTATTGGGAAATTGTTCTAGGGTTTTTGAAGTTATTTTTTCTTTCCATTAAATCACAAAGATGTTTTTGTCCAACCAAGAACCAGCAATTTCAATTTCTATTCTAAGCAAATTTACTGATAACCTGAAATTACAGAGATTCCTGTGAGAAATTCCTGCTAGATTCGTAAACTCCTTGTCCTCTCTAGTTGCTCCTTAGCCAAGTGGAAACATCCTAATTTGGAATGGCAATGCTTCATGAGGGGGATAGTGTCTGAACTAACTTGAAATTAGGCACATCATGAAAGCACAAGTACTTTGAGGAACAGATCTAGTCCATAGAGCTGCTCTGGTGTTTCAGGCAGTTGACAACTTTGTTACTTTATTAGTCAATTCCATCATGTGCAGTATCTATACCAGTGCTGTGCCTTCCTGGAGACCATGGTGATATACCATGAGATCGGTCAGGGTGGCATGATGAATAATTTTTCCCTTTCTGTCCGCAATGTGGACTCTGCAGTGCACTGACAGAGTGCTTGGTGGCGATCCCATGGAGGGACTACCTGTACTACTGGTGCGTTAATTTATATTTCATATCCCTGAGTCTCTGAAACCAATCCAGAAAAGTGGCTTTTGGTATATAGCTACAGGCTTGGTATCGGGATTTTTTCCTCTTAGTATTTAAAGTAATACTTTCCACAATTGCTATGGTACAAATGCAGAGACTTCTTAATGGCTTGGCAGAAGTTCTTCAGTATTGTTTATGTTTTTGTTTTGTGCAACTGAACAGCTTTAAATGTGGAAGCTTGCATTAACTGTGTTGCCATAGTAACAAACACTTTTAAAAAAAAAACCACACAATGCTGTGAAATGTCTTGAGTAGCAAAAAAAAAATCAAATAAGTTGTTCCAAGATGATTTTATTTTGTCCTTTTAACTGTGTCTCATTTCCAGCTCTTTCAATATTACTACTACTACTTCTGTTGCTGTTGTTGCTTTTTCTCTCATTTTAATTCCAAATGTTGATGTATCACTCTCAGGAAAGCTGTACTGCTGTTTGTCTCAAAGAATCCAAGATGAATATGAAACTGGCTGGAAAACTTAGCTGGCCTTTTTTGGCAGTGGTGGAGAAATAGACCTTAGTATTTGTATATTTCTGGCTTATGCATTTTGAGCATTTGAAGCTTGATCTTTGCAACATAATATGAAAACTGACTTCCCTTTCTGTGGCTTTTGAAAATGTCAAATATGGCAATAAGGTCTGAGTTTTTCTTTCTTTATTTTTGTTTTTTCCCATGTTTCACGAGGATGGGTGCTCTGCTCATTTTCAGACAATTGCTGTAAGGAAATAATGTCATGTCATAAATCTCTAAACCAAATAAGATTCATAGAGTTCCTATTTGGCTGATGAAATCTGTACTACATAATGCATAGCATTGTTTGGCAGAAAACCTCTACACTTTGTTGTGATGTGTATATCTGACCTAGATGGAATTGTTACATTTTCTATGATGCATACTTTAAAATGCATTCAATATGCAGGTTACAGTCTAATTCACTTGTGTTGTGTGTAGAAAGTGTGTGTGTATTCTGTGTGGATGGTCTGTGGAATATTAATTATATTTTTAAAAGCTTTAAAGAGGAAAAATAATTCTTACTGCTCCTCTAAAGTTCAAGTGCTTGCAAAAATTACAGGGCTGTAAAGAAGCAAAATAACATCACATATTTAATTGAAAATGATACTCAGCCATGTATAATAGATTGCCCAAGCCCAGTAAAATGTTAATCCTAAGCATTACCAGGCAGAAAAATATAATGGGATGAAAATGACAAAGATTTCAGCTCCTCTTTTGCAGAAACTTGATTGGCTTTACAGACGCACACCAGAAAGCCTGAAGCTTTGTTCTTAATTTTATTCAACTAATGAGATGAATTTAACTCACAAAATGTGTCATGGAATATCAGTTCTCATTCTGTTTGTAGTAAGATGATGGCAGTCACACTGTTTAGGCATTTGCTTCAACACGAGAGGACTCTAAGTAGATAGAAAGATGTGAACATATGCTTTACTCTCAACCTCCATCCCTTAGTAATGTAGGGCTCCAAACTGGGCAGAGTATTCTTTTCTCATTTAAGTGAACACAATTAGGGCTCTCCTTCACACCTCCCTGCTCAGTTTACAAAGGGCAGGGAGACAGGGAGTGGCTCCATCTACCAATACAGACTTCTTCATGCATTCAAGCAAATATTCCTAGTTTCCTGATGAGACAAGACCTCATGTAAAATGGAACAAAGGTTAGAAAGCAAAGGGATGTTTACAGACACAAGCAGAACAATATTCCACACATGAAGTCCAGAATATTGAAATACTTGAGCATTTTCCCTGCTTTAGACTTATTGATTACATTTACTATGGTGTGGGCTTTGACCTACCTTGAGAAACCCAGTATAATTGCCAGATCCCTTTTTGGACAAAAAGGCTTAAGAGATTAAGGCAGCTGCTCTTTTTCCTCAATCTTGTAGCAGAGGCATAATTAAATGCTGCCCCTGAGCTCCATGTGGCAACCAAAGCCCACTTTTATAGCCCTCATAGCCTAATTTAAAAAAAAGTATTCTTTTAGGTGATTTTTGCCTCCAGACTATACCAAAAAGCTCCAAAAAACACAGCAATTTGTCATCCCTGAGCCCACTCTCAGAAGCAGCTAACCCCCAAAACTTCTATCTGTGGCCAAAACTTGCCTCAAAATGTTGAAGGGAAGTGACATAAGATTGCTTCTGCTCTTCTGGGAAATATGGGTTTGGCTCACAAAAATTGCATCCCCTGCAGTTTCCCATCTTCATTGCCCAAATTCCATCACCCCCTGTCAGCATCACCTTTGGTCATGTGGATGGGGTCATGGGAATTCAGGGTGGGAAAAAAGCCTGATATAAACTAGAGGAACTAATGTTTGGAGCAAATGGGACCTGCCATATTTATGTGTAAAGATTTGAATGAACGTACCAAGCTATAAGGCAAGAAACTGAGTTTAAAAATCAAAGTCCATCTCATTTGCTTCAGTGAGCATATAGCAGTTAGATGCTTTCCCCAGACAGTACCAACCTTGTCCATGAGATCTGGACAGGTGCTTATTTCTCCCTTATATTGCCTTCCGTGTCTCCTCTTCCCAGCCTTCACAATGGAAATCACTAATTTTTCAGATCAGTCACAACCATACTTATGGTGGCTTTGCAGAAGTACCGTGGTCTACATATAAACTACCAATGACCACTGGTTGTAAAACTGCCAAATATCACAGTATTTTGATTTAACAGTATTATGGACTACTTTATTAAATACTTAGTCATTTTAGTGGACTTCTGAGTGCCTAGAGACATTATTGCAATTCTTACAACAAAACTTTATTATTATAGAGAGAGGATAGATATTGAGAGAGGATGACACTAGTCTGTGAGTTTATGATAGAAAATGGGAATTCATGAATCATAACTTAATCTCTTATCCCCTCTGCTCTTGTACCCTTTACAGGCACTGTCATCTTTTAAAATGACATACTCTGATTATAGAAAAACACTAATCTGCACATAGTAATGTCTTCATTCATTATGTGTTTCTGTATCTGCTGACATACTTGCAAAATTCTACTCCCATTTACCTGCCATTTGGTATAATAGAGCAATGAAGGATGGCATAAAAAGCACAAAGAAATCAAAGTATGAATTAGTTATAGAAAGAATGACTACAAACAATGGAGCAAGTGTTGCAGTGCGGAATGTTTCTGGCACGCTAGTGGGAAGGTCTGTGTTTTTCCAAAGTATACAGTCTGCCCTCCATATCTGTGTATTCTGTATTCATGGGTTCATCCAACCATGCTTTGAAAATACATTTTAAAGCAAAAAACAAAAAACAAACAAACTTTGATTTTGCCATATTATATAAGGGACATAATTTTTTTTTAACAATATTGTACATAAAGGGCTTGAACATCCTTGAATTTTGCTGTCCACAGTGGGGTCTGGAACTAAACCATAGCAGATACCTAGGGCTGCTGTTGAATGTAGAAGATTCATATGGATATCCCAGTTTCCTTCTTTGTTTATAAATTCTGGTTTGTGCTGAGTGTGTACTTTTAAAAAATTAATTTAATGTAATATTTAATTCAGACCTTCCCACCACCAATTTTATATTGGTGTTGAATTTTTGAAAGCTGTTTGATGAGAAAGCAGGACGAAGATGTCCTAAAGAAATAAATGAATAAATGTGTTGATAGTATATGTGGTGGAAGACGAAGAACCCCTCAAAAATCTCTTATTTAAAAATGGCTAAATGTTGTAAAGTGAAGAGTTTACAGTGCAATCTTGTTAAGTGTCTACTCAGTTCACTGGGACTTATTTTCAGATAGGTGGAATTGCTGCTTCAGACAATACAAGAGCAGAAAAATGCCTAGCATAATGATAATATTATATCAGGGGACTAAATGTGGTCTGCAGGCTCCATGTAGGCCCCCCTGAGCTGCTTTTATGGGCCACAAGACTCCCAGAAGTCAAAAATTTAATTCTCCCCTCAAAATATTCCTGTTCCCAAATGCACTCTAGGAGGACATGAGCATTTTCGCATGCTTTTGATCCCCACTGGGACAATTTAGGCCCAGAAGAGGTCCTTTTTAAAAAACAAAAGTAAACAGGAAGAAACTTCTGTTCACTTCCTGTTGTTAAAAAGGTGTCTCCATGGGGCCTAAAACAATACCTCCGACACCCCCTAGACCACATTTGAGGGCAAAATTTGATCTTTTTGTGGGAGAGGTGCAATGAAGAAATGGCCTTCCAGGCTCTTTTTGTGGCCCCCTATCCTTCCACAGTTGCCCACCCCTGTGTTAAATAATTGGGGCTATGGAAAGTGTGGATGTGTGTCTCCATGCATATGTGTGTGCATGTCTGTATATACTGTGGCTAAAAAATCCAAAAACAGTGTCTGCAAATCCAGTGCCAAGGGTAGTGGGTTGGGGATGAGCTCATCCAGGATATTTTTCTTCCTGAGTTAGAACAACAAATGTTCTGCCACCCCATCAATGTACATAGTGCCCAATGCTGGTCAGGTCATTTAGCCATCTGAGCAGAAGGGGCCAAAAGCAATAGATCAATTATAGAACTATTTGCTTCCCTTTCATGAAACCCCAAATCAGCCCCTAAAGGCTGCCTTGTTCTGCCTAATGGTAGAGTTGGTCATCAAATCACAGGGAATACATTTGAAGATGTTCCTGCAAATGTAATTCCCTCTACATGGAGAACATGGTTGAGCTCTTGTGAGCTTTGCTCCCAGCAACCACGAGTACTGTTAGAAGAACAATTAAGTGTTCTGAAGAGTGAGCTGCTGGTCCAGGTGCTTCTCTAGCATGAAAACAATTCTACATGAAACTATAGTATATGACATATTCTCTCAAAAATTACAATAATTCCTTAGATCTTGTCATTTTCAGACTGAGAGGAGGGGGATTAAGATGGTAGTAGGAGAGAGACCTAAGTACCAGTTAGAAATGTGAGATCTCATGGACTATGGGAAGGAGTCACTGTTGCTGGAAGGACTTATAGGCCACACAAAATATGTACGTAGATGTCATGAACCGGAGACCGCTGGCCTGTGTTTTGTTGATTGAATGACTTATATTCTGATTTTCCCCAGCATGGGATCCAGGGAAGCATACAACATTTTAAAAGTCTGGTTTATTTATGTCTACCAAACTTTCCCTCCATCTCAGGCACACTACTTTGTCCCCAGTAATACTGTCCAGCTCTTGCTAACTTTCCCAATCTTGGATCTTCCGAGGACAATAAAATCAGTACACTGTAGGGCTCAAAGGTAGCCACAAGGAAGCACCCTGTAATGTGAAGAATTAGACATTTTGGGTGCCTCAGAGGGTAATGGGCTGCAGTGCTCAAATAAGGCCACCAGTGGATGGTCTCCAACATAAGGTGTGTTGTCTTGGGACAATTGAGGTGGATGCAATGCTGAGGCACAGCCACAAAAAGACAATTGAGCATAAAAAGAGCAACATCTCCCAAGCAATGTCTAAGAGCCTGACTCAGAGGGCCAGCCCTCTGAATGATGGGAGACTAGTCCATCTACTGAGACATATTCTAGAACCCATTTTGAGCTCTCTGTGCCCTTTGTTGGCAGAAGGAGGTTTTGGCCCCATGAAGGCCTCTCCCCTCCCTCCACTGCCTGCCCCCCTCATTTTGCCATCTAAAGGAGGTTTGGTTGTCTCAGGAGAATGGCTGGAAGATTAGCAATTCTGATTAGCAGTGGGTGTTCAGTTGAACAGAAATCTTCACATCTATTATAAACAGTCCTAGAATGTCTTAAGGCAGATGCTCTGGCCTTTACCAGTCAGAGGACTGACCAGCTGCAGTGGGGAGGGAAATAATAGAAGACCCTGTCTTGTACCCAATAATGATTGACAATCAGAGACACCCACTGAAGTGGTTCCTCTGAGGCACCTGAACATCCCTCTAAAGGCAAAGTGAGGCACCAGCAGAACTGGAAAGGAATAACACAACTGCCTTCGTTTTTGGATTTTCTCTGGGGATATAGCTGTGTCTGTGGGGGATCATCCTCATAAGTACATGTCCTGCTGCACGTTGGGCAAGTTTTTGTCTTAGTGGCATACAGATAAAAGAAAAAGGTCACCAATTTAATGTTAGCATGCCAGGCAATGGAAAAGTGACAAATAGAACAGTGGTGGGAATCATGCATCCCTCAGATATTGTTGTACTGCAGCTCTCAGTAGCTCCAATGAGTCCATCTGAAATGAGACTTGGTAGCAAATCATTTATGTGTCATAGAAACATACAGCAGTTTTCTGACTGAGCAGCTATCTGAGTTGTGGTTTCTGTTGTGGTTCTGGTCTTGGGTTTTGGCCCTATGCTGTGGTTTGTGCTGTAAGCCTAATTGCTCTTCAGTCTAAACTCCCTGTTTCTTGTCTCCTGGCTTGTTCCAGATTATTGCCCATGTATCAAATAGTAATTGAGTTGGACTTCTGATTTTCAGAGTGCATATACAATATTGATACTAGGTCTTTGGATCAGAGAACAATATGTAACGAACATTTGGTCAGTGTGCTCATGTAGAATTAATATAAGTATACACCTTTGTACATTTCAGATAGCCAGATGTGTAAAGCAGTTAAAGAAATTGAATTTTAAAAAAGCTCAACAGTGCCAATCTTTTAAATTTCCAAAGTACAAGAAGGGATAACTGGTGCAGTTGCGTATTACATGTTTATACCAAGACCAGAGAATTATACTTAGGCACTAATTAAAAAGAAGAATGGTGCTGTGACTGTCTAGAGAGAAGTTCAAGTAGAACATTGCTCCTTTTCTTTGGTACTTGTGTGATTAGCAGAATGAGTATTTGTTGATTGATGGTGGCAGCTGAGTGAGTGACCCATTGCAGATCAAATAATAAACCAGAACTTTCAGACTACTTTGTGTGGTCTTGATCATAGTGTTTTCAAACAAAGTTGTTTGCACATTCAGCTGCAGATATTGAGGTTTGAGTAACCAGAGGACACCCATGAGCATGTGAATGAATGCTTCAACAGTGCTTTTCTATTTATATCTCATAGCATGTGCAAAATACTTCTGTGACTTAAGATCAAGATAAAAAACCACTGCAGTAGAATCTCAAGGAGATGTAATGTGTTAAAGGCATAATTCCCACTGGTGATGTGTTGCATAGCACAGGATGTATTTTATCCAGACTGATATAAATGCAGTTGTACAGTTGTAGCACTCAGATTATTTCTCAGTGTTGTTTGCTTGGTGGAATTAATAGTCCTTTGATCTAACTTCAGTTCTTCTTTTTTTAACCTAATAAAAAAGAGATGCCTGACTACTAGTGAAGTGGGAGACAAAGTAAACCATACTCTGGTAGATAGTTCTCTGGCAATGTGAAATGCTACATTTTCTATTGTACTGTATATTGTGTTGGGATGTGAAATATTGTATTGCAACATTTTTGGTGGCTGTTTGGTGGATATACATAGTAGCAGTCATATTTACATTTGTTTTACAATTAAGCATAATTTATCAAAATGTGTTCATATTACCAGGAATTTATTTTCAAGAGCAGGAAGGTGATGAACAGCAAAAAATGTGCAGATGAATATTCATGGTAGCATGAATAAGCTTCCTGTTTACTATAGCAACCTCAACAATTCACTGTGCTTTTATCTTATGTCTAATACTTTTGCTTCTTATAATATATACTGTAGATATGTGGGTAGAGTTGCAAGAATTGAACTCAGTGAAACATTTTAACTCAGGATTTCAAATTATGGGAGAAAGGCAAGGGGGGCTCAATGATCCTCAATCTTGCACCCAGTTTTAGTAAAATGATTACACTTCAGTAGCTTTCTGAGAACAGCACGCAAGCGATCCATCATAAAAGGTGAAGGGGAAAGAGTTATTAAGCACTGTCAAGCACTGATATAATTAGAGCTCCAACTGCTACTCATGAACAGATGGGCAGATACAACATAGACTTACACGGAGCATCATAGCAGATGTCATTTGTATGAACAGCATCGCACCAGGTCACAGGTGGGCAATACAGGGTTGCTTGTGGCTGCATACCACCCCCTTTCTGCAGCACTCATGGTACCTGTGTTACTGCAGAATCAGCAGCCACCATTTGCACTGCCCAAATCCAGGTTTTTCTTCTCTCCCTTTGTGTTATTTTTAGAAGGGAAAGAGACACTCAGCCTCATGGGCCAGCAGGGCACTATGGTGCTGAAGGTGCTCAGTAAATTTGATAGTAAGTGTCAAGATTTGACAGCAGCAGCTAATTCAGCAGCACTGCAGTCTAGAGACATGATGGAGGGGGAAAATGAAAAAAAAAGAAGGTTATGAACAAAAGGGTTTTTTTCTAATTTATTTGGGGGAAAGATTCCGAATTCTTGTTTTGCCCACTTCTTCTGGGTCTTTACATCTCTAATCCAGACTGATGAATTTACTAAGTAACCCCTCTCTGCCCTAGATGTTCCCATATATTTGCCATGGAAGTTCAGAGACTCTGCCTATTATACCTTAGTTGGTACAAAATAGACCTTCATAACCCCCGAAGACTCGTCAGGGATATGATGGAATGTCTTCAGTCAGGGATATGATGGAATGTCTTCAGTGGTATGCAGGTTACAGTATGTAAGGACACTTCTGAATCAGCTAAATCTTAATACTAGCCAATAAAATGTGAGAAACCCTTTCGGAATCCAGGCTGAACCCAACTATGCAATTTTCTGAGTCATTCCCAGATTTTATAGACCAAGTCTCAACTCCACTGGGCTTTCAATCTTATATCCAGCAACGAAAACAAAATGGCAGCAGCAGATGCACAACATCATGAAAATCAAGGTATATTGCCTACTAAATCCACTCTAGATGTCATTGTAGGATGAGTCTGTCACCCATATAACCCCACATAGATGCTAGTGTGTGCTACTGAGTGCACTATTGGTGCTATATTGTTTTGGTGTTGCTGGTAACATCATTGTATAAGGTGTTATCTTATTATTGGAACCGCTTCAGCATTCTCTGTCTGATTTGTGTCAGATGACACGCAAGAATGATATCAAAGCAAAGATGATAGCTTCTCCTCCTCCTCCTCCAAAGCATGCAGATGGTACTATATGAAAATAGCAGCTAGTGAGAGTTTTATAATTTTGAACGTGTCAGTACTTACCACACAAGCTGTTTCAAATTTACTGGTAATGTTATTGTCACTAAAAAGCAAAACAGGTGTGAATGTCAAGTTAATATTTATTTTCTGTATTTTAACATGTGTGTTACCATTTAAGGCATATCTGCTTTGTTTGCCATATAACCATATTGGTTTTAATTGCTCTATCTACAAGTAATGATTAATTTCACTGTAATTTGTACATATTGTTGCAAGTACAGCCTGCAGTTTCTTTTGCTGGTATAACTAATGCAACTGGAAAGGTTATATTTTAACAGAACTTTTATGTCTAAACTGTAATCAGCTTATCTATGCAATAACATCCTAGCGTGTTGACTGCAAATTCCAAGACAACAACATGGCAATGGCTGGTATTTTTGAGCTGGTACTTGAGCCAAAGTCATCTCTGCTTAGTGTCTGTGGTCTCATGTTTGCCTATGTTTGACATATTACCACTTGGAGTAATACAGAATTATTTTATATTTGAAAATGACCCTTGATTTGAAGGTAGATGTGAACTACAGGGCATAATCTGGAAGGCAGGATGCTAAAACAAACAAAAACTGAGAAAGGAATACAGATTTGTTTTGTAAACTTCATCATCATCACCACCATCTTCATCATTCGTTATTTATAAAACTGTCTAAAATGTTCTTGACACTCTTGAAAAATGTAATGAATATCCTTTTCCATAGGCTTGAAATATATAAAGTCTTAGAAGAAGGAAGCCAGAGATAAATTAGGAAACTATATGCTGAGGCAGAGTGAATGAAGAAAGAGATAAATATAATAATCCACACAGAGAAAGGAAAGAAGTTTTAAAATGCAAATAGACTGTGAAGGGAGAAATACAAGAAAGGAAATATGAGAATAATTTCTTAAAAATAAGGCACAGAGCAGGCTAACCAAACATCTAAAGGGAGATATACATAAGGGAATGAATGAGAGAAGGCATGCAGGTGAGAAATAGCATAATAGATTAAAGGTTTAGTACAAAGATTATTGTTTGATGAATGGATGAACTGAGCAGGAGAATGTAGAAAAAGCAGCATTGGTAGATAAGAAGTTTGAATTTCTTAAAGGAAGGAGATTAAATGAAATGCAAAACAATTGAGGAAGCCAGTGAAGGGAAACATTTGAAGGTGTATGAGGTTATAGCCCAAAGAAAGAATGAAATGAGCAGAAGAGTTGAGAGCAGCATTAATATCTTTAAGCTGAAAGACAGGAAAACTGATAGACAAAACATTACAATAATTCACCTGAGACATAATCGAGGATCTGAAGAAGGATTTTATTAGAGTCAGTAGGTTAAAAAGAGCAACTGTTACATAGAGTAAACATAGAAAAATTACGACCCCACAGATTTTGTTGGGGAGAAATCACTCCCATGCCTCCTCACCATTGGCTAAGGTGTTGCTGGGAGTTAAACTCCAACATCTGCAGTGTCAAATGTTGCCTACTCCTGATACAGAGAGACAATATGGAGCACTACTGTGAGAGATTATACAAAATCTTTCAAGCAGAGCAATCAACTGGTGAGATGGTTACTGAACAACCGTCAGTCCCACATACATGCATAGGGTCTAACAGAGAAAGAAAACAACTTTAGCTTTTTAAAATTAAATTCATGATCTAATGGAAGAAAAAGAAAAGAGAAAATGGCTGCAGGTTACAGTGATTCAAGAAGAGCTCTAGTAAAACAAACAATAGGAAGTCACTATAATACAAAGTAGCAGTTAATGAATATAGACATGCAAAGGTTGCTAACTGTAACCATGTGAATTCAAAAGGAGAGACGTGCCCAAAATAACCACAATAATAGTTAATTTGCTGAAAAGGGTGTTGCTGTTCCCATTCCTTTCCCCCATTTTTCACCTGATTTGGGGGACAGCTGTCTCCATTGTCTCCCCTTCCAGCAATAGCAAAGAGGAATATGGAGAGAGCTTTCACAACTTCCATTCTTCTTGGTGCTTCTCAGCCATAGCGGATCCTGGATTAATCCACCTGCTTATCTGTTGCTGCTGCTGTGAACTATGTGGTGCCATTGACATTGACTGGCTTGGGATGGAGCGAGTGGGGATGTGTAAAGGGAGGATGACAACAGCGTGGAGCTAGTCCTGAAAAGTGCTGGAAAGGGAAACCAAGATAAAAGCTGGCATGGTCAGTAGTGGATGAAAAGAGAGGAGAAAGAAAACAGAGCTTAGTAGCTGAGTGGAAACTCCATTCAAGCTCATCATTCCTAAAAGAGGAAGAAGGACCTGTTGTAAGAATGAGTGGATTTATCTCACCCTGAACTGTAGTAATCTTTATCTCTGTTGTGCTGACTTGCTATAGACAGGCTCAGAAATATTCAAGAAAGATGTCTCTCCACTTGTCATGTGCAGTCTGAAATGGTACAGTGTCAAATGAGTTGTCATGTCATTCTGATTCATTCATTCATTTGATTTATATCCTACCTTCTCCCAAATGTGGAGATCATCTACTGTGCTTCAAAAGTGCTTGGCTCTCTGCCTATAGAAATTTCTGGACAACCTGCAACTATTTCTGTAATATTTGTTGGTCCTTTGATCCAGCCTTTTCTAATTTCACAAGTCTTCATGAAGCACTAGGTTACTACTGCAATCCTAAACCCACATGATGGAGAATAAGATCCACTGAACACAGTGAAAACTATATCTGAGTAAAGATATGGGACCTCATTAGAATTCTTCTTGCTTTATTTTTCCTGTCTTATGAACAACATTCCATACAGCAAGTCTCATTGCTCTTACGAAACTGTATTTCTTCTAACCTCGAGATTGCTCTCAGCTCCTTCAGTTCTTATTATCTGAATTTCTTTTCCTGCTTACTTACCTATGAGGTTAGTACAGAACTACTTGGACAAGCTACCAATCCTGCCTAAGAACAATTTTATTTGATACATCAGCTAATACTGGCAGTACAAAAATTACCATAGGGCATGGATGAGTTGACTTAATAGATGCAGGTTTCTACAGACTCAATTTTTTAGGAACTTCACAAATAACAGCAATCAAACTCTCTGGAAAATGAATCAATAAATCATTCCCCTTTTGGGTTTGAATATGCTGCCCATTCTTTGAGCATTCTGTCTTTAAGGCTTAAATACCGGTGACTAGTTCATGATTAGTTTATTTCAATATGAAATCCTAATCTGTGAGACATTCCCTCCAAGAATTTGGTAACAGTTTCCTGACAACTTTGACACAGTGATGCAGGGATAAATTTTGAAGTGGATATACTCATCATCATCACAGACTCATAACCAAAACTCCAAAAATACCAGCAACCGTGCTGATACTTATTAACAAACTAGTTTTAATAGTTTCCATCTTGACTATATTCAGGTTTTTTATGAAGCCAATTGGTCTTTATAAAGGTATGGGTATTATGGAGATTAAGATGTTTCATAGTACTTTGCCTTGCAATGGAGATGACCCAATAATATATTCTTGCTGGGAAAATCAGTTTTCTCCCATGTCTTATCTACTGCGAGGACTGTATATAAGATCAGAGAGGAAGCATTTGATTGCCTCCTTGTTCCTACTTAAAAAAATAAAAAAAAATCCTAGCATTTTGACCCTGAGAATGGAGATTCCAATAAATTGTTAGCAGAATCTGCTGGAGAAAAAGTGTTACTGCAATCATAAAATTCACTGCCAGGGAGCTATGGACCTTCTTCTGTTGGATATGCAACTCTTACTCTGAGTTCAACGATTAAATAAATAAATACAATATTAATTGTGTTCTCACTGGTTGTACCATTGAAAGGAGCGGTATGCTCCGTTTGATTTTGTCATATAGTTCCCCTCTCTTTTTTGTTTCTCTCACACACAAACACACATTCTCACTCTCCCTTTACACACACACACACACAACCCTAGACACCAGTGAAGAAGGCTAAGATCTCCTCCAAAAACACAGTTTTCTAGCAGAAGTATTAGTGGCAACTGAGATTAATTTTAGTCTCAGAATTAAAACAGAAATATAATGTTGCTTCCCAATTTTATTTCCCATTGTCTAGGTTTAGATTTCTGATTTCTTACACCGATGCACTCCCTTTGTTATACAGTATTCTGTCCATGACTTAGTCCCATGCCTTTGCATTTAGGTGGTGAGCTAGGAAACAGTATGGGAATGTGCAATGTGAAGTATCTAAGCTGCTGAGGCAATTAGTGATATTGCTCTGGAGTGCAGTCTTTGAGAAGGTCCAACAGGGATTCAGTACTGTGCCCATTTTATTAGTTAATGGGAGGGTGTAGCTGACCTGAGGCTAAGACTATGCTGTTATCTGGTATTTGTGTACCGATGAGTCTCTTCAAAGTGATGGTGACAGAGGAACAGATTACAGTAGGAAAGTAATAATTGGGGTGGAGACCAAGGGCGCCTGATGTATTCCCTTGCCAACACATTTTTCATGTTGTCCTATTCCCCCTGGGCAAGATTTTCCAGTTACAAAATCCCTTTTCTTCTCCCAACTCTCCTTTGTAAAGTAGGAGTTTCCACCTAAGGAGCTCTCTATATCTGTCAGTCATGGAGCTGCACTCAACCTCTTTCCACTGATGTTGAAGACTGTACTTCAAGATCTGTCTACATTTTTCCTATTTTTCTTCTGCAGAACAAGTGTCTGCCTTGCATTGTTCCCAAACCATCAGTAGTGCTATCTTCTGCCATGTATGCTTAGCTGGAGAACTTTGAATGATTGCTGTTGTCCCAAATATGCAAGGCTAGTCTAAGACATTTTAGCACCTGAATGAAAGAAAAGATGGCACCTCCTGTCTCCCCACCACCATTTCATTTACAGAAATCAATCAAAACTGGCTGGAAATAATGGTTGTATGACAGAGTCCTCCAAGGTATTTGAGGACAGGGGTGGAAATCAAATCACATGGCAGAAGGAAAGCCGCATTATCAGCTCCCTGCCCCTTATGATCTTCTGCCTAAGGAGATAATCTCACTTTGTCTCATGGTAGAAACGGTCATGCAGTAACAGAGATGTTTCATCCTTCTCCTCTAGTATTATTTAGCATCTCATTTCTACCTGCCCTTTACCCCAAAAGCTCCAAGAAATGTACACAGAATTTTCCCACATTATCCCAACACGCCAATGATATAGGATGGATTTGATCAAACCTGCCCTGTATGATCAGAACTAAGAATATATTTATCTCATGTTCAGCACAGATGTAACTTTAGTTCTCATATCAATTGAGGTAATACATTCTTGAAGAATCTCCTGGAGGAGATTGTGTTAGCTAACAAAGAGGGCTATTTCTGTGTGCTTGGATACTGGGAGAGAAATTTACATTTGATGCCTAACAACCAAGAATGATCATCTACAACTTGTCATGTGAGAGCAACCACCACAAGGAAACCATTCAAAACACTCTCTATGTGGTGGTTATTCATGTAGGGTAGCTTATGTTCTACTTTACAGAGGTCAGTCCTCTATCTGAAGGGCTCCCAGGGGACAGCTCCCAGGGGACAGCTCCCAGGGGACAGCCCTTGATCTGAAGAGCTGTCATGTCCAAATCCAGAGGAAGAAACTACAGAAAAGCAAAATGGGGATCTTGAAAGTACCCATTAATAGTTATTGATTTTCAACAGCCATATAGGCCATTTATTCATATTCTTCTCTACTAGTGTGAGAAGTATTATGTTTCTCTTTAAAAGAAGATCTCTGTATATGCATGTAATTTAGCATGTGTAAAAATGTATGCAGATTGAAACCTACTTCATAATGGCCTTTTCCACACCGGGTGAGGGAATCGCCCCGCGCCGCTACTCACTGGACCTTTCAGCTCCCCGGTCTGGTCCACGGCGCTCTAGAGCAGTGCGTGCTCGTCAATACGCACTACTCCGGCATCCCAAATGGCAGCTTCCGGTTGGTGGAGGATCTCAACCAACCGCTGAAGCTCGCCAGCCTAAAGCCCACTCCCGGGAAGATCGCAGGCTTGCATTGGTGCGAGCCTGTGAATCTGCATAAGGGAGCAGGCTCGCAGTGGCACACTGTGTGCTTTTGAAAGACCGGAAAAACCAGGTCTTTCAAAAGCATGCTGGAGGACCACTTGGGGTCGTTCCGGACCGGACTGAGCTGCGAATCTACCTTAAATAGGTCTGACCCAGTCCAGTCCGAGGTGCAGACCTCCTCCTTGGAGGACGGACTGCGCCGTTTCAAAAGCCCCATGTGGAAAAGGCCAATATCACCTCTAGAATTCCTTCCTGTAAACTGCACTATTCTCCGGTAACCTTATACAAGCAACAACTGTTATTTTGTATGGACCTGATGCCAGTATGCAGCCTGATGCCAGCAAGGCCCACCCTTCCCCTTCCCCTTAACATCTTGGGAACTGTGGGAAATTAAAAAGGTGGCCTTCTTTTTAATTTAATTTAATTTAATTTTTTAAAATTTAATTTTAGAAGGAGCCAGCAACCCATGCATTTCTGGGAGCCCACTGATACCAGAGAAAACTCACCAGATGGCACTTGGTCAATGGCTCTTTCCAGAACTTGAGAAATTATTTTTTGTTTTGTTTTTTAGTCCGGGAAAAGAATGTTTACTATTCGCATTATTGCTTACCTGATATTGTGTAGTAGGCACGTTAATACTCTAAGTTTATAATGGACATGCTTAGGGACAATCAGCAACCTTCTCAATAACTGGCCCCCTACTAACTTGCTTTATGGTATCTAATTTATGAGAATGGCAGAAATAAACAGACCCAAATGGAATATTAAAAGTCATAATAACTTGTTGTGGTTCTTTCTCTTCTTCTGCCTTATCTTGAACTCATAGATCTTTTCCTTCTAATTATGAATTTTTAAAAGAAATAATAATAATAATAATAATAATAATAATAATAATAATAATAATAATAATAATCATCTATTTCCAGAAATAACTTGCTTTGGTTTTTTTCAATGACAAAAATGGGAGAAAAACAATGAAGCATTGTTCTATATCCCTCCTTTAAACTAGTCTTTTTGCTGCTCACTTCCTAGTAAGTAGAGCTATAACGGTTGCTATATGGAATCTTGTTTTGTAGGATGGAAGAAGGAGAAGGACTACAACAAACACAAATAGTGGTATGTAATTCTTCATTTTATTGATTTTTCTCTCCTTACATCCTTATTATTTTTCCTTTCGCCTCATGACAGTGTGTTGAATACACTCACTAGCTTTTTCAATTTTTCTTCATAATGTTATTTTCATTAAACAAAAGCAAAGTATTTTTGTAAACAATGTCTGAAACATCTGAGCTTAAATTCCCCAAACAAAACAGAGTGGGAAAAGTTTGTCAACAGCTTCCAAAATATTTCAATTTTCTTGGCAGCACCTGATGTGATTTTGCATTGTTCCAGCCTATCCAGAAAGGCTTCCAGTTGTAAAGATGTGCAATCTTTATATAGGCTAATATCCTATTCGTATTGTAGTTATGGATTCATAACCTAAAGATACAGATCAGTAATTGCTCCATATTCAGCAATACTTTGTATACATGATTGTGGCACTATTGCCACCATTGCAAATGTCTACCTCAATCTAACATTACAGCCAGCAGTACACCAAGTGATGGAGGTCTGTTTTGCTGGTCATTATCGCAGAGCAGGAGGAAGTTACCAGCTCCTACCTGCCAGTGAGTGAGGCTGCAACAATCAGAAGCAGGACCCCAGTTACAATTTTTCATCCTAGCCTAACTCACTGGTAGAAGGGGATGGAATCGTTGTGCTACACCCCAATCTCCACACCTCCACTGCTTAATGCAGCTGCTAGCTGTTAAGGCAGGGTTGGGGGTGACTGGGCCAAGAGACATTACCTAGTTACACATTCATAACTAATTAGGCAATGCAGGATCTTGATAATCATTATAAAGGTTTGCCATTTACTTTGTAACCGTACATGCATTATGCTCAATTCTTGCTTCAGCCTGCCAGCTTTTCCACCAATATGGGCGATATTTAACATATTGGCCCTTTTCACACGGGGTAATTAAAACAGGGCAGTGTGATCTCTAATGGAGGTCGTCTACACCGTGGAGTGCGCTGGGTCGTATATAATTTTTCAGTTCCACACCCCAATCTGCTCTGAAGCAACCAGAAGTAGTGGCGCTGCGTGCTTTTTGAAAACCTCTTTTAAGAGGTTTTTAAAAAGCACAGAGCGTGCAGCCCCGTCGCAGTGCCCCGGTATAGATATGCAGGTGCGTGCAAGTGCATGCCTGCAAATCTGCCGGGGGTGGGCTTCCGGCTGGCGAGCTTCTCCGGTTGGTGGAGAGCCTCCGCCAGCTGTAAGCTGCCATTTTGGATGCTGCAGGACGCCACAGGAGTGTGGAGCAGCGAACTCACGCTGCTCCGCGTGGCGACGGACTTACCCGGCTGCCAGTAAGCTCTGTTTCAGCGCGTTTTACCCCGTTTCTCCCTCCACGTGTGAAAAGGACCATTGTCTATAATTCATTCAGTGTCATTTTCCTTTCACCTTCAACCCATCCACATAATCTTAGGAGTAAATTCTCTGATGTCAGCAACAATACCACCTCTGTAATTTCCATAAATATTTCTACAGAGGATTTTATAAAATCCTCACCAGTGTATTTACTTGGGCCTCTGCTTTTTTGTCATTCATTTCACCTACTGTCTGGTGTCTTTCAAAAGATGGGCTTGCTAGGAGAAAATGGGTTGGCCAAAAGATATCATCAACCAAAAGCATTCATTCACTCACTAATAACATTTGATCGCAATTCACTTGAGATTATTGTCAGCCAGCCACATTAGGTTGTAATGTATTGCCAATCACATGACCCATCTACTCATCTGGTGTTTTTTTTAAAGTATACTTTATTATAATTTAATAAGGAAGTGTTGTTTATATGCAGACATATTACATAATATGTAAATATGTTGCATGTATACAGAAATATATCTGAAGAATTTACAGGTAGTATTACAATGAGAAGACAAATTGATTTCCCTTCTGTCAAGCAGCATCAGTGACAAGTGGCATAAACAGGCACTATTTTCAAACTAAGTGTATCACATTTAGAGAAATCACTGCCATAAGATGTGGTGATGGCCATTAGCTTAGACGGCTTTAAAAGACTATTGGAATATAGGGTTATTAATAGTTCAAGTTTTGGCAGCTATATCCTGCCTCCAGATTCAGAGGCATGATTAGTTTTCATGTCAGTTGCTGAGGAACCATATCAAGAGGGAGCTATTACCTTCATGCTCACCTCATGGGTTACTTTGGGGCGTCTAGTTGGCCATATTGTAAACATGAGGCTTTTACTTTGATTTAGAAAGTTTCTTCTTATCTTCTTAGTAGACTTATGTGAAGCATCTGTTGTTAACTGTACCATTTCATACTGTGAGGGACTATGTATCTAAATATTTGAATGTATTTTATAGCTGTCTGTCTATCTAAACTTGGTCATACAAAGCTACCACTTCAGAACCTACAGTCCTACTTATAATTTTGATTTGTGCATGTGTGTGCATACGTGTGCATATATTAAAAGACTAAAATTACACTAAGCTAAACTAAAACAGCACAGCAACATAGCACATATTGTTATTTTTCTTAACTTTCTTGATTGTATGTATTAATATGGATTTAAAAGACTGTCTCCAAGAATAACATCTTATTCTCAATTAAGTGTTGAGTATGAATTTCTTATGAATGCATTGTTAGGAATGTTATTTATTTTCATTTTCATTCATTGACTGAGAAATGTATTCATTTGGTGATAAGGAATTCTTCAAGAAACTTTGTTTCCTTTACTTTTGAGGTGGAAATTATATAGTCTTGAAAATATTGTATATAACAAAGCATACCAAACAACATGCCCTTTTTTGTTTTGTTAATGATTGAGAAAGAAAGGATTTTCTGTGTTATCTCTGGAATGAATGAAGAAGTGAATCTGTGATTCAGTTTAAACTTTCTTGATTTGATTTTGAGTTCTGTTCCTTTTTTCAAAGGCAGATTAATAGCATCTTTTCATGTCATATTGAATCCTTTGGTAGTTCTGTCTTGGAACTTCAGAGAACAAAAGGTCTAAACCAGACATTTGTATTAGTGTGGCCTTGTTGAATCTAAGGAGCGTCCATAAACGCTGATATACCAAGTTCCCATTGATTCACTAGTGATACTCTGGTTGGGACTAGCAAAGTATCTTTTTAGAGTATCTTTTTATTCCCATTTAAAATGAAATATAAAGGTGAGAACCAATAGTTCTGAAAGTCATTGTCTCTCAGCCTTAATCTTACAGGAGGCCATTGGAGAGGTAAATGGAAGGAAGGGAATTCTGAATATGCCGTCTTCAGGTCGTTGGAAGATGGGAGGAATACACATATTGTTAATCTTAAACATGTTGTTCTTGATAATGATTTTAAAAATTCTCTTAACTTTAGCAGTACTGCTTTAATCTTTTTATTCTTTGCTGTGGATGTCCTTTATAAAAGCAAGTATGAAGTCAAAGGACAGTAGGCTAAACAAAATGTATTATTTCTATCCTTGTTTACTGGATCTAGCATTTAAGAATAAAAGAGCATTGCTTTGATTTCTAGATGCTTTGGATATTGGAAACTCACTCTTTCTTCCTAGTGTTATTGACGTACCTGTGTTATTCAGCATTTTCTCTGACAGTTCCTTTATTTATTTGTATGCTGTTAACATGAGCCAGCATAGTGTAGTGCTTTGAGTGTTGTTCTTTAGACCACTGGGAGACAGGGGTTCAAATCCCTACTATCTCAGCCTCAGAGGAAGGCAAGGGCAAACTGCCTCCAAACAGATTCTGCCAGGAAAACTCTGTGATAGGTTGCCATAAGTCAGAAATTACTGTAAGGCACACAGCAGCAGCAACAACAACAGTGTTGCTGTTTCTTTTCATATTGGGCTTATTCACAGCCCCTTGTCCTGATTGTTATATGGTAAAGCTTTTTGTGAAACCTGGGGCATCATATTAACCAGAGACTTTTAATAAGTGTGCAGTGGAAGCTCTTGCATAGTGTGGAACCAAGGGTATCTTTTATAAAACAAGAAGTTAAAACAAACAAACAAACAAACAAACAAAAAAACACCAGGCATTTTGAAGACTTAGAAATTAGGCTGTTCTTCGATCTGTTACCACCCTGACAAGCACTAATGATTAATATGGAGGGGTTTCATTACTAGCTTTCAGTAGCTTTCAGTAAGGCCATGGCATGTAACTATGGCCATTTCTGCATGGGGCAAGGGAATCGCGCCACGCCGCTACTTACCGGATCTTCTGGCTTCCCGGTCCAGTCCAGGCTGCTCCGAAGCAGTGTGTGGTTGTCGATCCGCTCTGCTCCGGTGTCCAAAATGGCAGCTTCTGATTGGTTGTGGGTCTTGACCAACTGCTGAAGCTTGCCAGCCTAAAGCCCACCCTCAGCAGATCACAGGCTCGCATTGGTGCAAGCCTGCGAATCTGCACAAGGGAGCAGGCTCACAGTGGTGTGCTCTGTGGTTTTGAAAGACCGGAAAAATCAGGTCTTATAAAAGTACGCTGGAGGACCACTTGGGGTCGTTCCGGAGCGGACTGAGGTGTGGATCTACAGTAAGTAGTCTGGACCCACTTTGCTCCAAGGTGCAGACATCCTCTGTGGAGGACACACTGCACCATTTTTATTACCCCATGTGGAAATGGCCTATAACTATTGTGGAAGCCAGTGGAATGTACTAGTTTACACATGCCATTGCCTTATACTGAATTCAGAATGAAAACAGCATTTTAAGAGGGGACATGATAGCCATGTTTAAATATTTGAAAGGATGTCATGTTGTGAAGGGAGCAGGCTTGTTCTCTACCGCTCCAGAGACTAGAGCAAGGAGCAATGGATTCAAACTGCAGGAAAGGAGATTCCACTTGAACCTCAGGAAGAACTTCCTGATGGTCAGAGCTGTCCAGCAGTGGAATATGGTACCTCGGAGTGTGGTAGAGTCTCCTTCTTTGGACGTTTTTAAGCAGAGGTTGGATGGCCATCTGTTGGGAATGCTTTGATGGGTGTTCCTGCATAACAGGGAGTTGGACTCGATGGCCCCTGTGGTCTCTTCCAACTCTATGATTTTATGATTCTATGTTTCAAGCAGTGACCAGAGAACTCATTTGGACAGAATTCAGTGCATGGTAGAGTCACAGTGCTCATGGCAGCCATGCTGTGTGCTGCAATAAATGAAAACCTTTCAATACTGTCCCAGGTGGTTTGGTTTGGTTTGGTTGTTGGGGAAAAATTGTCCATTATTGCAATTATCCTTCCACAGAAAGTTTTGTGAACTTCCCTGGAGCCATTCTGAATTATCCCTATTGCAATGCATGACAGCAATAAGCAACTCTGTCCCAAATATATTTTAATAACATAACTCTCTTCAGCAGAAATAATAAATTGGATTAAAGTGGACTAATTAAGACCTAATGCATTTGTTGCCATATTTCTTTCAGCTGGAATTAATGAAAAAGTTAAGTACTTTTCTTCTCCATTTATTCAATTACAGGTTTCTTTGTGTTGTTTTAACCAGATAGAGTTGGCGTTTCAGGAAAAGCATAGTCTTGGGGAAATGCGCTTGCCAATGCTAGCCAAGAAGTCAATGCAAAATATTCATTTTTTAAAAAAATATTAAAGAAATCATGGACAGTTTGAAATTTAATTTCTTCACTAATAAAACCCACTTGGGAGACTTTTTAAAGAGATGTACCCCTGGAAAAAAACCCCATTAAAACCTTGAAATCCACATTCCTGAAACATGACTTATCTTGTGGCAGAAGCAATCAATCATCCATTAGCTCTGTTGTTAAAAGTGAAAGAGACATTAAATAGGAAGTTAAATGCCTGACTCCCATAAATCCAACAGCTCAGTTTGAAAACTAGCTAGCTAAGGATAAACAAAATCTCAACAAAATATTTTCCAGTATAGTTCCAAAACGAATTAAGCTATTTTTTAAAAAATGAAATTTGGACTAAATTTCTTGCAAAGTGGTGATTGTTTGGGTAACATGGGTGGGTAGGATATGACCTTTCCTGCTCTTTCTTTTGCATAGTATATGTTTCTCAATGTGTTTTACCAAGGCCATTTCTGCACTACACTGTTAGAGTGCTATTATTCCACTTTCAATATCCTATGCAATCCTGGGGTTTGCAGTTTAGGGAGGGGCATTTAGAATTGTCAGCCAGAGAGCTCTTTAGCCTCAGTAAACGAAAAACCCCAGCATTCCACAGGATGTTGGAAGTAGAATAATAGCACTATAACTGTGTAGTGCAGACATGCCCAGAGAGAGATGTACCATTTGTCATGTTCTGTAGGTTTACATAAAACTTTCAGAAGAGATTTTCTGAATATGATGACTTGCATTATGCCATCCAGTAAATGTTCCGAAGATGTGTTTGCCATATGGAAACTGACAAGGCCTTCTTGGTGGCTGCTCCTGAACTCTGGAACTCTCTCTCCAGGAAGGCCAGAATGGCTCCTTCCTTGCTTTCCTTCTGCCAGCAAGTAAAAACATTCTTATGCCATCAGGCTTTTAGAGACTGACTGGGATGGGCTTTTAATGGTAGTGCTGTGATCTTTTCTTGGTTTCTATACAGTTTTAATGAATTTTAATGTTTTTAGCTTTTCTTTTCTTTTTTAAACTTGTATGGACCCAGGAAAGCCAATGCCAAAATATATTTGCTCATTTTAAGGGGCCGCAGGATAATTGTCTTTAGAGTGTCATGGGACAATTACCTAAGAGCATTACTCTGGTCTTTCTTATAGTGTCAGAACACATGACTTTGGATTGTAGGATTTTGCCCTTTGCAGTTTTCCCTCCTCTTATGCTTTCCAAAGGAAAGAGGGAGGCAATAAGCTGCATAATAAAATGGAACACTAATTTGTATCTGCAAACAGACACTAAGCAAATCAAGGCATGATTTTAAAGAAGACATAGCTCTTCCCACTCCACTGTGTAATTTTTGTGACTTATATACCATTGCTTTCCATTTGTGGATTTAAATTCCATCAAAACTCAACGTTTGTTGACTTGTAACTTGAATATGACATTTTTCAAGAAAAGTAATCATGCTGGTCTCTTGAAGCATAAAAAAAGAGAAAGGAAGATGGTGGGAAAAAGAGAAACATTGCAGTACATTTAAGACTAACTGTTTTTTAGTTTCATGTGGGCTTTCACGGATATAAATCTAATTCTTCAGATGCAGTGCAGAATGGTATAAAGGCCTCAGGCAAAAAGCATAGCTATACGCTTGTGGGACTGGGACAGAATGCAATATAATCCAGAAAGATACAAATCATAACTCTTGCCCTAAATGTTCAAAGGGCTGTGTAAATTGACACAGATCTTTCAGATATTTACAGTGGTCAGTTAGTGTTGATGTGTGAAAGCCGTAAGTTTGAATGTGCCATTTTGTAATTATTAAATGAATAGTGAACAATGACTTATGGAAGCAGCCATATTGTTTCCCATAAAGCTTCTGGACACAATGTTCTTTTTTTTAAAAAACTTAATTTTTGTAAGCGAAAATCCAGAAATTAATTCATAATACCAGTTGTAAGGTTGCACAGTATTCTAAACACAAAATGTAAATAAAACAAATGAATATTAGAACATGATCTAAATTCATTGTATCTTCCAAAATCACACAGTGCCATTGTTAGGAAGCATTCTGATTTTTTTTTCCCTCTTCTCTCTCTCTCTCTCTCGGAAGCTGTGAAGCTGTGAAAGCCACCTTGGTGTAGTGGTTTGAGCATTGGAGTAGGACTTTGGAGACCACAGTTCAAATCACCACTCAGCCAGGGAAACCCTCTGTGCGACCTTGGGCAAGTCACACTCTCTCAGTCACAGAGGAAGGCAAAGGCAAACTCCCCTCTGAACAAATCTTGCCAAGAAAACCCCATCGTAGGTTTTCTTTAGAGTCACCACAAGTCAGAAACTACCTGTGGATACACAGCAACGAAGCTTCCCTGAGAGGCTTTTGCCTTCAAAGAAGCTAAAGGAAATGCACAGGAAAATGGTTTACAGACTCTCAGAATATCTTGCATTACTGTTGAGTTTAAATTTCATACAAACCAGAGAACAGTCACCCAGACTTCATTATTTGGATTTGTAACTTGATGAATAATAACTTTTGTCAGGGTCCAGTTCATCTGTCTCTAGGTCCTTGGTTCTGACCAAATCAATCAAATGCCACTGCAGAACAGTTCTGCTCACAAAGAGAAAAGTTTTGCAATGACTGCAGCTTGAAGACATCATAGTGAACAAATAACACCCAGATATAGTGAAACTTCTTCTAACCTACTGAAAAACCAAAAAAGAGGGGTGAAATTTTGTGGAAGGTAGTGCTACAATTGATCAATGTAAGCTCTGTGTTGCAAATATTGAGTATGCATCCCATTTCTCATACTATGGTATGCCTGTAAATACCTTCAGCCTGTGGCTTTGGGAAGAATGTTATCTAAGGACTTAGAAGGGATTCTTCTATCTTCTACCAGGTGTGTTTGGAGCCTGATAAGAAAAATATATCACTGCATTCTGTTGATGTTTGTATAATCTAGGCAACTAGAAAATGAAAATACGTATGAAATGTAAATAATGTTTTAAATGAAGATTTTTAAAAAAGCACATCCATGGGATGTGATTAACAAAACTGCTTCATCATATGTCACTCTTCAGTTGCTACAGTAGTTTACCATTAATTCTTGAGTTATCCCCAGATTTAACTCATACAGCTTTCATTCAGACCGTCTTTAGTGTATTATTCTTATCTCTGCTGCCTGCACATCACCTTTCCCTTTCCTGGTAATGGGGTAGCAACAAGGGGAAAAAATAATGATGAATGATAACTTTATCTCAGAATAATCCAAAAAGATTAAATTACACCATCTTTTCTATGTGTCCTAAGAGTGAAATTAAAGGTCACTTGTTCCTGCTAGTGAGAGTTCACGAACATGAAATTCTTAGCTCTTTCGAAATCATTTTGTTTCTATGTCTCTTTTTTTTAAAAAGAAAACCTTGGAAATTATAAGAAACAGAAAAGAAAATGCCATTTCAAAATGTCACATGCATGAGTCTTTAAAAATAACACAGTGACTAAAACCAAACACCTAAGAAAACTGTTGGCAGTTAGGGACTTCCAATAATCATAAAATAGGGATGATTTCACACAAGGGTTACTTCACTACTTAAAAGGTGACCCTTTGAATCAAGAGGACTGACTTATCCAAATCACCTTTAGTTCTCACAGACTCTAAATGAAGCTGCAGATGTTTCCCTCTCCCTCCCTCCCAAACCCCAAATAAAGCTATTGAAGTTATTTTTATTTCTCAGCAAAATTTCTACTGAAGCAACAGAAGTTCTGGTGCCAGATGGTAGTTCAGAGCTTGTACATACTGAAATGCGTATTCAAGGATATGAACTGTGTTTCTATGGTAATGGAAGGCCAAATATCTCAGTGTCTATTATATTCAAACTTACTATAAATATATGTTGCATATAGGAGAAACAGGCTCTATGATCCTACAATATTTTAATTCATACATTCAAGTCTTCTATCCTTTACCCTTGTCAAAAATATATTGCTGTATGTCTCTCCCCACAACCTCCTCCTTGCATGTGTGTAGCCCAGAAATACTAGCTGGTCTGTCAAGTAACATTGAAGAAACAGACTGCAATGTAGTGGCCATTCTTGGACCAGAAGAGTTATTTTTCAGTAAGGGAAGGCATCAGCCTCTATGGTAAGGATGCAATGTACAAATATCCATGTTTCTGTGCTCCTGATGCAAGCCCCACAGCGGTAAATGTATTCTTAGGAGGCAACAGAATTGAAACTGTTATAGGACCTGAGAGAACAAGCACTGACTGGAGGCATAAACCAAAAATTGAAATCTGCCCTTTTCTGCTCTTTTTGCTATTGGATGGAGACAATGATGAAATCTAGTTATGGATAATACGATGGCAATATTCTTCTGCATTGCAGAAGCTGGCTGTCTGTGTTTTGCAGATCTGTTTGTGTTCTGATATATGTGTGGCCAGTGTGTGGAAAGGCAGAAATATGCATGAAAATAACATGGTTAGCTGGTTGCTGGTTCCTCCTTTCTTCCATTACATTAAGAAGATGGAAAATGACCATATGTTAAAAAAAATGCCTAGGGAGATGTGTGGAAATCTGGCCCATGCATGCTGCACAGCCTTCCAATTTAATGTTTCATAGAACTGTAGAATCATAGAGCTGGATGAGGACCAAAAGCTCCATCTAGTCCATACACACAAACACACTGCTGAACAGGAACAGATAGCAAAAGCACTGCTGAGAGATGGCCATCTGGTTCTATTTAAAGACCTCCGGTGAAGAAGAATTTACCACCCCATGAAGCAGTCCATTTCACTATCAGATAGTTCTCCATAATGTTTATATGGAATCTCCTTGCTTGCCATGTGAATCCATGAGTTTGTTTCCTAGTCTCTGGAGCAAGAGAAAACAAGGTTGCTCCATCTTCTTCATGGCTTCCCTTCAAATGCTTATCATTACCTCATCTCTCATTCATCTCTTCTCCACGCTGAACATACACAGCAACCTAAGCCACTCCTCATAGGATTTCCAGAGCTTTTACTATCTTGGTGGCCACTTCTGGACATGCTCTAGCTTGTCAATATCCTTCTTGAACTGTGGTGCCCAGAACTGAACACAGTAGTGGGCTGGATCAGAGGATATCTCTCTCTTTATCTGGCCTAACACTTGGAAGGGAGCAGCTGTGCTCAGCTTCTTCCCAGAGTTCCCTACCTCAGGTATTCCCTACCTCAGGTATTGTAGTGAGAGAATGGGCAAACTGTGTGCTTTAGCGGGGAAGGGATGCAGTGTTGCCACCTCACTGGAGTGGAATAAGTTGGTGGTGTAGGTGCTCCTGCATCAGGCCAAGCAGTGCACCATCTTAATGGTAAATGTGGGAATAGATTGTCTAAATGTCTCTATACAGCTCAGTATACATAGGCAAAATCATCATCATCTTATGGTTTATTTCATTAAGAAATCTCAGCAGTGATCTTTCATAGATATAAACATACTTCTTCAGATGCAGTAGTGAGTGTTGAATTGTACATACACAGGTGACATTCAGAGCTCAGTTATCAAATGGCCAGAAGGGAACTGTACACATTGGCTGCCTCAGATTTCATGCTAGGTTGCAGCAGAAGTATTGTCCAGTCCTCCCCTTCAAGAACAAGAATATGTGTTGAGTTAAAGCAAATTCATATGTTTCTATATTTTACTTGGATGTTGATAACTTGATTACTTAACATCCTCTGATGACCGTGTGAACTGACTCAGGTGAAAAGCCTGTGATTAAGATAGTTTGATGTTATATGGAATTTTTGTTTGTGGTGTTTGATCTATGACAATTCATTCACATATGCCATTTGAACAAACTTACATAAACTTTAGAAATAAAGAAGAGCTTTGTGGGAAAGGAAAGGAAGAGAGGGAAATACTTTCACTTCTTGTCCTTACAAAGGATTAGAGAGTTCTGCTATGTATAATCCAATGTTGTGAAAACAGAAGCACTCCAATGTGTGGTTTGATGCTAAGTCATTTAGTACATTTTATTTATAAAGAACTTTAGAGACGGATACCAAACAATAATAAAGATATACACATTAAAATAGTCTGCTTTGTATAATATCATGTCCTAACTCTAATTGTTCCTCCTATCAAACAGCAATACATTCCCACTGCATAAGCTGCTGTAGGATACATCACCATTTATACAAATCCAGCTGGTTCAGTGGAATTACTTTGTTTGGAATTGAAAATTCAATTTGAGCCTATAAACCGTATAGGCTTTCCTTGGTCTAGAACAGAGCTGGGGAAAGTGTGACCTTTGAGCTCCATGTGTGACCCAGAACTGGTTTTATGACTCCCACAAAAGTCCAGCAAAAGATGTCAGTCCCAAAATGCACTCTAGAGGGTATGGGAGCAAAATCAACATGTCTGGTGAAGGAGCATGTACTGTTTAGGCCTGGGGGAGGCCTTTTTTCTAACAGGAAGTGAACTGCAAGTTAACTGGTAGATCACTTTCTGCTATAAATAAGACCTCTTTTGAATCCAAAAAGGTCCAGGTGAACATGGCAAAATTGTCACCCATGCCAGCTAGGGGGCGTTTAGGGGCAAAATTTGATTGGATGGGCTATTGCTCCTTCGAAGTGTCTTGAGGAGCCAGTGCAACCACCAGCCCCCAGATTAGAACATGGTTCTACAACACAGTTTCCTGTTCTACCCCAGATGGGCCTTTCTGTTAGATTATCTGTTTTTTGGTTGGTTATTATGTTTGATCAATTTACCCAGCCAATCTTCTCTCTGTATCTTGGTTCTCCCCAATGATTATGTTCTGTAGTCTGGAGGGTCTGCTTTTCTCCTCTTTTATATCATAGAATCATAGAGTTGGAAGAGATCACAAGGAACATCCAGTCCAACCCCTTGCAGTGCAAGAATACATAAAGCACTCCCAATAGGTAGCCTTAAAGCCTCTCTTTAAAAATCTCCAGAAAGGATACTCCAATACATTGATGTCTCCAAACATCAGCTTCCATATAGCTAAGAATTTAGTTTCAATGTGTTCTTCATAACATTGCATGATGGCTAGATAGATACAGTGTAGATAAATAGGACCTGACCAAATGTTGGGCAGTGTATGCTCACTTTCTAAGGAGTACTCCAATTCCAGGTTTTAGGCAGCTCTCTGTGCCATTCTCCAGGATCTGTTAAAGTGCTGAAGCTCACTCTTCCCTTAAACCTGATTTTCTATTTTTCTTTTTCAGCTGACACTGAATATTTTTGTAGTTCTTGAAGGCGTGGGTATCTCTTTTCTTTTTCTTTTAATGTGCAAACTTGTATTTTACCAAATGCAAGCAGGCACTTTACACTGCCAGCTTGAGATATACTTTAACCCCTATTCTGAACCTCTGCAATATTGCTGCTCCTCATACCACAACATCTGGGTAAGATATAAAGATTAAAAAGGAGGAAGTGAGGGGGCAGCTCAACCTAATATAGCCACTAACCCCGCCCCCATATTTCCAGTCATGGCACACAACCCATGATTGCTATTGGCAGGCTTCTCCCATGTGATCACCAAAACACACCTCTGCTTTTGCATGGCTGGACCTGACGCGAGGTGGGGGGGGTGGAGTGTATTGACTTAGGAGAGCAGAGTGAGGGCAGTGCCTTCCAGATGAAAAGTCTTCCCCTGCAATGAAAATTTCCTTCATCTCCCAAATTTCTAGCATGGCAGAGAGTGAGACATGAAAATTATTTCCACATAGAACACTTATATTTGCTATGTTCAGAGTTTCTCGGTAATTTTGCCTTTCTTTGGATGCCTCAACTGTATTTCCAAATGCCCAATTGATGATTTAAATTACAGTCAACCCTCCACTTTTGTAGATTTCACTTTCATGGATTTAATTAGCTGTGAGTCTCCCCACCTCAAGCACTTCTTTTCTGGGGAAACCTTCCCTCTTGGTGGCTCCAGTCAGAATGTGCCTCTGGTCCTCCTCCACCAGTCTCTGCCTGGCCAGCTAAGGATGGATCACAACCCAATTTCTCAGCACCACAAACCCTCTCCCAAGGCCCCCCAAACACCCAAGGAAGGAGATGGATCAGAGAGGAAGTATAGGGGCACCATGCTGACCCACCCCCTTTCCCTGACCTGGTTTGGACCTGGGTGCCCATTCTCTCCTCACTCTCCTTCCCACAAACACATACACACAGTCTGGTATTGGTGATTTTTCTAAATTGTGTGGGTCCTATGCCTCATACCCTAGTGAATGTGGAGGGACAACTGTACTGCGGTGCTAGAAATTTGAGGACTGAAGAAAAATTGTTTGAGTTGAGGAGACATTGTTTTGGCAGATAATACCTCCCCTCACAGCTACGCTTCTAGGTAAAAGTCATAAGCCATTTCTGCACTAGACTGTTATAGTGCTATGATTCCACTTTCAACATCCTATGGAATCCTGGGGTTTGCAGTTTTGGGAGGGGTCGGCTGGCCCCTCCCGAAACTGCAAACCCCAGGATTCGATAGGATGTTGGAAGTGGAATCATAGCGCTATAACAGTCTAGTGTGGAAATGGCCATAGAAGACTACAATAGTATTGCAAAAGGGTTAAGAGTGGCACTCCTCATTATCAGAGATGAAATTATTCATGCTACAGTATATACCATTGCTTTATAAACCTTTTCACAGAAACTCTAAAGTGATTTCCAGTTTTTTTACTGTTGCCTTTATGTTACCAGTTCTATCTGTTGCCAGTTTAAAAATATTGAGGGGTTTTTTTAACTGGTAGTGGGCTGATCAATATTTCATATTGTTTATTTTATCTGAAACTATTAACTACTTACCTTCCAGTCACTGAGATAGCTGGCAAATGAGAGGCAAAATATACTTTCTCCTGTGCAAACAGAAGTTTCAGTGCTTATGGTGTCTATTTTGGTTGAAACAGGGAATGTGCAGAAAATATCTACAGAATTCAAATAAACATAAGTATTTCCAGTGACAGCATTTCAACATATGCATATTTCATGAATATATACATAGTGAATCATATTTCATTATGATTTGAAGTTTGGTTTTTTTCCAACACAATTTGCAATAATCTCCAAGGGAAGCAATATAATTTATATGTGAACCAATTATAGGTAGTTTTACTTCCTAAGCTTAGAGCTGAATATTAAAGCACTGAATATTCATTTCAGGGGGGAAAAACCTTGAAACAAAATAACCTTAAATCAAATCAAGCCAGGAAATTACCATGCTCTCCCCATATACCCAGGAATAAGAACAAAAAATGAGGAATCAAGATGCAGAACATTTCAAGAATATTTATTGATAATTTTTTTTTATGGTTAGCTTGTGCTATGATTCCTTGGTTTAGTCATATAACATTTAAAGACATAGCACTGGAAGAAAGATATGCAAGGCATCTGCTTAAAATGCTTTTATAGTTAATAATGTTATGAATTATTAAAATGGAGTGATAGAGGTTTAAACTGCTTAATCGTTGAAGCAAATAGTTGTTATTAATTTGTAACCTAAAAAAATGATTCAGTTGTACTGCATCTTGCCAAGAAAAGTAAACAAACTTTTCATGTTTCCTCTGTATATATAGTCTGCTTTAACATAGGGAATGTACAAAGTGTATTTCCATCATTATATGGTTACCACCAGCATAGTGTATCTGTGCTACAAACTTACAGTCCTAGAGTGTATCTGTGCTACAAACTTAAAGCAGTCTGATACCTCTTCAGTTGCCTATTGTAAGGAACTGTGGGATTGGTAGTTTGATGAGGCACTTAGAATTCACTACTGGAGAGCTCTAGTGCTTTAGCTTAGAAAAGTATAGATAAGCAATCTAGCAAAGCATGTTAAGTACCTCATCAAACTGTTACCTTCCTGATTACATTACCAGCTTTTTCTCTAGTTTGGTTGTGTTGTGCTGAGTGCTACGTAGATAAAATAGAACATCTCACCCATGATCTATTTGTTGTAGGGGCAGGTGCTGGTATCAATTGCAATACAGAACTATATGTGCTGTAAGGCCTGCTTTGCATTTCCAAAACTCGGCTGCTGTGTTCAGGGATGATGGACAGTTTTGAAGTAAACTTCAGTTATCATTATGATTTGGCACTTGTGTGGGGATTCCATCTTGTCCTTTACCTTGGGTGTTTGGGGGGCACTTCCACTTGCTTCATTTCAGATGATGGAGACGCAAAATGAAGGCATCTGAGGATGGCCTAAGTGTACCACAGGTTGATTTTGGAGTGGGTGATATTTACATGATACTTAATGTGAATGATATCTTCCTCATAGACCTTTGTCTATGCGCTCATATTATCTAAGAGCAAATGAATTTGTCCTAGCACGAGGGCAGTATTCCAGAATAAACAAAAACTTCTATATCCTTCACCACAATCCCTCAAAAAGGCACCTTTTGTGGTGCAGCCCACACATAACAGAGGGATGAATAATGGAAATTATGTAAAGACTTTCATGCTGAGAACAAGCCGCCTGGTTACTGTTTCTGCAAACCAAAGTGCCTTTTTTTACAGTAGTTTTTGAAATAAATGGTTGTGTTTTCTCTCTCTTACTTGGATCATAGCAGCCCAACACCCTGCATCCCCATGGTATCACTCTGGCAGCTGGGGAATATCTAAACATGTTCCAACTGACATGTTGTTTGTTGTCTTGCCAAATCCTATTGTTAACTTCTGAGTGTACTCTAGGTGCAGCACACTTTAATGTCAAAACTCAGTGCGCGTCACACTGACAGGGAGTCTGCAAACAAAAATAATGTGAGCTGTTCACATTTCAAGTTAAGTAGCCTTTCCTTATTAATTCTGGAAGAAAAAGAATGAAATCAAGTTATTGTCTGTGGAAAGGGAGAGAATTAGATTAGCTCTAAGTCTGGTTGACAGTCCATTTCTTTTGCGCGCTGTTTTCTCCTCACTCTTCTCTCCTCTCTCCCCCATGCACATAAAAATGGAGACACTGTTCCAGTCAAAAGCAGTTTCTCTTGCTGATCAGATTAGGATGTCCAGTCAACTGTTCAATAAATTGATAAGGAAATGTCTAATCAAATTACACATTTTCAGACCCTAAGAAATCATGCGTTATATATTCATAAAACTCAGTGTGTTCACTGTTTATTGCCTTTCTCTACATTATCTTGCCTGAAGTAGTTCTGAATTTTTCATTAGAGAATGAATTGTCATAAAGTAATTAATGCTCTTTCAGCTGCATCTGTGGAAGCAGGCTCTGATTCACCAAGGTGTGTGGCATGATGAACTCTACACAGTTCTTTGTTCTAATTTAAGAAAGGTTATTTGATGTGAATAGTTTGAAATGGTTGGAATTGGAAGAATTTTTGTTTAGCTCCTTTTGTACAAACCAGGGGAAACAGTTTGTAAAGGGTCAGAATCTTTGGACCTTATCTCCCAATATTCTGTACTCGGATTGACAGAAGATCCCAATCATCTTATTACCCTGTATGTTGGGGGTACCAGGAGGGGCGTCCAAATTGCCAAATAAAAACACAAGATGGGGAAAATTAGACTCAAGCACTCTCTCAAGCTAACGAGAGGCAGGGTAACTTTAGCTAGGATCTTTCACCCTATGTCTACGGCGTCAGGTCAGAAGAGTAGCCAGGCAAGTTTTAAAGTAACAAAAATAATATTTATTGGAAACAAACAACACAAAAGACACGACATACACTAACTAACTGAGAAATAGAAATGGAGAGTTGTGGGGGAATGGGTAATACGACACCTGGTCTCGTAGTCCTGGAGAGAAACAGAGTTTGCAGGGGAGGAAACTCAGCGTGGTTTGCTGAGGGGAGCTCACTGGACAAACCGACAGCAAGGCGGGATGGAAGTCCAAAGTAGTACAAGGAAGGCTCGGAACTGGGAGGTTTTTATAGGGTGGATTTTACCTACAGGCCATGCCATGCTCGGTGAGAACAAAAGGGAATTTGTAGCTGGACAAAGACGTTGGAAAAGGTCAGGTTTTACATGATGGGCTTAGCGCTTGATGACAATAGTATGGCCAGTATGCAAATAGCCCAACATAAAGGACTGGCTCGGCCTCTTGGCAGAGTGTCTTTGTGTAGATTCATGCTGAGCAAGGCCAGTTTGCAAGAAGGTGTTCCCTGAAACATCGGAGAGGCTTAAGTTGCCTGCCTAAATGAGGTTTGGAATTTACAACCGTTAACGGCCGCGCCTAATACGTGTTTGTCTGGTGGACCTCTGCAAACACGTGGAGTGGGGTGGCAGAGAAAGGTCAAGTAAAGGCCAAATTATTTGATATCAAACGATATCTAGTACTCTCGCCAGACATAGCATAACCGTGGTAACAATCTCAGCCATGTGCCTTGTACCCTCATAACATAAGATACTAACAGGAGATGGTGGGGACTGAAACAGGGGGCTTCTTCCACAAAATCTGCCCCTGTGATTATTGGAAACACTTTTCCCCAAAAAGCTAATGAGACTCAATTTGCAAGTAGTCAGTAGCCAAGCCCAAGCCTGGCACCATATCATTGACAACACTAATTTCTGTTAAGCAGGCAGATGTTGCTGGATGAGCATGCAGAGTGGACTTTACTTCTGGAGAGCCATAGACAAGTGGGTACAGCCCTCTGCAAAGCTTTAACTGCCTAAGCAGTTAGTTATTTAGTTATTTATTGTTCTTTTTTTATTCTTATCAGATGATAAACAGAGTTCCCTGGGTGGCATGCAATATATTAAACCTTTTTAAAACTGGCCCAAACATTGGCCCCACAGCTCACAGTCAGAACACATATTTGCATGGAGACTTCCAGTGTCTGTAGTTTAAAGTGCTGGCAGATACTTTGGAGAGCTGCTACCCATTAGACAGTGTTGTATGAGGTAATAATCTGATTCAGTACAGATTTCCAGATGCCTCACAATTAGGGAACATCTGTTTTAGGACCGACCAATATGCTGCAAAAGATGGTGCAGGCTCCTCAGTTCTCCAGAACTGCTCATGAAGTTGGTGACATTAAAAAGAAGAAGATGAGGGAAGAACTGGACAAGTTAAAAAAAATAAAACCAGATATTGTGGCTGTGAGCTCCGCAGTTCAGAATGAGTTCAAAGGAAGATTCCAAAATGAAGGAATTAGTCCCTTAATGTATTGCAGGTGTCATATATCACCTGAGATTCTGGGGCAATAGGCTAATGGGTGATACCCATTTTGGAAAAATAAAGTCTGGGTTTAACTTCTCGTTGTGTTCCATGTGGGAACTGAGAGCAGAAGTAGATGGAAATGCTATACTCTTTGTTGTGGCAAAGCCAATAATTAATTTTAGGTGGCCTCCAAGGTAAAATCAATTTGCTAAGTTCATTATTATAGTTAATGTGCATTGTATGCCTATGGGCAAATGGTGTTCTTGACTATACCCTATTCTCTCTTCTCCATACAGAATCTGATCTAGTCCAGTTTTTCCTCTTTAGCTTTTTGAAACAGTAATTCATTTGTATAGCTAAAGTGAGATCTGAAGACAGATGGAATCTTGATCAGAGTTGTCTACTTGAATTAACCTGTAGACCTCAATTATCTAATGCAGGAGATAATAGATTGTTGAAGAACCCAGCAAACCATGTCATCAATAGTTCATTAATAATGTTGTATTTAAAATATGGATTTTTATTGAGAGTTTTATCTGTCCAGTGTGCGCTGCCTGCTCATACATGTTGTATACTGAAGAGCTGACTCCTGGGATCGTCTGTCCCTTCATTTAAAAAAAATGCTAGAATTGTGAACCAAAGGTGACAGAAATAGAGATGAACTGTATAGGGAAAGACACCCCAGGGGCCTTGTCATTCACACAAGAGACATGACTGCCATTTCAACAAATGAAATCCAATTATATCTGCTAAAAACTGAGCAGCGTCTCAACATCATTTGGTGTTTGAATATTCATAGCATTTTGTGATCAGCAGATTACAGTTGCTGCGCATAATCTTTTAATTAGTCTTCATTTTATCTTCAGCAATGTATGTGGCAAAAAAATAAATAAAGAGACAATAAACATGAAGCAGTCAGATTCTATGTATGGTTACTAGAATGAGTTTAACAGGGCTGATCAGGGCTGGCTCCAGATTTGCAGGGATCCTCAATGTAGTTTCCCATCAGCAAGTTAATGGAGACCCACATTGGACTAGATAAACCCAACTTCTCTCTCTTACTCTTCCATCCCTTTGTACTGTTAAAGTTCTCTTTCAATGATCAGATGGATGCATGGGAGCTCCCTATAAATGGTGGTGGAGAAGAAACAGAAGTGATGACATAGGCAAGATGGAGGAGGAGCACTTGGCAGCTACTGGCCATTACTGTGGAGCCTAGAACTTCCAAGTAGGTGTGGATGCTTTTCATCATGTATTAAATGACCAAATACATACCTTATTATACATTATAAAACCTTTTATTGGTCTCACAAAATCTAGGCTTAGAAAAGTGCCTTTAATGATCACCAAAAACAATGAGAGGAGTTCAGCCCATGGGCCACACACAGACCCAGAGTTTTCTGGGGGACTTCCCCAAGCCTTAACTCACACCACCAGCAACACTGGGGCTAACCAGGGTGGCATGGGATGGGAATCACCTTCTCCTTTAGATTAGGTGAGTAAATCAATGGTTGGTAGGCAAAACAAGGCAGTATTTCCAATGCCACAAACTCCAAATTATTTTACACTCAGAAACACAGTGAACAAGTAGGTATTTAGAGGATATAAAGGCTTAGGTTGGTGGGAACAAGCTAAGCAAGATTTGCATTAGATGTTCCATTTTTAACCCTCTGATACTCAGTTATATTGTGAGCTGCTGTATACTCTCAAGTATCGAGATCCAGTGAGTTCTTTCGAAAGAACATCAGAACAGAATTTGGTCCT
Organism: Ctenosaura bakeri; assembly: GCA_948474755.1. Lineage (NCBI taxonomy): Eukaryota > Metazoa > Chordata > Lepidosauria > Squamata > Iguanidae > Ctenosaura > Ctenosaura bakeri. The sequence goes on from CAOLHI010000710.1 coordinate 346,026, forward strand.
CTGTCCCCTTTAAAACTGTTTGGGCAGCAACAAAGATATGTGTACTTAAAGTAGTTCATAGGTGGCATATATATCCAACTAAATGATATAAAATCAGTACAGGTATTTCAAAAAGCTGCTAGAGAGGATGTGGAGGTACAGGTTTACATGTAGTGATTTTTTTTTTTTTAAGGAAAGAATAAAGCGACTGAGTATGACATTTACTAAACCATCCACCTGGGAGATACTCTATTATATGTTTCTACCTTTAATGGTGACAATTAAAAGCTTTTGCCTAAAAAAATCTGTTCTCTATTATACTGGCAGTTGCTTATATAGAAATTGTAAAATATTAGAAAACTCTGCAAAATCTCTCATTACAGGGTTGGCCTGATAAGAGTTTGGTCTATGGCCCTATCTGAAAAATTAACTCAGCATCTATGACTGGCCAGGGTGAAGATAAAGGAAGATGTTTTAGTAGAAATCTGATTGACATTCCTTCTCTACAATTCAGATCTGATTTCAACACACATAACTCAACATATGTACCATATTTGCTGGTGTATGAGATGTACTTTTTTTCCTAAAAAATGCCTTCTGAAAATGGAGTGCATCTCATACACCGCTAAATATGGTACTTTGAAAACTACTGCAAACAATTTACTTAGAGTGCGGCTTGTACTTTGTACAGTCTTACCTCCTGTATTTAATCCTTCTGTAGACTATTGATTTGTGGTGAATAAAGCTCTCTGGGTTTAAGAAAAAAAAAAGAAAGTAGGAAAACATTGACAGCCCCTTTAAGAGAGGAAGAGCCCACCTTCCTGCAGACCCTCCCTCCTTCCTCCCATTCACCTCTCCCAGCCCAGTCTTTTTCCTGGAGCCAACCACTTGTGGGACGGGGAGGAGTAAGGAACTAGGCATTTTCCCAATCCCCCTCCTCCTACAATTCATTGACTCCTGCTCAGCACAGCCAGCAAAACCCTGTTGGTTTCTGTTCCTGGGGCGGAAGGAAAGGAGTGGGGTGGAGGTGCACTTTCTTCCCTCCCGGCCTGAACGGGAGGTTGGTTTCTTCTGGAGGAGCTGCTTGTTCCTGTTTTCTACCCCAGCCTCCACCACTTTGCTAGGGAGTGAAGAAAATGAGTCAAGAAGAGGGGGGCCTAGAAAGAAGAGGAGCAGCCTCCAGATGCTTTGAGCCCCCTCTTTTTGCTGCCTTCTTACCCCTTTTCTGCACAGGGCTCAGCAGCTCCTGTCTTAACTTCCTCTTCCCAGTTGCTCTTCTTAAGTGTCTGCAGCTCAGCTCCAGTTTATGGGGGAGTTTTCTTGGCAAGATTTGTTCATGGTGTGTGTGTGTGTGTGTGTGTGATGGCTTGCCTCTGAGGCTGAGAGAATGGTATTTGCCCAAGGGGAATCCCCAAAAGGAAAATAGGAAAGTTTTATAACACAGCGAGCTCTAGCGTTGCCACGAACTCAGCTGCTTCCAAATGCCTCTCGTTGTTCTCAAACTGTCGCCATTATTGTCCCCTCTCACCTTTCTTTCTGACCGCCCGAGTTTATCCTCACTCCCTCGTCCCCGTTATTTTTCCTCTTTGTGCTTCAGACTACCACCTCAGGGGCTTTCTTTCTCTCCTCCCGTTCTCAGTCAATCTCAGTCAATCTCGCCTCGTTTCCCTTTTCTCTGAAATGAAAGGCTTCTTTATTTATGTCTCTACTCTTCTAGAATCCGTTTTCTTACCTTCTTCTCCCCTCGTAAAAGTTCACCCCCACAGTCCACCGTCTTGCGTTCAGGACAATCCTTAAACCTTCGAGGAGATCGGTTGTGATGAATGGATGTATACTCTTTCAATGCTATAGTTCCATGAACTGAACAAAATTAAAAAATATCCAGCGTCATTAAACTGCCATGAGGCAGATACCCAAACAGGCGGGCTGCTCTTCGACCCCCACTTTTCCACCTTCGAAGGACTTTACCTCTAGCAGGAAAAGGGAATCTGGGTCCCCGCTGAGCTCCTCTGGTGCCCCTTTACCGGGGGGCACTTTCCCGGTCGCGTTTCTCTGGGATACCCACTTGGAATGGCAAAAACAGCTAACGCTTGTTGCTGTCGCCGCTGCTCACAACGCCATCAAGACCCAGAACAATAAAAAAACCAATTCCAAGTCTCAGATACCAAGGTCAACCCTCAGGTACAAAAATCAACTCTAGTTCCCACTCCCAAACAAGATTCAGCATGTATTTACTCCATGTTTGGCTGTGCTACCCCAAAACATGGGTAAATCAGAGATCCACCTGTGATGCCAGTACCTCCCTGTGACAATGGGGAATTGATTAGCTCAAATTAGGAGGCCTGCGAGACAGGGGTAACCTAACAAGATCTTCCAACAATGTTTATGGAGTTCTAGCAAGAAAGACCCAGCCAGAGATTCCAAATAAGCTAAAATGTGTTTTATTGAACTTTTCAATTACGCATGCAAAGATTCAAGCACTCATACACTCGCACAAGAGCTAACAGAAATATAAAGAGAGGAAAGTTGTTGATAGCAGAGTTTTAGGGAATGGGTGATAACTACCAATCTGGACAGCAGAGAAGAAAGCAGCGATGTGGCTTAGACTTGAGCTAAAGACAGTACTTGTTTGGAAATCAGAGTGACAGCATGGCATTCAGCAAGTGAGATACTGCATCTGACTGCCCAAAATGGAAGGTTTTTATACCCAAAATATGCGTGGAGGGCAAGGGTGTAAATGGCTGTCTGGCTGAGTAAACAATGGGAATTGCAACGTGGACAATGGGTTCTGGATAGAGTTAATAGTCTTAGTGTTAGGTGATAAAAGAGTTAATGGCAGTCATAATAGCCCTGTAAAGGTGGACAGGTAAAGGAACAATCAGGGGAAATGTCCAGGTGCTAGGAAGAAGGGCTGCAACAACCAGTGGTTTGGTGGAAACTTCCCATTGCTATTGTGTGGTATCAGACACATTATAGCTCCAATTTAAGCCTCTTATCTCTGGATGTATCTGTTGATTAGCCTGACAATGACCTTGGTTACAGCTAGAGGGGATCTCTGACCTACTTTGCAGCACACGTGTTCAGCCAGTGTTTTTCCTCTGCCCAGCCTGGCCTTACAATCATCTCAGGGTCCATTTCATATCAATGCCAATTAATGTATTTTGCCAAATAAATCATATTTCACCAATTAAACCGTATCAGATCTGCAGGGTGTGTGCAGGCCTATAACATCTGTGGGGAGAACTCCTTTGGTCAGAGACAAAGAAAAGATATTTTTCTTAGTATTGCTTCAGTTAGTTATTTCTGTGAGAGAAGGTTTGGCTGCACTTGTGCTGACTTTCATCAGTTTTAACCCATAAAAGGATAGTTACATGTATCTATTTCTATGTATGGAGTTCCAACTTTAAGACAGGCATAGCAGGGGAAAGTGTATCAATTCTACACATAGTGTGACAATACAGTAATAAGAAGAATAGGGTGAATAATCATTTTTAGCTTCATGAAGTTCTCACAAATAGGCGGTCTTCTTGGCAGAGAGGCTGAGAATTTCCAGTTTTTGAGAGGGGAGCTGGAGAATCCTACACATGGAATGAAATAATACCTTTTTTAAACACAGTAATTTCAATGCAACATATAGAACCCAGACATAAAAAACAGTACCACAATATATACATGTATTATCTAATTACTATGTAGTATTCAAGGAAGACAATAATTATTAATGCCAGTTCACTAGGATGAGGAAAGGATTCTGCCTGAAATCTTGGAGAGTTATGGTCAGAGTTGACACTAAATCAGCCAATGATCTAACTCAGTATAAGGCAGTTTGCAATATTCATATATTGTTCAGGGTGCAACAGCAAACTTTTAAACATTGAGGATTAATTTTTGTTCTTTATTTTGAGTTATTTCATGTTGCTCTCTCAGTCTAATCCCTCTAGCGTATATTTAACGAGGCTTTTTAAAATGCTAGTTCCAATTATTTGGAAGCATCCACTTGAAAATAATGTTAAAATAATGTTAAAATAAATCAAAGTTACAAAGCTTTTAAAACTTCATATGATTTAGGAGGTAACTATGAGAAAGCTATTTTAACTTTTTATTTTTTTTAAAAAAGAACACTTGAAAAGCATTTGGAACTAGCTATTAGAAAATAACTCCAGTAGCAACAAAGTGAGAAGATAAAATGCTTTGATTTTACAAGTTAACTTTATAATTAAAAAATGTCTGGCTTTTTCTTTTCCCCTTCCCCAAGGGTTTTTAGTAGTGGAAGACACTTTCCTTATATTATATCTGAAGACTGAAGAATGAAGTCTTTGTACACACAATATTTTTCAAGGATGGTTATAAAGAACATTAGTTCATGCCTGCCTTCTGTACTCTTTTGTGCCTTGGTCAATTTGCATAATTAGATTATTAAAATAAGTAAGTTAAGGCTAAATTGTGCAACAAATTGCTCTGCCAGCTTCTCTTTAAAAAGCCAGGGTGGGGTGGGGGTCATGCAAGGCTTCGATATTTCTTTGGCTATTTTGGTACATGGCCTTTATTTTGTTATTTTTTTAAAAAATGAATGTCAAGATTCTCTTATTTAGTCTGGTATTATAGATGGAGTTGACATTAAACAGGAAGGTTAAAATATCTTGTCATGACTAGGCCTCCAGGAACCAGATAAGCTCCTAGTCTGGTTGTCAGGTTTGGAAAGGGTAAGAAGACTGAAATGCTAAGTCATTGGCATAGTTTGGAAAAACTACTGTTTTGAAATCCTCTAGCCATCATGTACAGTGGTAACAGGAATTCTAATCCAAATATAATTTTTTCATGTTCTGGTGATAGAGAAACTGTTTCCCTTCAGCTGTGCCAGTTTGGCAGGACCAGTCTTCATTAATACTCTGTCCTCCCACTTTTTCCACTGTTTTTAAAACATCTCAGTTTCTGCCTCCTTCTCCCACTTTTCCTCTTTTCCCTCTACTTATGTCAGTTGCTGGAAACAGAGTTGAAAGTGCAGAATTAGTTTGCACTCATTTAACTTAGCAGGGAGGCAAGGGCAGAAGCAATGGAGTCTCCCCCTTCACAAGAGTATTTGTATATTTTAACTACTTATTTTTTCGGATACACTAACTATCAAAGCTCGGTTAACATGTTCTGTTTTTCTTGCAAAAAGCCTGTTAAAGTCACTGATGATTTTTCTCTAATCAGTGTTGCTAATTTGCTCATTCCCACTAAGTTCATCAATTTCATTGTCTAGTCCTCATTTGTTGGTATTGCTATATTCTTCCATTTCTGCATGTGTACTAATCTTGCTGCAGTCGTCATATATCGTAATATTTTTCTGTACATCTTCTCCAGTTGGGCGTCCCCTATGCCCAGCAATCATAATTCAGGATTCAATTGAACATTAATTTTCAGAATATTTTTTTTCACCAAATAAAGTATTTTATTCCAGAATTTTTGGGCCTCTTCAAAAATTCACCGCATGTGATAAAAAATATCCCACCTGTTGCTCCCATTTTCAACACACCTTAGAAATACCTTTATGCATTTTGGCCAATTTTTCTAATGTCAAATACCAGCAATACATCATATTGTAAAGATTCTCTTTAAGACTTTAACATAAAGTAAATGTCATTCCTTTCAACCACAGTTTCTCCCATTGTTTCATCTGTATATTAGTCCAACATTTTGTACCCACTTTATTATATAATCTTTGACCTGTTCCTCTTCCATCTTTATTTTTAACAAAAATTTGTGCAAACATTCACAACTGGCTCCCAAATTCTGATTTATTCAACTCAATATCATATTTTATATCCATTTTAAATCTTTCTATTATTTGTCTATAAGAAAATCATTGAAAACTGTAACCTAATGATCATTCTTCATTTGACTTAATTCTGTGTTCTTCTTGGTCAAGTTCCAAGAGATCTTGATAAGTTCCGATTTTCCTTTGCTGTTGTCTCCTTCCTATAAAAAGCCTTTTATGATGAAACCCAAAAAGATATCTTAGGACATAGCTTTTGTTTGTATCTATTTCATATTCTGAACAGAGCATGTTTCGTGTAATGATTATTAAAATCTGCATTCACTTTAGTGCAGTCATACCACACATAAACCATGCCAAACATAAGTTCATGCCCTGCTAAATCCAGCAATCTTTTATTTGTCAGCACAATCCACCCCTTGAACCAGACCAAGCAACATATGGAAAAATACAACTTCAAGTCTGATAATCCAAATCCCCCTCATTGTTTTGCATCTTATAAAGTTCTGTATTTAACTCTTGGTTTCTTCCCTTGCCATATAAATGTTGATGTCAATCTGCCATTATTTAAACAGCACATCATTTGTTTAAATCAGTATTGCCTAGAACAAAAACAGCATTATTGGAAAAACATTCGTTTTTATCACTGAAATTCTCCCCAACAATGATAATTTAAGTTCACCCATCTTTGCAAATCCATTTTAATATCATTCCACATGTGTTCAATGTAGTTATTCTTTGATAGCATACAATTCATATTTGTCATAATAATACCTAAATATTACATCGTTTTCTCAATTTTAAAACCTGGCTTATCCATCAATTATAGCTGATCCTCTTTTCTCATATTTTTGATTAACATCATTGTCTTTTGTTTGTTTATCTTAAATCCAGCCAACTCTACAAATTATTTTAATGACTTTAGAAACACTTCCATACTATCTATGGCATACTCTAATATAGTGGTCCTTAACCTCTTCTTTACCATAGATCCCCTTTGAATATCTTTTGTTGTAATGGACCACAAAGACTTAGGTGCCTTCTGACTGTATGCATGGTAGCAAGAAATATCATGTGTGCTTTCTCTCAGCCACTCAGCATCATTTACTTGCATGTTCTGACTGCACGCAGACGTAGCAAGTCCAAAGTACTTTATTTTTATTTATTTATATATATTTGCTATCAGACAGTTATTTTCACAACTTTTGAACAGTTTCAGATTTTGTAATGAAACTTTAACAAATAATATACTAGCAAAATACTCCTGCTCTTTTTATGTATTACTGGCTGTCTTTTTCCTGCCTTCTTTCCTTTCCTATTGTAAAAACTCATAACATTTCTTCAAGCCTTCACGGAGCCCCTATGAGGACATTGCGGGTCCCTGAGGGTCTATGTACCACAGGTTAAAAACTACTGCTCTAATACAGTCACTAAGTCATCTGCAAATATTCTTAATTTGTATATTTCCTTTTGTATATTCCTTTATTTTGTCATGTCTTATTTTCCTGCTCAGAACTTCAAGGGCTGAAGGGGCAGAGTGGATACCCTTGTCTTTTCCCTTTTTAAGTATCACATGTCTTGCTCAATTCACTATTAAGCAAAATCTGTGCTTTCTGCATATCATAAATTGCCTTAATCCATGTAGTGATCACCAAAGATCACCTTGTTGAAAATACCAAACAAAAAGTCCCAGTTCATATTATCAAAGACTTTTTCCACATATATTTTTAGATGTGCCATCTGCTTCTCATTATGATTTTCTAAATATTCCAAAATATCTAAGACAAATCTAATATCATCGCATAACTATCTTTTCAGCAAAAAAATCCATAATGGTCTTTATGGATAAAATAAAATGTTCTTAATTCCTTAAATCCTGCCAAAAATCCTTGTAAAAATTTTATAATTACTAATGAACTAGGCCTATAATTCTTAGTCATTGTCAGATCTTGACTTCTTTCAGAATTAAAATTATCATTACCCCTTTTTATTTCTCAGCTGTTTTTCTGGTCCATAGGATTGTGTCCAATAGCAGTAAAAAAACCCCCTGTTCTTCAAAATACTAGTAATAACCAGCAGATAAGCCATCTGGACCAAGTACTTTGCCCATCTTAATCACTTCAAAAATCTTACTTGCTGTTATAGGGGCATTTAATGCCTGTTTTTATAAATCTGAAATTACTGGTAAATGTTGTTTAGCTAAGTATTTGTCTATCTTTGATAATGAGACTTGTTTTAAACATTCAGAAGGCATTTTGTGTGTGTGTGTGTGTAATGCTTTCTCAGTGTTTACACTATTGCTTGCTATATCTTTCTGTTTGTGTATCTTTAAAACTTTTTTTCCTCTCTTTGCTCAATTTGTAGGCCAATGACCTCCCTGACTTATTAGCAAACTCAATGTTCATTTGCTCAGCATAACATAATTTTTACTCAATCTCACAATCATAATTGATAGCTGACTCTGTAATATCAGGATTTGGTAAATCACAACCTTATTTATGGGGAATTTTTAAGCTCTTTTTCTTATCTCATTCAAAGGTAGCTGCCTTTTTTTTCTTGACTCTTCTTTTTGTAATTCCATATTTTTTTTGTATAAGACATCATCCAAAAGCTTTACTGTCATCCTGTACCATCAGTACCTTTATTCAAGTTATCTTCAAATTATTCTGCCATTTTTTTCTACATGCTCTTAAAACAGTTTGCTCTTGAAGTAGGGTTTCATTCAATCTCCAAGTAGCCAAACCTCTTTTACTCCTCAAGATTGAAGTCACAGGATTATGGTCAGAAAAAGTCTTAGGTAAAGTATCTCAAGTTCTCTGCTTGACAGCTGCCACTAGTCTGAGTGTACAGTATCATGCTAGATTGATAGGCACATAGTTTGAACTGCTATAGGCCCCTTGCTGTGCTTCCACACTTGATGCCATGTAACTGTTAAGTGTGTCAAGGCTGTCCAAATATCACTTTGCTGTGACTCATTGCTAAATTTGTTGATACATTTTATTTACAACTGTTCCTGGGATAGTGGGTTCCTGTGACGCTAAGATGGCAATTTCTGTACCCCCACGCATTACATGCCTTGAAGAAAAAAAATCCAGACAATGGAAAATTGTTCATTAAAACGAATATGTTACAATTGTTGTTCTGAGGCAGTTGTTTTGTTTTAAACATTTGTATATTTTAATAGTCTAGTACATTAAAATAATTATATGTCAAGATGCATTAAAACATTATTATTATTATTATTATTATTATTATTATTATTATTATTCATCATCATCATCATCATCATCATCATTCATCATCATCATCATACATACTTGTGGGAATAAACCACTTGGTGCATTATGGGCATCTCTACGAGTAAATTTTCAAAAGGTTGCACAGTGTATTATTTTCGTCAGTTTTTTTAAAGGTTATGTTAATAAAGTGAGGAGGTACATTACCACAGAGGCCGAGCTAGCAAGATGTTAGCAGAATTTTGTGTTGTTGTTGTTGTTGTTGTTGTTGTGTGGCTCCAAGTTATTTCTGATTTGTAGCAACCTAAGGAGAACCTACCAGGTTTTTTTCTTGGCAAGATTTGTTCAGTAGGGGTTTTGTTCAGAAGGGGTCTTCTTCTGAGGCTGAGGCCATTTCTTCATGACATCACTGAGCTGCTATTGCCATGGGTCATGCTTCTGCTGCTATCTCACGGTCAAGCATTGCACTCACATGGTATTTGAAAAATGGGAAAAAATCCATTTTACACTTCCCATCATGTGGCGCTCCCATACTTACCATCAGGCAGAAGTTGCAGCCATGCAATTGCAATGCTTCCTGCTCCAGCACAGCAATGGCAGGTCCTGGCTACACTGCGGAAGGAAAGGGTGGGGCTATCCCACTCCCTTCTGCAGGGAGCGAGCAGGTGCAAAGGGGAGCATTGTTGATGCATGTCCTTCTGGACCTGGATTTGCAGCGCAACAATACAGAAGAGCATCGCCACGTGGAAAGGGCCTGAGTTTGACTTTCCCAAGGTCACCCAGTGCCTTTCCTTGGCCAAGCAGGGATTTGAATTCTATTCTCCAGAAGAGTAGACTAACCACTGTACTACTGAAGAAGTGAAAAATGAGAGAATGCTGTGCTTGCTTTATTACAGTAAATGGTTTCATAAAAGATAATCCAGTAATTATCTTCTGTGAGGGGATGGTGGAGAGACCAAATTATTAAAGCTTTGCTTTTCTCCTTTATATCTCATTCTCCTTTCCTGCTAGCCTCAGATAGCTTCAGATAATATTTTTTCAAGCAGATGGATCCCTGTGACAGCCAGCCAGGGTTTTTTGTTTTTTTTTAATGAGCATAGCTGCTCTAAAATGAAAGAAAGATGATAACTTTTCTTGGACCTTTACTTGATTAGCTTGGCAGTGGCTCCTATTACGAGGCAACTGGGGCAGGGGGCAAATGTGTTTAAAGCGAGCCTTTAGTGTTGCCTTGTGTGTAGTGTCATGGCATTCGGATGTATAAAACAAACAAACCCACAGGTCAACATTTGTCAAAACCTTCTAGAAAAACCAAGCAACTATTACAACAACAGATAATTGAGCTTTCCCTTTTAGCCATAAACTCTTCAGTTCCTGCAATGCATATTGAGACATTACCCAATTTACTTCACACAACGTGCTGGGACTTTCAAGTCAATATTCCAGTTTTTCTGATAAGGCTCAGATTGGCCATACTGGAGGAGCAAACAAATAAAGAGTTTAGAATATGGATTAATAAGAAATTTTTTAAAACTGGATATATATATATATATACCCCATTCAGATCTACTACTGTCTCTTCAGACAAACTCAGAGTTTGTATCCTCCAACTGTCCCAGTCTGGCAACAACACTCCTCTGTGGTATCACTTTTTCAGCTGCTTTTAAATGTCCCAGTTTCTCTCTCCTCCTCCCACTTCTGCTCCTCATTTTTAGTATACTTAAGTTGATGCAAGCTGAGTTCAAAATGCAAAAGTAGTCTTTACTCAGTTAACCCAGTGGGGAGGGGAGAGGAGAGGAGAGGAGAGAGCAGAGATTTGCCTTTCTCTGTAGGCTCAAGGAAAAGCAAACGGCAACCTCTCCTAGTTTATGTTATTCTTCGTTAATAACTTTTGCCATCTCAACCACACTCTGTTGTTGCTTGCCCCATGTGGCACATGTATCCTGTTCTTCATCTATTAAATATGAGAGCTTAGAAGATTATTTTTAAAAAGTAATTTCTTCTTGTTACTTGTTAGAGGGGCCATCTGGTACTTCTGTGTTGTAGTTACTGCAGTGTATTATGAATGATAAGGGAATGATGTTACTGGTGGGATTTAAGACTGGTAAGGGAATTGCATAAAATTCTACATGTACAGCTATAAATTTAAGTCAAAACACCCCCAAAATGTCCTTTAAAATCTAAGAGTGATAACTTCTGTCTTTCTTGTTACATCCCTTTTGAAATGTTACTTCATTAAACCATTGTAGTGAAAAGTAACTAGTTATAGGTAATTTGTTTATAATTTGTTAGTTCTCAGTTTTCGATAAACTTTGCCTCAATGTCCACCAGCTCTCTACATACTGGGCAACACTACACAATTTGACTGCTGGTGGTACTGATGGAAGAATGTTATATAAAATTAGATAATACTAAAGTCTATTATTATTTTTTCTTTATCTCTGTTTTCTGCTTTTCAAGGGTGCTTTTGTATCTTCAAATAAATATTTTTGTTGTGTTGATTATCTAGTACACTAACTAGGGAAAGGTCTAACCTTACTAGTCTTCAGAAAGTTTCTTGCTTCATCATTTAAATAATGAAATTAGTGTGTACACTAGGCCCAACACTACCCCTTAAACTACAATTATTGTGTGCATGTGAAAAACAGCGCTTGATGAAAAATCCTGTGTAATTGGAAAGCTGATGGTTCCATATTGTAAATCTTGGTTACTCTTAACAGAAGAATTGTTTACAGCTTATTTTTAGATTTACTCAGTACCTTTTTAAAAAACTACAGCAGCAACAATTAAAGCAAAGCGTCTTTCTGCCATTCATGTGTAGAAATCCATCTCTTAGGTCTGTTTTATTGATAATGGGTGCTTCTTTTTAGCACATGTTTCTGTGCTACTGCAAACAGCTAATGCCAGAAATTATGTACATTTTTGCAGACTTTCCTTCTGTTTCTGAGCTGATAACTAGTGTAACAGTGTCCACTGCTGGTAAATCAGGCAACTGCAGTATATATTATAGAACATGGCTGTCAGATTATTGTGACAAATAGCAATTTAATGGGCTTTCTTAATTAGGACTGTTGGATTTGGGTATGGGCAAAAGCTCATTTTACATTACAAGTACTGTTTCTGCTAATGATAATATACGTGCACGATTAAATTACTGACCTGTAACAATGTAATACTTTTAGCTTCGCGCTGTCTGGTTTAAGCTTCTTTTAGAGCACAAAAGAATTTAGTATTGACCTGGATTATTGATTTGCTTCTGACAACAGCTCACATAGATATTGAGGCCTATATCTTATCTCTGAGAACACAAAGCAAGCAGAATTTGACATCCTGGTGTTTAATGAGATTTTTCTGGGGTGCCATTTCTATTATTATTATTATTATTATTATTATTATTATTATTATTATTATTATTATTATTATTATTTTATTTTAAGAAAAGAAACACTACCTTCCTAGGCATAGAAATCAACAAAAACTTCCTGTATTAGATTTCAGAAAAAAATGAATTAAGGCTGTAAACAGCCCTTGATATGGAGAGCAGGTAGTTACCTGGAGAGTGAACCCCACTAAGTTCATGAGAGATTACATTGCAAAGAAACGTTCCCATACAATTGTATTGCAAGAATTGCCGCACTCATTGTCCCCATTTGAGCTGATCTCTTAAGCATGTGTGAGTGAAATGATAGTTTGGAATTGAGCACAGCAACCTGGCACCTTAAGGCCTATGTGGTTGGCTGCACAGTTCCGGTATGCCTTATAACAGCTCCGTTGACATTTACTCAAAAGGCTTCACTCAACCTGGTCAAATGTTTGACTTTTCAACCAAATATTCTGGCAAAAAGAACTTGCAGAGTTTTTTTTATTTGAAATTTTCTAGTCAGTTGGTGATTCTGTTCCAGACCCTCTCCACAAGGCAGAACTTTTCCACTTCTAATTTATATTCCTATGCAGTGTAGCTCACAATCACCTTTTTCTCTAGTTATCAGTGTCCAGTGTAAATCAGAACAGACTAAAGATTACTTTTCTAGAAATAGACAACACAGAACTTGAGAACTTGATCCATCCAAATGTTTTCCAGTGGAAAAGTTCCCCACAACTACCACAGTTAATGTGCATCTTGGCAGTAGTGTAGAGATGTCAACCTTGGAAGACAAAGGCCATAGGAGTTGTTGCTGGGTTTATATGCCTTCAAATCAACTCTGGCTTATGGCAACATTCTCATAGGGTTTTGTTTGCAAGACATATTAAGGGGAAGTTTGTCACTGCATTCCTGTTAGGCTGAGAGAGTATGGCCATTTCCGCACTACACTGTTCTAGTCCTATTATTCCACTTTCAACCTCCTGTGGAATTCTGGACTTTGTAGTTTATTGAGGCCAAAGAGCTCTCTGGCTGAGAATTCTAAAGGCCCCTCCCTAAACTGCAAACTCCAGGATTCCATAGGATATTGAAAGTGGGATAATAGCACTAGAACAGTATAGTGAGGAAACGGCCTGTGACTTGCCCAAGGTCACTCAGTGGATTTCCATGGCTGACAGGAATTCAGACTCTGGTCTTTTGAAATCCTAGTCCAACTCTCAAACTACTACACGATACTGGCTCACTCCATGGGAGTTATCTACTCCTATTTATTACTCTATATATTCCTAAGAGGTTGGTGTGGCCAGCACCATGTTTATCTGTTTTTAACTCTCATTGCAGGACTTTGTGTTAGAAATAGGGGCTGGCATTCTATTAATGACGTACGCAACTTTATGTGCAATCTGTGCCTGTGTGTGTCTTTTGAAATGGGGTCCTTGAAGAGGTCAGATTTCTCTACTTCCTGCAACAACCAACCCCACCTGAAAAATGACCTTTTTTCAAGAAATCTATTCCCAACATGGCCATGTAGTGGCTTTTGCTGAGAGATAGCTAAAAAGCATCCAGCTATGTGTTTATAGCCAGATGTGCAACAATGAAGACATGCTCCAGAATATCCTGGATAATTGTGAAGGAGGTGGTGCAGCACTAAAACAAGGTGGGTTACCAGGGAGAGGAGAGAGGAGACATCAGCCATTTTCACATTATACTGTTATGGTGCTGTTAGTTCAGTTTCAACATCCTATGGAATTCTGGGGTTTGTAGTTTAGTGAGGCCAAAGAGCTCTCTGACTGAGCATTCTAAATGCCCCTCCCTAAACTGCAAAGCCCAGGATTCCATAGGATGTTGAAAGTGCAATAATAGCACTATAACAGTGCAGTGCGGAAATGGCCATAGCTTAGATCCTCCTCTCTCCTTTCATCTTTTCAATGGAGCATGTGAGCCATGGGAATGATATGACATCAATGGATATACGGATTTGAGAATGGAAATAAAGCTTTTCCCATCAATATGTGATAAAACTGCACTTTTATTAGATAATCCCTATTTATATTTATAAATATGTTTGTTTTTACTGTCTGGCTCATCCTAAGAATTGAAGACACGATGGCCAGTCCATACCAGCAATGCCTTGCTATGGCAAGACCCAGCCAGGTTTAACTGCTTTAGGCTTAAAGATACATTGATTTGAATGAAAGGGATCTAAATACATCCAATTGAAAATAGCCTTAAGAATGGTTAAGAATAGTTGATCATCTTGAAATTAATTAATGTGGTATACACAACAAATATCACAATAGGTAATATTATTTGCTGTCTTTTCTACATCCCTGAGTAAATCTTGAGTGACAACAAAATTTTAGCCCCAGAATGGAAATATGCAACAATTTCATTTTCCTGGTTCATGTTTCCTTTGAAACAGGAAGTGGGGTGGGAGTGAGGGATTCTATTCTCCCAGAAATATTCATTTAATGCCAATTTCAGGCAGAAGCTTTCGGTTCCCTCAGATGTCTGCCAGCTGTATATTATAAATGACTTTTTCTCGCTCACTCAGGGTAGGAAATTGGATATCCTCCATTGGCAAGCGGGTGAGAAATGAAAATTATTAGCTAACACTTTTCCAGACAGTTAATTAACATGCATATCCATCTTTTCTATCAAAAAGGTAACATTTTTAGTTCTGTGTGTGACCTAGATTCATGACAGAGTTGATTTGAGGTCTTCTCTGTAGTACACAAAAATGTATTAAAGTAAAATGTTTGGAGTGCACACATATGAATTGCCCCACCCGTTCATATACACCCAAACCCATAAACACACACACACACACACACTGCTATCAAGAATTTTTCACAAAGATTAATAACTGAGTGGCAGTACCCATTTCCATTACATGTAGAAGGCATAAAGATTTGGGACAGTCCATCTGGGACAAAACAAAGATCCATTCTTGCTCAGAATTACTGACATTATCATTGCAGCATGAAACAGAGGGAATGCAGACCTCTGTAGCCAGCTTTGTCACTTTTTCTCAACTAAACACTATTAACTAATTCCACCCACCCCCAACAAATAGTTTATTGGAATTTAAACAATTTCTTTAAAGTTGAATAATATTAATATTTGATTAATAATGGAATAATATTAATTTTCCAAATATTAAATATTAATTTTTCAACTGAATGTAATTGCTATACAGGTTCCTCCTTCCTTCTTATATTTCATTTTGTTGAAGTATCACTTCAAAATTAAGACTGTGGTATTGACTGTTGAAGACCAATTACCTTTCTTTCTTATTGGGCATTATGGCGTGATCCTATTAGGGCAAAACTGCTTGGATAACATTTGTTCCACAAATGAGTTGACCTCCTTGACATTTGGGCAGAGTGGTATCCAAGACCTCCCTGTACCAGGGATACCAGAGACAGTGATGAAAATCATGATGGCAGAGGGTGGCATGCAGCTACCCTGTCCACCTACTGTACTTGGATGCTCCTGCCAAAGGTGGAAGGAGCCACCTGGCCTGCACTTCCCAGTACAGGTTGTTCCTACAAAGAGATGCAGATTCTTTAATGCCTGTCTCCATTTGGTCCATGACATCAAAATCTATGTGAGGGGTGTCTTGGGAATTCATCTGTGAAACAAGCATATGTGATTGTGAATGCACCCCTCAAATAGTTGCTTAACTCTGAGGACTGATCACAGCTAGGCATTAAAAAAACAAGCTGAAATATGAATGTTTTCTACATGAGATCTCTTGTCCGTTTTCTCATTGTGTGTGCATCTTCTCAGTGCTTAAGGTGTTTTTTTTGTTTGTTTGTTTGTTTTAGGTATTATAGTAAGATAGAACCTGCTGCCTAATTAGGCTTCCATTGGCTTTGAATCTGAAATTATCTCCAACTTTGCTAAATATGAAAAATGGTAAAAATATGACATCAGTTGTTTGTGTTTCTTTGTCCAAGAAGTCCTGGGAACAGTCAGGCACAATCTGACAAAGCCTAATTAGAAAATTTTCAACCCCTGTCCACCACATTTCATGCAGACTTTCAACATCATTAGTCCTTTTGTTGTTGTTGTTGTTCCCATACCCCCCTTCTTTTTCTGTCCCACTGACAAGGTCTAGTGATCCTGAAAAGTTGCCCAATTTTTTGTGATTTCTGAGTTGGCCTAGTAAGTTGAGTTGTACCTGTTTGGGTTTTGGCCTTTCCTCCCCTAATGATTAACTTTTATTTCATTTTGTAAATGCACCTCAGCCTTTCGTGAATGTCTTTTGCTTCCAGAGAGAAAGCTGAATAGGAAAGTTCACCTCACCTATTAATTTAACAGCCATATCAAGGGCTGTTAAGTGGAAAGACAGTAGTAATAGCAGCAGTAGCATTAACAGCCCCAGAGCCCACTAGTTCTCCTGAGATGATGTTCAACTGCTAAAAACATTCTTATAAAACATTCTTAAAACAATAAAAAAAATTAAACAGTCCCAAAAGCAGATTTTATATGAAACATTGTAGCTTGGCTGCCTTTCATAAATAGAGCCAGTCTTATTTCTCTTAGGAGGAAGTTCTACAACTGAGCCCCTTTTTAATATTTCTCATTCCATGTAAACTTTTATTAAATTGTTGTGACACCTTCTTTGCATTGTTGCTGTGCTGCTCATGGTGGTAAACCTTCAAGTCATTTCTAACTTATGGTGATCCTAAGTTGACCCTATCAAAGGGTTTTCTTGGCCAGGTTTGTTTGAGAGGATTTGCCTTTGCCTCTGAGGCTGAGAGAGTATGATTTGCCCAAGATCACCCAGTAGGTTTCTATCGGTTAGTGGGGATTCAAACCCTGGTCTCCAGAGCCATACTACTGCTATCACATTGCAAAAAAAAGCTCGACTTTTTGAAGGTGTCTAAGGCCATTTCCGCACTACAGTTGCTGCTGCTATTCCACTTTCAATGCCCTGTGGAATTCTGGGGTTTGTAGTTGATGGAGACCAAAGAGCTCTTTGGCTGATAATTCGAAGTGCCCTTCCCTAAACTACAAAACCCAGAATTCAATGGGAGGTTGATAGTGGAATAGCAGCACTTTAACACTGTAGTGCGGAAATGGCCTAAGTGTCATGGAATGTGATACTAAAGACCCTTTTACATAACACATTTCAGTACTATGATTCCACTTTAATTGCCAGGACAATATCCTATGGAATCCTGGGACTGGTTGTTCAGAGAGGAGCAAATAGAATTTTCTCCCAGAGAGCTCCTCAACTATTTACCAAACTACAAACCCAGGATTCCATAGGATTGTGCTATGGAAGTCGAAGAGGAATCATAGTGCTATAATTCTGTAGTGTGAAAAGAGTCTAATTGCCCCCAACAAGAGTGGACGGGTATGCATTACACACTCACATTACTAATACATAACACTGTATTGTTTCCTTCACTAGCAACATCATGGGGAAAAAAACTTCTTATGATGCAATAGCATTTATTTATTTCTATACTGCTTATCAACTGAGTGTTATCTAAGCGGTTTACAATGTATTTTAGCTAACTGCCCCCAACAAGCTGGGTACTCATTTTACTGACCTGCGGAAGGATGGAAGGCTGAGTCAACCTTGGAGCCCGGCAGGATCAAACTCACAACCTTATGGTTGCAGTACTAGCATTTAACCACTGCGTCACCAGGGCTCCTTAATGATCCTTCCGCAGGATCATAGCAGAAGCTATGGGGGAGCCAGAATTGCCTCACTGCATTCATACCTCTTTTCCAGCTCCCAAACAATCCTAAACTGCCTCAAGTACTAGTTTACAAAGAAGTGAATCAAGTTATATGTCGTTACACCTGTTCACCTCAGAGGTCCCTCTAAAGGCATTCAGTGAGTTGGATCCAGACTCAGGCCATTTCCGCACAACATCACTGTCCCACAGTGGAGATGTGTTGCTGCCAGTCCGTGAGTCATGCTTTTACACAACTTCATTGCGGTCCTGCTGACAACACATTCCCACCCATCACAATCGCAGGATATTCCATTACCAAAAAAATCCAGTAGTGGCCCCTGATCATGTGATGCTCACATCACCAGCAGCTGTGCAGAAACAGCAGAATCACAATCTATGTGCTTCCTCCCCCTGTGCAGCACTGGAAGTGGCTGGCTACACTGCGGAAGAAAGGAGCATGTCCCTTGCACTAGCCTTCTGCAGGCAGGCAGCCAGGTGTGGAGGGGAACATTCGCATTGCACTCCTATCCCGATTGCAACAGGACGGCAACAGAAGCCAGTAAGGTGCGGAGGGGGCCTATCAGAGTCACTGATATTACTGGGACATAAATTAGTCATGAATAACAATTTTGAATCAGCAATTTAGAATCAGCCTACACCAGTACAGAAAAAAAAAACAAGAAATCCTATTGTGCCTTAAAGGATAACAAGTTTTATTTCATATTTCATCAAATGCAACTGATTAGCTGGAATACAGGTTGTGAAAGCTGATTCCAAATGAAACCTGGTAATCTTTATAGGGCAATAAGACTTGTTGTTTCACCTGAATAAACTAACATGGCTGCCTCATCAGAAATCAGTAGAGAAGGCTCTCTCCTGTTGATGTCGCATCTCCACCAGTGGGTGAAAGGTGCAATGAAGAGGGCAAGGACAAAAGAATGATCCCTACTTTCTCATTTATGTTGTTCTAGTTGTATATGTGTGTGGGGGGAGATGAACTTTTGAATATAGAGCCAATGGTTAAAGTGTTGGACTAGGACTTGGGAGATCAAGATTCAAGTCACTACTGAATTTTGAAATGTATCTAGTCAACCTGGGTCAGCAACTCTTTCTCAGCTTGATCTACCTCACCAGGTTGCTGTGAGGATAACATGAGAGGAAGCAGGAAGTCCTTGAGCTCCTTAGAGTACATATAAACCAATAAATAAATTATAAGGCCTGAACTATAGGAACCATGTTATGTACAAAAATAACCTCTGGATCCTATCTGTCTTTTTAATATCAATAAGTCATCATTGATAAACAGGACCTGCAAAGCAATAACTGCATTTGAGCAGATGAAGTTCATTTTTCAAAGTATAATTTATCTTCACTGTCTGCTGAGCTATATTATTGGATATACTGATCTTTTCTTATTGCTGATATGTTTTTTAAATATTTATTACATTCCTTTTTTATATAAAATCTCATTAATTGTAGTGTCCATAACCTAAGACTTTAAAATTGAAGCAGATTCCTTGTCTCTGGCCTCCTTTTTGCATTTGCACAGGTAATGGATGAGTAAAGAAAATAATTTACCTTCTATATATTTATTCCTCTGTTCAGTCCACAAACAAAAAAATAATAATAATTACACTGTTAAATCTAAGATGACAATGTCTGATAAGGTAACAAAAATTCACCAGGAAGTGTTCCCTCAGGTTTAAAACTGTGAATACAAATATGGGGAGTAATTACAAATATGTTTAGCTCATATTGTGCACTTAAACCCATACTGGCACTTAAAATGGAATGTAGAGCTGTAATTATGTAGTGTGAAAAGGCTCTTGGTAACCCTAGGAAAATCCTGCCTGAAACCTTGAAGAACTGCTGCCATTCTATTGGGCTACATGTACAGACTGGGGAGGTTAATTTTGGAGCAAGTCCACAGAATCTCCCAGCTAGTATGGCCAGTGACCATGCCAGCTGGGGTATTTTGAAAGCTGTAGTCACTGGCCATGTTAATTTGTGGATTCTGGCAATGGCAGTACCACCAAAAACGACTTTTCTAAGTTATGGGAATACACCAGTGATTGGAGTCTGTCCATTTCTATGAACTGGATGTTAAATTACAACAATCTATTTAGTATATAAAGATTGATGATATCTATCTATCAATCATCTATCTATCTATCTATCTATCTATCTATCTATCTATCTATCTAGGGTAGTAAGATATGCAGATTCTGGGTTCTGTCATTCTGGGTTCACAGCCCATTGTATAAAAGGGATAATCCTTCTTATTCTATGCATCTCACTCTATTGCTTCATGATGACAATAGGCTGTTGGGGGGGGGGTTGGGAAAAATGTAGACTCATGAGCAATTTGTCTGTATTAGGGCTTTGGTAGAGGAACTCTACAGTGCTGGAGCACTATCATTTCCAATCTTCCTCAGTATCTATGCAAGAAGAAGCATGCTTTGAAATGGCTTTAGTTGGGCCCTGTGAGTGACAACAAGAGATGTCTGCCATTTCTTCTGTCCTGTATTAATAATTAGTTATGTATATTTATTAGTTAATAATTCATTCATTATTAATTCTGTGGTAACTGGATACCATTTGCTCCTTACTAAATTGTTTTTCTCTTTCTTCACTGAGTTAGTATTGTTAATGTGAAAAATGCTGGAGATGTAAATCTTTAATCTCTGTGAATCTCTGATGAGCCTGAATAGATAATGGCTGTGTGACAAGGCTTGGCTGTCACACAGGTGGGCAAAGTGGAGCCCGGGGAGGGGAGCACTGACCATGTTTCTGGCTCCAACACCCTTCTTGGGGCAAAAAAGAGTTAACTGCCTCTCCTGAAAGATACTAGGAGTAGCAACTCACCTTTTAAACACACTTCAGGAGCCCTCTCTGTTGTTTCAAATACCAGGTTTTTTCCCCCCAAAACTAGAAGTAGTCTTCTAGTTACTTCCAGTTTTGCTTCAGGACTCCTCTCACCCAATTTGACAATCTGTGCAGCCCCCAGAATGTCCTAGGGGTTAGAAAACTGGCTTTTGAACTGGCTGTAGTTATCCATTCATGCTGTAGAGAACAGATTTTGTAACGTGCTGTGGGTGGAAGTTGGATATAAATATGTATAATAGTGCATTTCCAGATTAATAGTATTCAAAGGTCATCTAAAAAATAACCCAATGGCCCTCAGAAAGACTAGCTAGACACTGGCAGAATCTCCGAAGAAGATCAATGTCCATAAAAATGTGTGCAACACCTAGCTGTTTTCAAGTCAGTCCCAGATCCTTTGCATACATACAACTTTCCTACCATATGTGTTGGTCCGTCCCATATGATGTTTTTTTCTACTAGAATGATTTCTGTCATGTCAAACCACAGTGAGGAAATGGCTCTATAATGCTTACATAGAAAAATAACAATCAGTCCTATGATTACAATATACCTTTTAGAGAGATTCCTTGCATATAGCCTGAGAATGTTGAGAGGAGAAATATATTTGATTATATAATTAATTCCTCCTGCTTATGGTTTCTTTTTACAGACAGATTGTCTTTAATTAAAAATAGCTGAGTGTTTTAATACAGAGTATTTTCAACTTGCCCTAAACCTATTGTCACACTTAGGTAGTTGGCAGTGACATGGGCAATCTATGTGCCCATGTTCTGAAAATCCATCTGTGATCAAAACCCTTGCTCTAGTTTAAAGTGCATATATTTTATCACAGATTTAAGACAGCAGATGGCTCTCTTGAGTTTCCCTTGGAGCACCTAAAGCTGTAAACAACTATCTTGCACTTTGTATTTCAAGCAGAGAGTTGCCTTTGTTCTCCATGAGAAAAAGCACAATTTCTTTCTCCTTATTTCCAATATTTTCTTTCCATTCCTTTTGACCATATGATGCCCTCTCCCCACTTCTTGTGCACCCTCAATCATTGACCAAAAGTGGCAAATTTGCAATCTGAATCTGCGTGAGCAAAGCAAAAATATCTGTAACAAATGAAATGTACACAGCGTAGGGAAATTGCCAATCAATAGCAATGTCTCACAGATAATATTTGTTAAAATATTTCATCAAACAGAAGTCCTATTTGTCATTTTAGATATTATTTACAGTGTTTCATGCAAATCAAAAAGGTATGTAAGTTGAGCAGTGATTTCTTTTAAAAACATCTTGAAAGGTCTTTGCAATTATTTCCTGCACAGAATGGCCAAATATAATTTTTAAACATTGGTAGAGAATTGCTATTATTTGTATGTGTTTGTTTGATTTTATAATGTTTGGAAGCTGGTATCAAAAATTTCAATACTCCCCCCCCACACAAGACACATGGACAAAATGCTGGCAAACAAGGTGGAGACTATATGTCCATTGAAGGGGAAACTAACATGGCTTTGCAGGGGCTAACCCAGAAAAATGCTTGTATCTCTGTTGAATTGCTGTCTCTTGGTCTCAGGAAATTTCCTCCAAAAGAACAAGCAGACACAATGAAGACTACGTAGTATATCTTAGTTCTATGATGACAAGGGACTGGGAAATGGGTTAGTTAACAAGGACTGGGGAATGGTTGTTTACTTTAAAGGAGGCTGTATGTAGCTGGCTCACACCTAGCCTATAGTCAAAACTTCTATTGAATTTGTTGCCTTGATGGAATTTGCTCAGTATATGTGCTTTGCAGTAGTGACTTAGCAACCTTGGCAAACAATAGTAAATAGTACAAGCTTGTGCTCAGGGCTCCTATTTTGTTCAGATTCTAATGTGCCAGGGTGAGCCAACATTGTACAGTGGTTTGCACATTGGACTACGAGCATGGATATCAAGCTTCAATTCCCCACTCAGTCATAGAAGCCCACTGGGTGGCACTGGGCATGTCACAGACTCTTACCCCAGAAAATCCTGTGATAGGTTTGCCTTAGGGTTGCTCTAAGTAAAATATTACTGAAGGCACACAGCAACAAGGTGATGGACAGAAACGTCTTTCTCTAAATAAAGTTGGATCCTTGATTCACCAGCATAGCCTACTTATCTTTCTTGGTATGCTGGAAGAAGCAATTCCACAACGGCATGATTTGAACTAGAATATGCCTGGTAGGATGAGTATTTGTAGTATATAGAACCTTTTTTTTTAAAGGACAGAGTATCTCATAAAATGTTCTCATTGTCACTGCAGTTCTGTGGATTACGTTACTAATGTATGAAGAAATGATTGTGATTTGTTTGGAGATGTTCAAGGGGTATTTTAAATGTCAGATATGGCCTCTTCCCCCAGCCTTTCTTCCTCATTAGAGCTTTAGATTAAATTCTTATTTTGTAGGGCATTCTTCATTTTATTTTCAGAAGGCAAACCAAGGTCTGGTCTCCTTTGCTTTGCACTGTCCAAGGTCCTGATCAAAGCAAGTGGACTGCAAAGGAAAACAAGGGGAAAGTTTCTACAGAACATAGTTGTTTGCAAAAACTGCTCTTTTACATATCTTCTTTTTGTAGAAAGCATTCATCTCTAAAAAGTAATACATTATGTTGTTGGCTGGAAGACATATTCCAAAGTAAATTTTGATTAAGCAGTTGATTGGTTGGTGCCAGTATTGCTTATTGTCAATAAACTCTTTTAACCAAACTCCAGCAATTGTGAAGAATCCCTCCTACACTGAAAATTTTGAGGCTGAATACCCAGTAGAAATGCTCATACTGAACTTTATTTAAAACCATTTAAAAACATAATAGGACAAAAAAATATTTTCTAGATAAATGAATATGTACTCCTGCTTATTTATCTCATCTAAAAAAAACAAAAATCAAGCAGAAGCCCAGAGAACAGAATTAAAACCAACACATCTTCCATTCAGTGTGCTATGCTTTGTGAATTAAAGAATTTATTAGGATACAGGTTGTTAATTTTTAAGATACAATAGAACTGGCTGAATGATTGTGTACATTGAGATTTATATTTGGAAGGGCTTATTTCAGAGGGAATATGAGATCAGTGTAAGCACTACTTCTTAAATTAAAATAAGATATTTCTTAAAGGAGTAATGTATGTAAGTTAGTAAATAGCTCTGGTTTTTCATCCAAGGACTTCCTGTTTTCAAATGCTTGGATAGCCCCATGTAAATTGTACACATGTTATTGTTAGTCCATGAATATCTTAATTAATGTTTTTACACATGAATCTAAAAACAAGTTTGGCTTTATTTACTGGTTTAAATAAAAGGAGATCTACATTATTCATACTTCTTTTCTAACTTCTTATCAGCATCAACTATGATAACTTGTTCAGGGAGGGGTGAAAAAGAGAAGAACTCAAAAGGCATTGCAATGTGAATGACCTTACTGTTAAAACATAGCTGCAAGCCTCTTTAGTTCAGTACAAAATCTACCTTAGCAACTGTTGTACGTAATACTATCTATGGGTAGAGTCAAAAGAAGCATTTCTAGGTTTGCGATTTTTATATGTGGTATGGTGCTGATGCCACACTGACAGTAAGTTATCTGCATAGTAAACTGGGAAATCTTGGGATCAGTCCAGACGGGAAATCCAAATGGTGGCACTACGACTGTGGGCGAAGGTGCCAATAAAGAAAGTGCATTGCAAACGCTCAGTGAAAAATCAGTGCCAATTTTTGTCCAACCGGAGCAAGCCTGTTGACTTCGACTAGAGTGTGCCCTCATCATAATTGCATGCTTGAACAAATGGGAGGCAAGTAACTCACAAGATCGCAGGGTGTTGTTTTTTTTTAACAGCCCTAAGCACACACACACACTCTATTGAGAGCCAACCTCCAGAATAAAGGGTGAAAAGAGCTTAAAGATCAATAAATCTAATAGCTCTGCCATTAGATGTGCGTGTGGGTCCAATTAGATATCGCTTAGCTGTAAAAGTGATCGACTATGTCCTATTCTCTCTCGTATACACACAATTCTTACAAGGACTGTGGCTTTTATCGTGTCTATGCACGTTCTATCGCCTTACCTTTTGGAAATAAACACATCCACACTTTCTACGCGATCGCTTTTTGCAAACTGCCCCCCCTTCATTGTCTTCTAAATCACGGCACCCTGTGTGGCCACGCCTGTCTTCTCCCTGCTCCCTGTTCCAAATGAGAGAGAGAGAAGCCCGGAGAGCCAAGGTTGTCTTTGTGGGGCCCTGGGGTGCGCAGCCAAGCAGCCCCGGCGAGAGAGCGGTTCCGACCTCCCCCCTCCTGCGCCTCTTGCCTTTCCTCCCCGCTCGTCTTCTTGGGCTGGAAACGCCGTCGTCCCCCAAAGAAGCCGCGCGTCCCATTTAGAAGGAAGGGAAACTCCGCGGCGGGGACAAGGAGCCGCTGCTGCCGCTGAGGCGGAGCCGGCTGTGTTTGGGTTCGGAGACGCTCGGCTGCCACCTCCACAACGTTACCTGCCTCGGTCCCAGCCTGACGGCCCGGGCACGGGGCCAAGTCGTGTTCTCAGAGCGCCTTTGCCTCCCGCCTTCCCCCCTCCCTCCGAGTCGCAGCTGCACGTCGGGCTGGAGTCAAGCCTCCCTTCTTATTCCGGCCGAGTAACCCCGCTAGGCTAGCCTAAGAAACGCCGCCGACAGTATCCAGGCAGCCAGACGCTCCCTGCGACGACAACAAAAGGGCCCGTGTGTCCCTATAGAAAAAGCGACCAAGTGTAGGGCGGCAGGGAGAGGAGCTGGCGGGCTCTTTGTCGTCTCTGCTGCGGGGGCTCTTCGGCGACCCTCCTTTCCCTTCCTGGCAGGGACGGTTCTGCTTGTGGCAGAGGATCCCCGCGCTGCGGTCGCGCTGACTGAGGTGGGGCAGGGAGGGAGAATTTTGGAGGGCACCACGGAGGACAGAGAGAGACACACAACAGGGAAACCCCGGAGGCGGCGAAAGAAACCGTCGGGCACTTGCGCTGAGCCGGCGGAGCTCGTCTGGGCTTTTCACCCTCAGTGGAGGCTTGCCGGAGACGGGAGGAGAAGCGCGGCGGGGCGGGCTGGGAGAGAGAAAACAGGAGACACCCGGCTGCAACTTCTTTCCCTCAGACACACCCGCGCGCCCTGTCTCGCACTTTTCCGCGCACCATTTTCCCCCCTCAGGACCATAAATTCACCTCCACCACAGCGCGCGAAAACCACCACGCGCGCGCTCGCTCGCTCGCTTTCTCACCTTACATTTCGCCCTTCGCCCCTCTTTCCCGCGCACACTTCCCCCTCTCTTGTTCTTTCCCTCTCTCTCTCTCTCTCTCTCACACACACACAGGGGCACCCCTCACGGCAATCACAAAAGCTCCCCCGAAGGGGAGGGGCAGCCCCTCGTTGGCTCTCTGGGCGGCAAGGCGGCTTCCTCCAGCAAACTGCACGGAGCCTCTTCAGCCCCCCTCCCGTTCCCTCCTCTCCTTTTCTCTCCTCGCCGTTCGCGTTGCTCGGCTCGGAGCCGCGAGGGGTTTGCTGGGTTCGAGTTTCCCCCACCCTTCCGCTCGCTCCTCCACCCCATCCCACCCCAAGGACAAATCCCCTCCCTCAGTTGCCTTGGGTAAGGACGGGGAGGGGTGTGCGCGCTCGTGTGTGTGTGTGTGTGGCGGGGTGTCGGCTAGGGTGGGACTGAAGCGCTGTGATTAAGGCTCCCTCTCAGGAGCCGAAGCGTGCGCTTTCCAGATGCTGCTTTCCGAGGCACTCGGCGGCAGCCCCGAGGAGGAGGACGCGGCGGCGGCGGCGGCCACAGCCGAGGCGAGGGCAGCGGTGGCGGCGGCGGCTTCCGCCGCCATGGAGAAGCGGGCATGAGCCGGGCACCGCGACAGGGCTAGAGAAGCCGCCGCTGCTGCCGCCGCCGCCGCCGCCACCTCCGTGGGGGCTGCTTGTTGCTTCCTTGCCGCTGCTCGGCCCGAAGCCAGGGGGCTCCATGTGGTGACCGGCCGAGTCCCGCCGCCCCCTTCTCGGTCTCGCCCGCCCGCCCTTGGCGCCTCGGCGATGGGTGGCCGCCTCGGCTGAGCCCAGCCCAGCCCAGCGCCCGTCGCCGCTGCGCTTGGGCGCGGGGAGAGCCGGACGGAGCGGCCATGGCTGCGGCCATCGCCAGCGGCTTGATCCGGCAGAAGCGCCAAGCGCGCGACTTGCAGCACTGGGACCGGCCCTCGGCCAGCAGGAGGCGCAACAGCCCCAGCAAGAACCGCGGGCTTTGCAACGGCAACCTGGTGGATATTTTCTCCAAGGTCCGCATCTTTGGCCTCAAGAAGAGAAGGTTGCGACGCCAAGGTGTGTGCGCGCGCTGTTGTGTGTACGCCCTTGTCTGTCTGTTTGTCTCTGTGCGCCTGCGTGTGACTTTGAACGACCTGGGTTCGCCAAACTTTGCGGGGCCACACCAGCCTCTCGAGCGCACTCTGGGAGAAACAAAGAAGCCCGCTGCTTCTTGGGGCTTTCTTGACTGCGCGCAGTGGGACTGATATTCATTCATTCATTTATTTATTTGTTGAATCTACATCCCGCCTTTCTCTTAAAGATGGGATTCAGTCCTTTGCCGAGTCCCTCTGTCGTTTCTGACTAGGAGGGCGTTGTTAGGTCCATTCCACGGGAATAAAACTTGAAGCAGCCCGTGAGATCATTCACCTTAAGGAAATGCTTCCTTTTGGTCGTCACAGGCGCCAAAGGGAAATCGATCCCAGGTTTTTCACAAGCATTGGGACCGGAAAAGAAAGCCGGTGTCTTCATCCACCTAGTGATGGTGCGGAAAACAGGATAATTAAAGGGGGTTAAGCTGACTAACTGATCTTCAGTGGGCAGGTTCTGTGTGCAGCATTTCACCTACCAGTCTCTTAGTATTTATGCCCATTTTACAGAAGAAGGAAAGCAGCCTATCGCAGGGCAACCCATTGAGTTAGTGGCCATTACAGGCATTTAAACATTTTGAGTCACATCTAAGAATGTGCTTGACATAATGAGAAACTTCTTTTCTTTTAAAACTCTCCGCACAATCACAGCCTGAGGTGGAAAGAAGTGACTGAGAGATGGTTTCTGCCTCACCCTTCCAGTTCAGTGCCTGAGTACCCTAAGCTTGAAAGCTAAGCAGGGTCAGCCCTGGGTGAGAGACCACCAAAGACTACTAGGTGCTGTAGGCTATATTTCAAAGGAAGAAATTGGCAAGACCACATAAAAAAGCCCAATAAAATTCATGGGGTTGCCGTGAGTCAACAGGCAAACTGAAGGAACACACATACACTGCCACCTCACATTAATATAGTGATTCTGTTCAGCCATAGTGACAGTTATTATGGAAATGGAAACATGGTTTCAAATTACAGGATAGAGGGTTGTGATCCTATTTCTTCATGACCAGTTTTGTTGGTTCATTTTCATTTGGAAAAAGAAGTATTAGTCCAAATGTTTCAGCTGGGTGGGATTTGAATGGACTGTAGGAGAGACAACACAATAAATAACAAAATATGTTACTCTTTCTGCTTATTATATTCCAACAACCCATCTTTTGGAAGTGAAGATAAAAAATCTGGGAATCCTATGAAAATTTAAATTGCTTTTGGATCCCACTTCCCGGACCAAAGGGTTGCATACACTAATATATGAGAGCAGCGTAGGTAGAATCATATGATGTAGCAAAAGACCTGCAGAATTCTGATTACCTTCTTGGCCTTACATTGTTTTCTTTTTGTTCAAATATTTTGTTATTGAGATTGTTTTTGATAAATGCAAAGAAATCCCAGTTTCAAACTGCTCTTAAGAAATCAATCACATTTGCAGTGACCACTTACTGTAAGCATAGTGCCAGCAAAGAGATATTTGTATTGCATGATGGATGAAGAAAATGGTTCTTTAAAATGCCAATGAGTTCAATTTCATGAAAGGTACAAGAACCCAGAGAATTATTTTGAAATTGAGAAAAACCTGTGAACAGTCAAGGCTTCATGAAAATAATATAAATACATACAGATGTTGTGTTTTGAGAGAATTAGTAGTTGTGATATGCAGTGTATTCTGTCATTTGTACAGAACATTCAGATTTTTTTTAAAAAAATTGGATAATACCACACAAACATTTTGGAGTACTGTTAATTTTGGAGCACTGTAGCTTTAAGAATTCACTGCTATTGAAGTGGAAAATCCTTGGAGTGCATATATGGGGGAACCCCAATTCCCACAATACACTGTTTCTACAAGCTTTGTAGCTGGCTTACTCTAGTCATGTTGATGACAATCACCTTCCTTTTCACTCCAGGGTACTCCAGTACCCTTTGGAAATCTCTCAGCACTCTCAGCACAGCTTTAGTACTACCTCTTTTGCCTTCCAAACACAAATTTTGCTTCCCCCACCCCATCCAGCTTTCCATTTCTGTTGACAATCTCTCATTTTGTGTCTTCTGACTGATTTTAGCCGTCACTACCATGAGGGGTTGACACGTTCCCCTTCCCAGGAAAGGCAGTTCAAACAATAGTAATAGCAATTGGAGGAGTCTTGCCTGTATTTGAACAAGCTCACGTACCAAATGTACCATGCATTTGTGCATTTACATCTCTCTGTCACTCTCTCTCCTTGCTTAATGCAGTGTTCTCTTAGGGGTGGGAAGAACACTGGTTCATATGTACTCCAGCTCCAGATGGATTTGATCAAAACACAAACACACCATAAAAATCACTGTGAAAGGAAAACTGCCCCTTCTCTTGACTCAAAGAATTTCCTACTTTGGTAACACTTAGGTTGTTTGCTGTTTGGTTTATTTAGCGTGACAAAGTTATCATCTGCCATATCCTACCATAACTGGAGGAAAGATCTCCCCCACACCAACCACAATTCTTGTCTTTTCTTCCCTTAGGTATAATTTGTTCTATAAGCCACTTAAACTTGCACTTGTATAAATAATATTTGCACTTTTGTGTGTAAAGCAAGATCTTTCAGTACATAAAAGGTATCAGAGACCATAGTGACATGCTGTGCTTGTCTGAGGAAGATTTGTATTGTTCTCCAGGATGCAAGTTATAGTTAATGGGGAGTTTGATTAATGTAACTGAATGAAACCGGAACACCTTTAAGTTACTAGTCAAATGCAAAAAAATAAATAAATAAGAAAAGTAATTTTCAGCTGTGTTCAACTGAAATGAAAGGAGCAAATAAGGAATGGCATCCTAAATGAATTGATGACAGCAGCAACTACTGATTGTCAGACTATACTAATGGTAATGAATCCAACAACCTTTTTTTTTTTTTTTTTTCAAAATTCAAACAATGCAGTGAAGGCTATAGTAGCTAAATGCCCTATTCAACTGAGAGTAACCTCAGTGAAGCAACATGAATAGCTCTGTTTTAAATCTTGTTTTCCTTAGTTTTATACACTCTGGAGCCACTTTGAGGCATTAGCAACTTTGTATCATTGTTGTTTCATTACCTTAAAAAAGGAAGTGTTTCTTTTTTATTATTTTAGAAGAGCTTTTAAAACTACTTTGTACTATCAACTGTGATGCCTCTTTAGTTACATATGCTTCTTTTTAAAAGGTCTCCAAAACTTGTGTGTATTTTTCCCAGGGGATTAAACTGGTTTGAAGACATGCAGAGAACACTCAGACAACAACAGTAATAGTAGTAGTACTAATAGTAATAATGATAATATTTGTCAGAGCTTATCTATCAAACTTGTAACCCAGCAATTAAATATGTAAGGTATTCACATATATTTTGAGTTATTATTCTATGAATAAGAACTGTATTTAATAAATATATTAAATAACTTATATTTTAAATCAGTGAATTACAAAAACTTGCTGTCTCCTAGTAGTCTATAACTGAAGGATGAGGATTGCTACGTGTACAGTAATAGCTTGAAATAAGTACCATGGATAGACTTTTAAGAAGAGTAAAATCCAACAAGTGGGAAACCATAATTCAGCCTTATTCTCCATTAGAAAGCATAGGTCAAAAAAATTACCTAGTATAAGTAGGTAAAAATCAGACATCCAATCTGTATTAGTATGATATTAAAATGTATTAAATTTGAATTTCTTCCAAGCACATTCCCTTTTTAAAAACCTTGTGCCTCAAATAAAGAATGTTTGCAAAATGCCTTTATAGAATTGGTAAAGGTTTTTGTTTCTTTCCTTAGAATTATTATTTGTTATTATTACCACTTTTGCTTTGAGGTAAATGAAGAATACCTTTAGCACAAAAGATCATAAGCCCAGGTCCCTTACCTATGACAAATTTATTTAAAGCAATATTTCCTCAGCATGATTAAACATGGATCTGCTTGAGCTTTCTCCTTTTGTGTCTAGGGATGATTCTGAAATCAGCTTTGATGGTATTAAGTTGTAATGCTTAGAAAGTTTTAAATGTATATGTTGTAAAACCATTAGCAGGTGGAAGAACGGAATTTTTTTTTGAGTCAAGTGTATTGAAAAGTATGTACTTAAAAGCTTGGTTGAACTGTTATTTTGACTGTAACTTTTTTCAGATGCAGGCACATGAATTGCAGTCTTTACTGGTGCCTGAAAATTTAACACTATGAAAAGTCTGCCTCAGCCGTGTTTATTTTTAATTACTTCAACTGTAAGCATTTACTTGGATGTTTGGACTGTAGATGCCAATTGGTCTAACTTCCAAGTAAGCATACTTACAATTGAGGTGTAACGGCTATGTTTTGTAGTTTCCTCTTTTCAAGATTACATTGCAGTATTTGATAATAGTAAATATAAATTTACACTGCAGTTTTATGCATACTCATGTCTAGTCAGAAATAAACCTCATTGACCTGAGCAGGGTTTATTTCCATTTTATTGTAATACAGTATTGCAACTGTGCAATACTGTGTATGTCTACTCAGAAGGAAATTCCAATTTGTTCAATTAATCCCAAGTAAGTATGCATAGAATTACTGCATTATCACTTAACATTTAGGGTATCAAACAAATAGATAATTCTTTTGGTATATTAAACAACTTAGCATGTTCAGTTCAGAAAGTGCTCTCAGTCTTCTGTTTCTTACTCAAACAGAGCAACTGATCTTTTTTTCCCCTTGAACTATATTTTAAGAAGATTTGAAGATATGCCTTGGGCTTTTCCTCACTACACTGTTATAGTGCTATTATTCCATTTTCAGCATCCTGTGGAATTCTGGGGTTTGTAGTTTCAGGAGGGGCATTTAGAATTCTCAGCCAGAGAGCTCTTTGGCCTCAGTAAAGTGCAAATCCCAGAATTCCACAGGATCTTGAAAGTGGAATAATAGTACTATAACAGTATAGTGCAGAAAGGTCGTTTCTGTGAAACAAAACATAAGATACGTGTGATTGAATGTTTATAATGAAGTTTCTTTGGGCAGCAGGACAAATAAATCTGGTTTAATTGGTGCCTGTGAACCAGTACCAAAAAATTCCTGAATGTCTCATGTACTCCCAGTGCCATTTATGTTTAATTTAAATAAATAAATAATACAATACAATACAATATGTGGGCGTTGATATAGAAATCCTCATGTGCAACTGTAGATTTCACATCTACCGCTGCTCAAGAATGAAACCTGGCCAGCAGTCAGATAGAGCTGATCACTTGTTGCATGGAGGATAGCCAGGAACCAGATCTGTCTCCTCCTGCCCAAATTTCAGCTGCAAACCTCTTGGGACCCACAGTGTCTCTGTCTTTCGTTAAGCCACAGACTCCTTGCATTTCTTAAGACATATCTCTACTGCTACATTGGAGGAAAAACTTTAAGGATCTGTATAGGTAAAACTCAGCCAACTGTAGTCCAAAAGAAAAAAGTTTTATCTTGTTGGAGCTGCAAACCTCAAAGAGTTTAATTCCCAAGGGGAGCTACTTTACTTCTGCTAATGGAGTTAAATTTTTATTCTCTTTTGTCCCCACATGGCCAAGAAGGGAGTGTTCTCTGCCTGTGTTGAGATCCTCCAAACCAACGGAACCACAACAGAAACAATATCTAATATAAAATATAGGCCTCTGACTAACACTATCACTTTTTTTCCTCCTGTATGACTTCTAAGCATAGAAGCCAGTGGTACTTTGAAAGTATCATTTTCCAAATAATGCAACAACTAGTAATGTTGTTCCTGGTTAATATTATATATGCTTCCATGTTATATCTTAGGAGCACAGGAATGCTTCTTTGGGACATTTAGTGGGAATTTTTCCTGAAATTTTAGACTGTTTTCAAATGTTAGACCATTTTAAAAGTAGACTATCTCTTCCCTCTGCAAAAAATAAAAAAATAAATAAAAATAAAGTAACAATGTCCTGTGAGGGAAAATTTTATTGTTAATTGTGATGAGTTTGTTTTTTGTTTTTTGGCTTTGTAACAAGTTACATAATGAATTACTTAAAGTAACTTTCAAAATTCTGTAGTAGACAAACATGCATGACAGAATACCTCTACTACCACTACAGAAGAGTGTGGGATGTGCTCTAAGTGGTCACAGTCTCTCAGATCAAGTCTTGAACTCCATAAATTCAAGATTGATCTGAACCTTAAAGGTTGTCCTCATGCTCTTTTCTGCACTCCTAAACCCCTGCAGATTCCCTTCCCTACCCCCATTTCTCTTTCTATGGCAGGTGGAGAGGCCACCTGCAGGGTTTAGCATTTTAATAAAATACATATTTTTCAAAGCTAAAAGTAAACTTCTGGTCACTTCTAGTTTTGTTTTTATTGGTTGTGGTTTATCTGCTTTGTTTTGCCTTTTTTTTTTAAAAAAAAAATCCATTCATGCAGTTCTCACAGGGACTGAAAATGTGCCATAAGACCTCTGGAATTGCTCTAACAGGCTGGGAGTGCAAGTGCAGGATTCCCTTGGAAGACACATCTTTGTACCAAACATTCCAGTATTATAATCTCCAGAAGAATGTATATATCCATGGTTACAAAATGATTTTATTTTAAAAATGGAATTAGAGAAAGAGAAAGATCTTTATTTCCCAGGCCTTTAATCCAAACTCTATTTTTAAAGTAAAAATTAATTTCATGTCTTTTAATTTTTGAAACTTGTGCATTGCCAAGGCAACTTGGTGACTGGATCCTTTTTCTGGATAGAGTTGATTGGGAACGCATATATATGGGCATCTCAGGTCACATAAGAGAAGTGAAGAGGATTTGGTTCTCAAAGCAGATTGTAGGGCTGGATTTGCAATACTTTTGAATAATATCAGTGTCACTGTTCTAACAGGGTAGCACTTCTAAAATTAGAGCTTTGAAAATGAAAAAAGTCTTTGTATGATGTTCAAATAGCAGCCTTAGAATCTCCTTTTTTGCGACCTAGGACTGTTATTTGGGCCATAATTCTACATAATAAAGTCCCACATGAAGTAAACAATGTGCAAAACACATATATGCAGGCAGCTCATCTCTCTTGTTTTAAAAACTATCTGTGTGTGTATATATGTGAATGACATATTCACAGTCATAAATTCTGATATAGCCATGCATAATAACTAACTTAATATATGAGAGTGGTATTAAACAGTTTCATTCTAAGAGAGACATTCTATGACAGAAAGTGATATTGTGCTTCTGAACAGCTAGTTCTGGACTATGCCCAAAGAGGGTATCCAGCACATTTTCCAGGTGTGCAAGGGTCTAAATACCTTAAATGCACTGGATCCTGCCTGATCTTGGAAGCTAAGCAGGGTCAGCCCTGCTTACTATGTCAATGAGAGACCACAAAGGAATAGCAGGTGCTGTAAGCTATATTTCAAAGGAATAAACTGGAAAAACCATCTCTGAGTATTTCTTGCCTAAGAAAACCCTATGAAATTAATGGGGTCATCATAAGTTGGCAGGTGACATGAAGGTGCAGACACACATAAGTGGTTATGCAGCAAGTTGTGGATCAAATTGCACAGTTGGTTGCATAAGGCATAGGACAGTTATAAACCACATGAACAAATGTGTTGCAGCTTGAGCAATTGGAAAAATCAAAGGAACTCTACTTGTGCAGTTTTCCTCAAAAAACATTGTGCTCAGTTGAGACCAAACTGTCTGCTGTCTGGAGTAAAAGAAGAAGTGAATAGAAACAGATGGGAGGTGCACCATCATCTGCATATTCTAATTCAAAGTCACATCAGATGACTAACAACAAGAAGTTCAATGCAGATATTGATCCACCTCAAATCTTTTCACTTAACTATATCAAGCTTGAAAACATTACATAAGAACATCTGATATGATCATGTGATTTCAGTTTTGCATGGATCTCCATTTACTAGATCAGACATTTTGTTGCATATAAGAACAGGGCCACTGCAGTCCCTTTGATTTTCCTGTACGTCCTTGTGTTCCTACCTGAAACTGAACCATGATTCTGTCAAGAGAAGGCTGTCTGCTAAAACTCAGTGGCTGTGTAAGGAGCTCGTTAGTCAGAGAAGCTAATAGTCCATATTAGCTTCTCGTGAAGCTGGAGATATCTGCTGCTGAGATGGAAGAAACTATCCATAGAACAACTGTCATCCAAATACTCTACTAAGCTGGGCTTTATAGAAAAGCAGCAAGGAGAAAGCCAATGCTGAAACAACCTTGTATCAAAATCCATTTGGAGTTTGCAAAAAGGCATATTGGAGACACAGTAAAGGTCTTCTGGTTTCATGAGACAAAATTAATGTGTTGGCTCTGCAGCAAAATATTGCATGTGGAACAGAGCCAAGAGTGTTGATTGCCTTGAGAATACCATCCCCACTGTAAAACATGGGGATGGCAGTATTATGTTGTGGGGCATTTTTTCATTGGGCACTAGGCAAATGGTCAGAAGTGAGGGCAAGATGAATGGAGCTAAAACTAGGGCCATAGCAAGGGAAAACTTGTTTCAGTCTACAAGCTTGCCCTTTCCCTTTTTCCTGGAAGAGGGGTGGATCTCCCCTTCCAGAAGGACAATAACACTACACACACAGCAAAAGTAATACTGAAGGAGTTTTGAAATAAGAAGGTTAATGTCTCAGAAGGGCCCCCTCAAAGCCCTGACCTCAATCCTATTTGAAAATCTATGGCAGGAGTTGAAAGTGGAAGTTTGTCTATAATCCCCATGCAAACTGCCAGGGCTAGAGCAATTTTACCAAGAAGATGGGCGTAAACTGCAAGATCCAAATATGCAAAGTCGATAGAGATCTGCCCCAAAAGGCTCACATAGAGATTTACTCCAAAAACTCAGCCAGAGGGACTTCTAACAAGTTATAGACTCAGAAGAGTTTAAACTTATGCAACCAAACCAACAAGTGCTAGTTTGCTTTTGTTTACTTGACATTTGTGCCATAATTAATATATATATATATATATATATATATATATATATATATATTGTACCTTCATAGTATCAGCGTATCTTATATATGTCAAATAGCAACAGCACCCCATTTCAATTGTGGAAAAGAGATGGGAGTTAAATACCTCTGCATGACACTAATATACTGATATCTGGATATATGTTTTGTTCATATGTACAAATAGTATAAATGACTTGAGACATATGACAGAGGATGCTTGAAATGTGCTTGTTTTGATAGATTTGCTTCTATTTTGTGGACACGTTTGGTTTCTTCCTCTTACACTTTCCGCTTTCATTTTATTATAAGTAGAATATTTGTTGTTGAATCAAATGCTTGCAAGAGACACACCACATTCTAGCAGTGAGAATGGACAGGGTAGCCTTTTCTGAAGAGCACGTTTACACAGACAAATATCAGTGTGAACAGATATTAGAAGGTACATTCAACAAGAACATAAATTTATTCCTTTAACTAGAGCAGCTCAAAATAGTGTTGCCACAATCACAAAAAGGAAAGGGGACAGGTCAAAGCTGAGAAAAGCTTAGTGAATAAAAATTTCTTCTATAATGACTGCTAGAGGATTTGTGAGGTGGCTGTTTCTGTATTTACACCATTTGTCTCATTCTTCAGGTGTTTCTTTTCTTCTCGTATTCTTTCATTATGAATTTATTGCTAGTCAGGAAGAGAAGCAAACACTTTGTGCATTCCAGTTCCATTGAACTTCCTAAGGTCTGGAGTTCAGAACACAATGTTTTTCTGTAGTTGTGAAGAACAAATTGTTAACTGAAGGTATATCTTCCAATTTGCCCTACCTTTCTTTAAGCTTTTAAAAGCTTCTCACTACCAGAGGAAAACTGCATACATAATTAGTTTAGTTTAAAGTCTAATAGAAGTTGTTGCAGTGAGGTTTACTCCCAGGTAAGTGTTGATTACTTACAGACCAATAAATTAGTAGAAGTCATATATATCCTTGTTTCCTTGTTATATAAGAAAAATGTAGCACAAGTACAACTTACAGACTGAATAATCTGTTCAAACATTTCAATGTTGCTTTTTGTTTTTTTTAAATCTCAGCACCACAATAACTCTAAACAAAAGAATAGACCTACTCCTAATAATACTGGTCTTCCTTGAAGTCAGTTTTGGTTGTTATAATTTTTTCTTGATGAGAGAAACTAAATTTAGCCAGATAACAATGTATGAATTCAGCAAGCAAAAGACTAGCATGTTTAATACATAAGTGTGCTCAGCAGCCGTCTGGCTGTTCACCTTTACTAATTCTGTCTAATGATCCCATTCATCCAGTTGACTGTCTTGTTTCAAACTTCTATCACCAAACATTGCCTGCCAACTGCTTAAAATTTATTAGGGCATCTGTTGCTATTTATGTACATGGATGCAAGGGCATAAATTCAATACTTATGGATATGCCTTAGTTAGTGAAGTAGATGTGTTCCTAGGCATCACTTCTTTAACCAAAAAAAAAAAAAGTAGTTCATCTTTTGTTCAGAAAACCTTTTAATTCATAACTAAAGTTATGCACATGTGAAATGAAACAACCAGGTTGGGTAAGCCTTGCATAATTAATTAATTAATTCAATCTCCTGGAGACCATTTCAATGCTTCTACCAAAAGGCATTGAAGGATGACTTTTTCTTTCACCAGCCTACACTTCCCTTGTGATTTCCATTTTGATGAACAGATTTATAGAACTTTGTTGTTTGTTTTGCTGTTTATATATAATGGGATTCTGAAGGCAGCTGCTGTTTGCTTTGCCTGTTGTAGGCAGGTACACACAGCTGCAAAAGGATCAGCTAGAATAGAATCCCCACCTTTCCCAGCTCAAGGTTTATTGCATTGCTTACTGCAGACATGCTGCTGCAACCTGACACTAAAATTTGTATTTCTCTAACTCAGCTTCCCTAGACAGAGGTCAGAGAGGAAAGCAGGGCTAGTCATAGATAATAAGAATGAAGCTTCACTGCCAGAAGCTTTGTTAACTGAGGTGTGCCTGTATTATTAAAAAAAATGTGATAGTAAATCCAAACTGTAGTTTTGAGAAGAGGAGGATCTATATGGTGAATTCTTAACAATCTCCACAGTGTGTGGATTATCCATTATATATTTTCCTTCATCCACTTTATGGTGTTAGTTGTCAATTGTGAGTACAAGAAAATACCACAATGATGTCATACCAAATAATCCCACTTGGTTAGGAAGGCAGTGAGGAACAGAATTCAACATAGGAATACAATTCTCACAACAGTTTTATACTTAAGATATTTCTGTCTCAGTTCATGCAAAACAGGCTTAGTATCTGCCCCCAAAAAGTAAGGAGAAATAGAAGGGAATGCCAGTGGCAGATAAATATTTGAAGCAAAAAATAAGCATCATTTACAAAATGATCAATGCTGCATCTACAATGTAATGCATTATTTTGTGGTTTGAAATTTCCTTTTAATAACTTCTACAAAAGTAACTCATCTTATTGTCCCTTTTTCTTTTTTTAACAAAAACATTTTCTCATCTCACGGTAATAAACAATGTATTTTTTTACTGACAAAGTCAAAGATTCTTTTGAGAAATGTACATAGAGCCAATTTATGAAATTTGCACTTAGTTTGCAGGAAAGTACTAGTTTTCATTTTAATTTTTTTTTACTTGGGTTTTGTTGTTAAAACCATGTTTTATAATCATTCATTCTGACACAACAACCCTGTTTTTGTGGTGGTAGTGATGCTTATTATACAGTATCATGCAATTTTTCAGGGTAGTGCAGTCATCCCTCCACATTCGCTAGGGTTAGGGGCACAGGACCCCCCTGAAAGTGGAAAAACCGTGAATAACTCTAGGCCCTCCCAAACCATATTTAGCACATGAAAAAGTATGATCAACATATTCAACCCACCATGGATTCCTTTAGGGCACCAGGGTTCCTTCCCAAGGCAGAAGTGGCTGGCTGGTGGGGCTTATGGCCACATCCATTGCTGCTCCACACCATTTTTAAGAGGCACTTCAAGCCTTGTTCACAGTTTCTCAGCCTCACAGGGCTTGCAGTCACTATTAAAAATGGCCAAGGGAGGCAGCAGAGGTGACAGCAAATAATCTATGAATAATCAAATCCACAAAAGTGAAACTTGCAAACTTGGAGGGCTAACTGTATAACCCAAAAGTCATGCCCCTCTGTTATGATTTCTGATTCAGTTTATCTTGTTGACTTGTGTGCCTAATGTATTTGAAATAGCTTAATAAACCTGAAAGATAAACACACCTATTTACGTAAATGTGGATTTTGAATCTACCTGAAAGATATGCTAATTCATTACATTGTTGAAACATATTGAAGATGAAAGCCGATAGGGACTCAGATGTTTGTTGTCATCTTTTAGTGTTCTAATTGCACACCACTTCTTCTCAGGAGACGTCAGTACAGGCTTGATTAAAATACAATACAAATAGTTCCCTATTGGGTTTTAGGCTCTTCAGTTGTTGCCATAAATCCAGCATCCCAAATGTTTCTCTTGGTTACTATATTAGCACAGCAGTATCAACATCGCTTGTATTCTTTGCCTATTCTTTTAAAGACCAAGGACGAAGAGCTGTAATGGTTGAAGCAAGATATGTAATGAGCTTTAATATCAGTAATATGCTTGAATGGGAAGAAAAAAACCCATAAATTGTCAGAATGGGTTTAAATCATTTAAAGACAGCAAAAATGTCAGGTGTTTATCTATAACAGTGTTTCCCAGTCTTCCCTCTTTGGATAATGTTGGATCTCCAGGATCTCTGACACCTGTCACTATTGGCGATACTGCTGAGGCTTTTGAAGTTGTCCAACATGATTCAGCCACTCAGAATTGTGAACCACTGATCTATACAGATTGCTCCCCTTTAGTTTTCAGATTCAATTTGCAAACTTATTCATTTGATAAGAAACCTTATATTCTAACTCCAGAACAGAGCAAGATAAGATTTAAATCCTTTTTTCTTTTTCTTTTCTTGAATAATTTTAATAATGGGATTTTGCTTATATATTTCAATAGTTTGTAGTTATTCTACTCAAAAAGGCAGTCTATAGAGAACTTTGCATTATCAAATTTTGGTTACTGTCTGTGGGTTGGTTAAGTATGGCTTTTATTGAAGGTAGACCAAAAAAAACAAAAAGACTCAGTACTTGGGAATGACTGGAAATTTCTATCTAGTCACTGAAATGCCGCATATCAAACACTCAGTAAGGAAAAAGGAGATTGTGTGGGTACTTGAGTTTAGATGGAACTGGAACTTGTTGGATTTAATAAACTTGTACAAGGGCATGACATGTGAAAAATATAATTAATTTATAATCCATCCATCTGTCAGTGCTTAAAAAGCTATCAGTCCTTGGCCTCTGCAGAAGAACTCTTTTCCTGCACGTCTAGAAAATGCTATCTGGCTCTGGATCCCTCTTTTTCCATGTTCTTAGCACAAATAAATGCTAAGTAGTAACACTAACAACAGCTGTAGAAATAAGGGTTCTAGCAGCATCTTCTTGGTTTCCCACTGGAGACCAACAATTAAATTGTACAATTAAATTGTACCTTTATATCATGCACATCATTTATTCACAGTGCAGTGATAACTAGAATATTACTGACATCTAATAGATGAAATTCTGTACATTTACTCTGGAACTGGCTGGGAAGCATTCAGAGCAAGAATAATATGTATTCTGGAAAATAAGATCAAGCACAGCCTGTGATTTTTGCTCTGTCTCTTGTCAACTCTGTGCTTCCAGTTGCGTTACTGTATTGATGGATCAGGGAACAGTGAAATGTATTTTGTGTAGAGTGCATGTCTGTATTTTGGATTCTCAATTACAGATCCAGTACCAGCTCCCAGCTCAGCAGGGTTTTGTGTGTGTGTGTGTGTGAGAGAGAGAGAGAGAGAGAGAGAAAGAGACAGAGACAGAGAGACCGTATTTGTATAAATTACAAACTAGAGTTCCTAACTGCTGAGAAAATTCAGATGTTACTAAGTTAGCACTCAATACATTTTCTTTGAATGCCATAACTGCCTTGTTACAGTTGCAATGCTGTTTCAGGCCTGTGCTTGCAAAACTTTCCAGGTAATGATCATAGTCGTGGTTGTGGGAAATCTTCTCTATAGTCAGAGTGTTGGACTAATACTAGAAGATCCAGTTTCAAGTTACCACTGAACCGTGAAGCTCACCAGATGATCTTAAACTGATCAATCCCTTTTAACTTTTGGGGTTAACTTTTGGAGTTGCTGTGAAGATAAGGTAGGGAGAAAGAGAGAACCATAATTGTCTTTAGCTTTTTGGAGGAGAGGCAGGAAATGAAATCATTCAATCACTCACTCACTCAATCAATCAAAGTCACTGGGTAGACAAGTGGAGTCCTATTGACTACTACAAACACATAACCATCATAGTTATGCAACTACAAAGTGAATCCTGGCCTAACTATCCACTATCCACCCCTACCTAACAATAGCATTTCTGGCTTACTCCCACTTCGCCTTTCTTAATTTGGGACTGAAGACAAAGCCCCATTGCCTTCTGGCTAAGGTTCAGAACTTAGACACTGAGTGAACAAAGAAGAGAACTTTACTATCCTAGCTATTACAATTTTCAAGTGGAAATTGCTATTTTTACTTTTGGTGTGTCCCACTCTTTCCAGGCTATGAGTTTTCCCTTTCCATCTATTTTGAAGTAAATAATCAACAACATACCAATGTGCATGCATGCGCGTGCACACACACACACACACACACACACTGCAAACTATGGATTTCTTTCTACCCTTTCAAGATTCCATAGATTTTATCTCCCTTTCCTTTTTAGAGTATTATAGTTCTGAGGCACTAAAAACATTATTAAAATGTTTCTGTTGTATAATACCTTTAGTCTGTTCAGAGCTGATATTCCCATTATATTCAACCTTTTATTTTGAAAAGGTCAGTCTGTTCTGTTTGTTGTGCACATTCCTCCTCCCCCCACCACTTTCCAAGAAAAAGACGTGGACAGATTTCTGAAAGGAAAGGTGCATTAGCATGTGCTTATAAAATTGTAAAACTGGGGAATTTGCAAGGAACTGTGAAGCATGATCTTTTACACAGGCTGTTCAAATCCTGAAGGGATTTGTGCTATATACCTTGTACGCAGCATTCTAATATCTCCTAATGTTCCCTTTGCTTTTCTTCTCCTAGCTTCTCTCGCAATCAGTATAAATTAAACCTTAGATGTTTTTTTTTAAATCTACCTCACACTCAGTCTTTTGAAATCTCTTGAAAGAAGATGAGATTTTACTCAGAAGGATCTTAAAAATCCAAAAATAGCTTTAAATAGGTTTAAATACATTGTCAAAGATTAATTGAGCCATCAGCTAAAGAAATGTAGTAGTACTTACTTTCCTTCAGCAACTTTCTGCAATTGCAGATTCACATCTCAATTAGTGTAATAAATTTAGTGCTTAATCTGAAATAATTGATTTGGCTTCCCAAACATCTTCCAGATAGCTAGAAAATTTATCTCAAATCTGGATTGTCTCCAAACCATGCTATATGGTGAATATATAATCTTCATCACCCATTTTCTCCATTGAAGGAATAGTTCCT
Source organism: Ctenosaura bakeri (assembly GCA_948474755.1). Taxonomy (NCBI): domain Eukaryota; kingdom Metazoa; phylum Chordata; class Lepidosauria; order Squamata; family Iguanidae; genus Ctenosaura; species Ctenosaura bakeri. The sequence goes on from CAOLHI010000710.1 coordinate 388,880, forward strand.
TTTCCTTAGTTGTCTGTTAACATTCTTCTTGAAAGGAAGAGAAATGGAAAAAAGGGTTTGATGATATGATCACAGTAGGCCTTGTTTGTTTTATTCTGAGATGCAGTCAAACACAGGAGCTAACTTTCCTATGGTTCTTTACATCTCCCAGTGCAGCACAGATATAATCAATAGTAATGCTTTGGGTAGCCATCACTGCATGGCATGGTTCTTTTCTTGTTATTCCGACTCAGCCTTGGAACATAGTGCAAACTAAAATGGAATGGTGTGGAGAGCTCAAAGCGAATGTTATGGTAGGAACTGACAACTCCGGGTTCTATTGCAAAAGAAATCACTGCACTCTATATCCTAGAAGCTTCAAATCCATTTGAGATCCAATTTTTATTAGGCCAGACTCTGGACACTTACGGTCTGATCCAAAATGTATGAATTGGTGGGATACCTCAAATATATTGCTCCAGTTCCCCATTATGAAATTTGCAGCCATCTCTAAAGCAAAGCATGCTTTAACTACCAAAGGAGTTTAAAAGGATCTCAGTAAGTTGAATCCATCTTTTGGTCTGTGGACTTCCTCATAAAGTATGTTAAGGTATCAAGTGTACCCATGTTTTATCCCTGATACCTGCATTATAATCAGATTTTTGGGCCCAGATCAGCAAAGCCACCCACTAAGGTAACATGAATATTTGAGTAAATGTGGTTAATTTTAATATGATTATTTAGAAAAAAAATGGAATAGGTGCAGGGAAACAGAACTTCATGGACTATGAAATTGCAGCCTCTTGCCTGGAAATTCTTAGAAGGAAGGGTCAAAAAGAAATGACAGCAGTTTAATCTGGTTGTTGTCTACATAAGGAACTGTCTCAAAATTAAAGAGAGATATTAATTAAATTAATTTTGTACTGACCCTAATCAAGAGGTTTTAGAAAAATAGTAGCAGAACACTGGAACATGATGGCTTTATTTAAATATTTAAATTGAGATGATTTTAATCTGTGAAAACTACTAAGAAGGAAAAAAATAATTTAAATAGTTTATGAAGCACTGCTGTGTTATATGAAGTTACTGGAAAAGCCACAAGACTTCTTTTCTCACATACACAGTAAGTGTGTATGAACTCAAAAAACATTTTGTGATCCTCTGTCATCACAGTTTGTCACAGGTGGGCAGTAATTAGTCCTCTTTCTCTAATCTTAAAGACCATGATAAGTCATTATCCTCTGTATTTTCTTGTAAGAGTGTGGCTGAGGTCCTATATTAAAAAGGCAGAATATAACATTTTTCTTGTGCAGTTTTGTGTTCTTTCCTGCCCCCCTGCTCCCCCTCTTCTGGCAGCTGTCAAGCCCCAGAGGAACCCTTGAAACTTTGCTTATTGATGGGGAAGTGAGATAAGAGGCAATCCAAACTATGAAAAAGCAGCTGATCTCATCTTGGAGGAGGAAGAAATGAGGGCTCCTTTTCCTTGGAGCCCAGTGCAGCCACATCTTACCTGTCTGAATTAAGCTCTCTCTCTTTCTCTGCCCCACCATCAGGCAGCAGAAGGAAGGCCCCCTTCCCAGCTGCTGCAAGGAGTTTTTGGATGGCACAAAGGGCCACAAAATAAATCCCTGCTCTCATGCAATGCATGAGCCACATTTATACATACATATATCACTAAAAGGATGCCGCCCATTGTGACAGTTTCCCTCTCCCTCCCCCCCCCACACATGCACACACAAAATGAGTGCACCACATGGCAAGATACAGCAGTTAGAGTATGAATCTTTTTTTGATGTGGTTGCAGGCCATGGGATGATGTTATGCAAGATCAATTTGGCATTCCATTACTCCTTGTAAATGTCCACCCCTGATCATGAATACAGACGGTAGTGTTTACCATGAGGTGTTAGCTGTCAGTGCTTTTGCTTGACCGTGCCAGGTTCCTATCTGGCCTGGTTCCATGCTGTATCCCTGGCCATTGTGAGATCTCTTTGTGAGAGCTCCGGCCAAATCTCACAAGGATCTGAGGTTTCATGCCAGCTTGTGACTACCCATTTTTGGCCAGACTTGCAGTGGAACTCACCCTTCCTCCCTGTTTTCTATATGGTCTTTGCTTTTTTCCTCAGGATTACGCTTATCACATATTTATGGGCTGAAAAGAAATATGGGTTGTTTTCTGTAATACTATGTCACTCTATGTTGTTTTCTTCCTAGAGCCCTTACACACTACAGAATTGTGGCACTATGATTCAACTTTAACTGTCATGGATACGCCTTATAGAAATCCTGGGGTCTGTAGTTCAGTGAGCTATTAGAGGAGTTCCCTGGCTGAGAATTCTAAATGTCAAATTTCAGGAACCCATAAGATGTTGTTGTGCAGTTAAAGCATAATTACAGTGCTATAATTCTGTAGTGTGGAAAAAGCCCCTGTTTTTTTGTTTGTTTTTGCTACTTGCTCATACCTGTGCTGCTGCTTATTGTACTCTTCTGTTCATTGCAGGCTCATCAGTGTTGTGCAGGCAGCGGCTTGCATATTCCCTATTGATTTGTCATAACCGGTGGCTTTGAAGGTGAAGGGAAAGAAAGGAGAAAACTCTAAACTAATGTTAGGGGGAACCATAGGAGATCAATGTAATGGTGTAAGGTGAGATCTTGCAGGTTTGGGCAACTGTAGATACAGCCTTTGGGCATATGGACATCTGCTTTTACTCATCCTGTTTACATGCCTTCCAACCATCCTAATTTGGCAGGGACAGTACCAATTAATCTTATGTCCCACTTTTCAGCTGCTTTTAAAATGTTCCAGTTTATTCCTCCTGCCATTTTCTCTCTCAGTTTGGTGCAAAATGAGTTCAACGTGTAAAAGTAGTATGCACTGAATTATTTCAACAAGAGAGGAAAGGAGAGGAAAGGGCAGAATTGCTCTTCTCAATAAGCTCAGGCAAAAGCAAACTGCTGCAGCCGCTCCTAGCTTACGTGTTCTTCCCCATTAATAATATTCACTCTCCTCAACACACTGATGTTGCTTGGTCATATGTATCCCAGTTTTCATATGTGAAATGTTGTATCTTTTCATTTTAGCTCACTCCTGCAATGCCTGGTCTTTCACTCTCAAAACAATGCATTAGTACGGAGAAACATAATAACTGTGAAAGCCCTTCTCGTTAGTAATACAATAGTTATGATAAGGAGAGTTAGGTGTCTTTTCCATTTTGTATGTGCAACAGTGCACCCTGCTTAGCTTAAATCACTTATTCCTCCTTCTGTATATGTGCAACCATAGCACAACACTTTTGTCTGTAGTTGGCAAGACTTTATCATTTATTTTTAATTGATTGTTTTGTACGAAGTGATAGCAGCATGAGACGATGAGGGTAGACGTGCAGTGCCAAAATATGCTGTAAGACAGATTGGAAAAGTCCTTCCATTTTGGCACAGTCCTCAAATTAAAAACAAAATTGACCCTAGCTGCCCTGTAATTCTTCTGTGTGACATATATTGCAAATTCCTGGTTAATCAGTTTGGAAGGGAGTAAATGTTTTTTTCCCTGGTCTTGTTCTTTTTTTTCTTTTCTTTTTTTGCCAGATTGTTGAGTGTGTACTTCCTCCTTCTGTATGCAAGTGCTGTTTCTGCTTGTCAGTACAAGCAAATGTAAAATTGTATACAAGTAATATGAATGGTTCCTTTCCATATTTTGTGCAATTCACATATTAACCAGAAATTGGACCACATACAGTGTTCTGGGAATCTTCCAGCCATGCTTTGGAGTGATGTTTCTGCATATCTAACCAGAAAGAATATACCACTTCATTTCATGTGCTTTTATGCATTCTGGCAAGGAGTAAATGAAGTTAATAATAAGTTAAGGAACCCTGCCACTCTGAATTATAGAAGAAGCTTCCTGTACATAACAATATAAAATTGGCTGTGGTTCAGAATTCTGTACTTAGCATTGCAAATTAGGCTGCTGTCCCTTCCTACTGAGCTGCTCACTGATGATCCAGAATACCTTATTTTCCATGGAATTTTCCCAGGTGCTTTGCAAATTAATATTCTAAAGGGACCTCTGAAAGGCTGTATCCAAATGAATTACATTAGTCCCTGATATCGATAGAATTGCAAGGTGCAAAACTGTGCCAGTGTTCTCTAGCCTATACACTCCTATTGTCACTTCTTCTTTACCCGAAGCTTTGGGATAAAACCTTGATTTATGGCAAGCTTATCTGAAGCTGTCACAGAGATGAGTGACATACACAAAAGGGACAGGAATCACTATCTTATAGAAAGGAGTGAACCATCTGAATTACTTCTTTTTAAGTCAAGTATATGGACACCAATTTTGTTATCCTGCTGTCCTTTCTATTTTCAGCCATCACACAGAGGATGTGTAGTCTACTGCTTTATATGGTTATTCCTTGCTTTATGATCATAGTAATGCAGTTTGCTTAGATTCTATACAGGTTTTGAGCATGTTGACAAATGGATCTGTCATTCCTCTATGTCTCTGTCCTTTCAGGATATGACTAAATTAAAACGGATTACATGATTAGATTTCCATGGAGGGTTTGCTGATGTCTTACAACAGTAGACTTCTATGACTGAGTTTTTGTTTTCTTTGTTGATCATGCACTTTGCAGAAAGCTACATAAAGAACATTCTATTCTACAGTGCACAGCAAAAGGAAAAACGGATGAGATTGTTCCCATTGGGGTTAGTTAAGTTACGCTTTCAACTTACGATATATTTTAAGTTATAATAAACAACAAGAGAAATACAGCAGTTATCCTTTAATCCTGGATCTGAAGACATAATCCCATAAGATTAGAGAGAAATCAAAACTTACATAAGTCACAGTAATTCATTGGGTCTATTCGAGTTAGCCCCTAGTTGATGCATTATATTATATACAATATCATTTAAAATGTTGAGGACAAACTCTACTGTACTGTTGTACTTAATAAGTCTAAAATAGCAAGCAAAGTAATGCAAATGTTTTCATTTTAAAAGCTCATTTTTAAGTGACGTATTGTCCATATGGGCATAGTAATAAAAAAATGTTCAAATGAAATAATAAGATGTTACACCTTCCGCCCTTCTTTAAGCCCTATGCCTTAAAACATTTTCACATCTGATACAGGTAATCAACATTATCCTGATTTTAAAAAAAAATAAAAATCTGTGTCTTTCACACGGAATGACAGATTATGTGAGAGAAATGTTAGCTCATGTTTAATATTCATTTCTAAAATAAATCAAGAGATTGAGGTTATATAGAGAAGGCTGCCTTTCAGCAATCCTTGTTTGTCATTCTTTGCTGAAATACATGCATCTGACTCTTCTCTCAGTATAATGAGCACTGTGATTCTTGGTACAAAACACAATTCTTCCAGACCTTCAGCTATATTTCACAAGATGTGGAAAAGCTGTGGGCACAAGAAGAAAATTAACATAATCAGGAAAAATAGCTGATAAAAAAGAAAAGAAAGAAAGCCTGATGGTTGTGGCTCAACAACACCATTGCCTCGAAGTCACTCTGTGTGAAGTGCTCTGGGTAACTTGGGAAAAGAGTCAGTTGGACCATGTGTGTCTTGATAATTTTCAGGGAAAATAAGCAATAATCTAGGATAGTGATAACCCTGAAGCAAGAACATGCACTTCTTTATTTATTTAAAGGTTGTTAAATTGCTCATCAGGATAATTTGAGATAGTTTTTAAGAAGTACAAGGCAAAAGTACAATATTAAAATAAAATCAACAGAAGCAACAGTGAAAATTGTTTTGCTGTAACAAAACCAATAAGCATTGCTTTTAAAAGCAGCTGTGACACCTTCTTTCTTCCAGGCAAATTCATATTCTTGTCACTTACATTTTGTGCTTTTTAGATCAATGTGAAGATACTCAAAAGGTATTCAAATCAATGGTGTGCTGCAGTTAAATTAGACTGATGCAAGTAATACTAAAAATGAGTCCCAGTTCTGCAAGAAAGGCCTGATATAAATAATGTGATGGATGGATGATTGGCTTGTTGGGTGGTGGTGTATGAAAAAATTATAGGGCTCTAATCCCATGATACATGTAATATGATTTAAGACTAAGCATTGTGTGGTTCTGTCCTACGTCTGTTCAAGATGCAGTATGTTGGAAGTATGTTCAGCTGTATTGATTGGTAACATACATAGGTAAATATAGATAGAATTGCAAGATAAACCAGGGCTGAGAATTTTGTGGCCCTGAAGATGTGGAATTGAATTAAAGTTGAATTTACTTCTCAAAAAGGATTGTTTTATTAAACTAAGTGTTACACCTATATGATCCCATAACTCACCTTGCATGGAATCACTGAAATATCACTTATTTTAGATGATGTTTTTAATTGCCATCAAGTCAACTTTGACTTATGGTGACCCTATGAAGGAGAAGTCTCCAAGTCATCCTCTCATCAACAGCCCTGCTCAGCTCTTGCAGACTCAGAGCTGTGGCTTCTTTGATTTGAATCTGCCCTTCTGTAATGTGTTTTCCTGTATTCCTACTTCCTTCTGCCTTACCAAACGTTATTGTCTTTTCTAGTGAGTCATGTCTTCTCATGATATCTTGAAAGTACAATACCCTCACTTAAGTCATCTTGGTTTCTGGGGAGAGTTCAGGCTTGATTTGATCTAAGACTCATTTGTTTGTCTTTTTAGCAGTCCAGAACTCTTATTCAGAATCTTGTCTGCCCTTCCAAACCCTTGTAAAAGTTGAAAAACCATGAATAACTTCCCCCTGCCAAAGTGAGCACATGAGGGAATAAGTATAAATGCCTTCCCTCCCCATGTTTCCCCTCCCACTCTTTCCTGGGGCTCCCTGCTCCCATTCCCTTGTCTTTTGCTCAGGCATATGTGCCTTCCTTTTCTATCCTGGAGCTCCCCCTCCTATTCCGTAGCTTGCCTGGGCATGGAGAAGGAAGGTGCGCATATGCCTTCCTTCCCCAGGTCCCCCCTTCCAATCCCCTTGCCTTTTGCCTTGCCACACATGCCTTCCTTCTGTAGGCCCGGGCAAAAAGCAAGTGAATGGGAGGGGGAACCCTAGGTATGGAAAAGAAAGGCACATGTGTCTGGGTAAAAGGCAAAGGTGCACCTCCTCCCTGAGTGTGGGGTGGGACACACGCATGCACCTCATAAATAATCAAATTTGCAAAGGCCAAATTTGACAATGTGGAGGGAGGACTGTTTTTCAAAGCCTTTTTTCTCCACTTTAAAGTAATGTAAATCATCTGTTGTCATTATCTTTATTTTCTTAGTGTTCAGCTGTAAGCTTGCCTTTGCACTTTCTGCCTTGACTTTCTTCAGTAATCATTCCAAATCTTTGCTATTTGCAGCTAATAGTATGGTGTCATCTGCATATCTTAAATTGTTGGTGTATCTTCCTCCACTTTTCACACCTCCTTCTTCCAAGTGTAGTCTTGCTTTATCTATGATGTGTTCAGTGTATAAGTTAAATAGATAGGGTAGATACATGCAGTTTTACCTGACAGCTTTGCCAGTTGGAAACCATCCCATTTCTCCATATTCTTTCTCAACAGTAGCCTCTTATCTTAAGTACAGATTACATGTCAGGCCAATCAAATGTTATGGTGCACAACATTTCTTTAAGAGTGATCCATAGTTTTTCATGATCTGCACAGTCAAAGGATTCACTATAATCTTTCATATAATCAGCACAGGCTAATTTTTTCCCTGAAATTCTTCGGTGTGCTCCCTTATCTAACATATATTTGCATTATATATTTGCATTTTCCTTTCCTGAATCCAGGTTGGATATCTGGCATTTCTTGCTACATAGATGTCCTTATAAAAGTCTTTCTTGTAGCATTTTGAGCATCCCTTTGCTTACATGGGAAATTAATGCAATGGTCCTGTAGTTACTTCAGTCTCTAGTGTCTTGGGGATGTATATTGGGGATGTATATTGGAATGTATATTGAATGTTTCTGATATGTGAGCCATTATTTTGTTTTCCATATTTGTTGACAGATTTTAATTAGAACTAGAGTAGATTCTATCTCTGTTGCTGGAAGCAACTCTATTGGTATGACATCTGTTCCTGGTAATTTATTTCTCATGAGTGCTTTGAGTCCAGCTACTGCTTCACTTTCATCTTCAAAAGGTTCTTCCTTGAATGAATCTGTTACCCTTTCATCTCTTTTACACAGATCCTCAGTGTAGTGTTTCCATCAGCTTTTTATTTCTACTTGCTTGTAATAGGTGTCCCCCTGCTAGTCATGGAGCATCCCTACTCTTGATTTAAATTTCCATTTGATTTCTAAGATCTTGTGAAAGAGGTCTCTTGTTCTTCTTTTTTTGTTGTCATCTTCTATTTCTTTGCATTGATTATTACATTAGTTCTCCTTGTCCCTGCACACACATTGCTGAACAGTTGCATTCAGTGTTCTGACTATTTCTGTCACCTTTTACTTTTGCTTCATCTATCCTTAAATGCTTGAGGAGTCTAATCAGTTTATTCTTTTTCTTTCTGGCCACAGATAGTGTCTTTTTGCATTCTTCACTGACATTGCCCTTGGCTTCAGTTCAGAGTTCTTCTGGCTCCCAGTCAATTAGGCATAATAATGCAAATCTATTTTTTACCTTATCTTTAAATTCTACAGGGATGTTCTTCAGGTTGTATTTTGGCATGAAGGTTAGTTTAGTGTTCTTCTTTAGCTTTACTGTAATTCTTGACACTAGTAGTTCATGATCTGTTCCACAGTCTGCTTCTCGACTTGTTTTTGCAGACAGAATGAAGTTTTTCCATCTTCTGCTTCTAATAATGTAGTCTATTTGATTTCTATATCAGCCATCAGATGATGTCTATATATACAGTTGCTTCTTTGATTGCTTGAAGAATGTGTTTGTAGTGAACAAACTGTTCACAAAATTGAATCTGTCCTGTTTCATTTCTTGATCCTTGGCCAAGTTTTTCTATAATCTTGGATTCTGCACAACTTTTCTTTTCTTTTCTTTTTCTTTTTCACATTCCAATCACCTATGATTAACAACAAGTCCTGCTTTGGTATTTGATCAATTTCCTCCTGAATTCAACATAGAATCTTTTCATTTCTTCTTCTGCCTCTATAGCTGGAACATAAGCTTGGATTATGTCTATATTGATCATTTTTCCCTGAAGTCTTTTGCTTTTGGTCCACATCTGTTTCCTCTATCTAGACCCTCTAGGCATGGATGATACATATGCATAGGTCACATTGCTTTATGAATGCTTAATATTCCATTTAGAAAGCTCAAATCATGCAATAGGTGTGCAAATCTCAGATAGACACAGAAACCTTGAGATGTTTATTGATGTTTTAGGGGTGAGAGTAGAGATATGCATGTCCAGAACAGGGATTCCGCTGTGGTCTGAGGCTACCTTTAAATGTAAACCTGCAAAATGCAGAGAGGGTCATTGGAATTGAAAATACCTTTCTAAAAAAATAAAAAGCTGAAATTACCTTACCCATTAAAAAAAATCAATTAAAAATCATTAAAATTTCTGATGCAGCCATACCTGCACTTCAAGACTAAAATCTGGCTTGCAACACAGAATCTTTAAAGAATTAAATGGAGGAAAGACTAGGTCTGTGAACCTCCTACTGAAAAACAAAGCTGAAGCCAAATGCCTTGGGAGTGATCAAAAGAAGCTTCTACCAATGGAGGAGAACTCTTCTGGATCCAACACATACTTAAAGTTTGGGGAGGGAGGGGGAATAGCTGGAAAAAACTGAATATGGTGACTTGATAGTTCATGGATTTTATAATTTTTTAGAATACATGTGCCGCCATCATGTCCGTCTTTCTTCAACAGTGTAACATCTCATTCCACCAGGACTTTTTGTTCAGACTTTTGATTTTGGTCAGATTTTTGGCTTAACTGTTTTTGCTACTTCTCTCCTTGCTATTAATGCCTCCTCATTTCTCCTTAGATTTTTGTTTCCTGGGTAAAACACTGTATAATTACCTCATTCAAAATGTTCCATTCCTGTTCACTTTAGCTCACTTACTCCAGGTACTGGAAGGCTTATATGTTCCATTTCTTGTTTTACGACATCTAATTTTTCCTGATTCATGCTTCTCTTATTCCATGTTTCCCTAATATGTGTTATGCAGCCTCAGATTTTCCTTTCACCTCTGAACACATCAACAGTTGAATGTCCTTTTGGTCTCAGTCCAGTTGTGTGATTAGCCACATTGCTACTCAGAGTTGTCCTCTGCTGTTGGGTGCCACCTTACTTGGGAGTTTCATCTTCTGGCACCATCTCTTGTTTCATTTTGGATTGTCTCATCATAGGATTTTTCTGTTAAAAAGACATTCAAAAGAAGTTAACTGTGCCATACCGTTCCTTGTCCTGCACCAGTGTCACCTCCACTACTGGTTCTGCCAAACAGCTCTTTGTCACATTCAGTCTGGCCCCTCAGCAAAAGCCTATCTGGCATGGAAGACTCTACCAGCACTGCTGCTAATGTCAGCATGGCCTCTTGCTTCACAGGAGAAAGGCGGTGCCATTGGTGGGACTTATTTTAGTGTTGCCCCCTGAAATGTGCATTCAAATGAGATATCATAGAAAATGAAGGTTTTTCTCTCCCTTTCCACCACATGCTTTCTATAGCTGTTTAGTAGTTTGAACAATAAAAGATTTAAGGGATTGGGTATGGTGGTTCCATTCCAGTAGGTGAAGTGTAGAAAACTGAACTGTTTGTATATATATGGATTTGCCTAGAATTCCTGTGAACAGCAGGTAGAATAGCTGATAATGTGATGTTACAAACTTGCAATCCAAAAAATATGTAGGGACATCTATTATGTTATATGCCAACTGCAATTAGAAAGGTATTTACTGCCATAACAACAATTCCTGCATATGAGAAAGGGGTACTGAAACCTCAAGGCTCTCACTAACACAAACTATTACATAGTGTCTCCTGGACAGGTTTTTGATGTGTGCTTGAGCTGTCTATGTTGTAGGATGTCTTCTGCTAGGTCTTCCATAAGAGTTTATGTAATGTTACTACTCCCATAATGTCTTCTGGTCATGTATTTCTGGATCCAGTCCAAAATGTTTAGTATATTAAGCTTCAGTAAGAGCTGCATACAAGTAACCTCATTCATTATCAAGAAACATGCTTAACATGGTTATTTATGAATAATGCAAACATTAACGGCAGCATTATCCACTGTTCTGAGTTACTGATCAACGTATATTTTCTAGTTTGTGGTAATGCTTATAGTACCTCAAAATGAAGAATCTTAGCTATATTTAAAACCTCTGAAAGTATTGCAATTAATGTTCCTATAAAGACTCTCAATTTGAAATAACATATAATTTGACAATAACGACCAACTAGTCTTCAGTTTTCTGTATGCACTGTAACGGAATTAAAAATTAACTTTGTGGTAAGAAGTATTTTAAAAAGGGAGTGTTTACCATGAAAGTTTCCTAATACAGGAAAAGGTTTAGAAGAAAGGGATGTAGACCATTGAAGAAAGAAAGAAAGAAAATTGGCCACATAATGAGAAATTGAGACAAGTGGTTATAATGGCTTGTAAGAATATGACTTGTGCTTGGTGTAGGGGAAAAAATAAATTTTGGTGCTAATTGGCCTTTTAAAAAAAATCATTTCAATATCTTTGTTTCTTAAGAGTTCATATTATTTCACTGATAAGTGGTGATTCATTGTATATTCCTAGTGGTAGTTTCCATTATTACTCTTGTGCCTGAAGTCCAAATAATTAACTTTGTCCATCCACAGTTTTATCAGTATGTCTAGTCAAATATAGTTCATTTCCCCCTTGTCATTCTGTGAGAGGAATGCAGATCAAATTTCAAATTATTGTGGTGTCTGTAAATATGAAGGTGAGAAAAAATGTATAAGAACAAACAGTTTGGGTAGCAGTAAAAGTTCGTAAAATTAATCGACAGATCTCTTTGATTACTTAATTTATCAATTCTTATCAACTGACTGTATGGTATTAGCTCAAGTGATCAAAGAAGAAGATACTGAAGGCTTCATTGTCAAGGACTACATGGGATTTGCAGTAGAGAAACATGGAAGAGTTGGCCATCAATAATCCATCCTGATAAAAACATTGTTTTTTTTCCAAATTTCAAATTCTGTGGGAATAACGTGACTACTAAAACTCTGATAGACCATTAGGAATTTGTAGTAATTTAAAGGTTGACATTAAGGGTAGACATACTACTACTACAATAGATGTCCTTCTCAAAGAGAGACGTAGGAATATCTCACAAAATGGCTTTGAGGCTAGTGACAAAATATGTTTGTCTTTCAGATCCCCAGCTCAAGGGTATAGTGACCAGGTTATATTGCAGGCAAGGCTACTACTTGCAAATGCACCCCGATGGAAGTCTCGATGGAACCAAGGATGACAGCAGTAATTCTAGTAAGTGATTGCTCTAGGAAACTATTCACCTCACTCACACCTTGTAGAGTTAACAATTGCAAGACATACATGCAGATATCTTTGGCTATTTTATTACTTCCAATGTTCTTTGATGTGTATTTTAGTGAAACAGGGTGGATAGGTATTTTTTGATACATGTATTTTAAAGATACCTTCTTTTCTTTCATCTGGATAAGAAGCAGCATCTGATTTCAGGAAAGTACTGGTGGTGTTCGCTGGAGACCTAGTCTTGTGCTATCTCGTTGAACAAACTGATGTCAAAACTGTGCCTAAAATCATTGCTAATCTGAACAGAAACTCATTTCCAAAACCTGTTTTCTGCAGAGTCTAAAAGATCATGGACAACTCTCCTGAAATATTTCTAAGGATAACAGGCCTTAAACATTTATTATAATGACAAGGAATGCCTCTGGAAACAACACTACTGTGTAGCTGAAGACTATTTTAATAGCTGCTGCTGAGTTCAGCCCTATCCAGAATCTGATAATAGATTTGCAGGGTTGTAAGCACAGTTTGATGGCAATCCACTGAAATTTCTAGAGAATTCTGGCCTAAGGAGTTTTGCCTTCTATGTTTTAGAAGTTCCCCAGGTATGGAAGAATGGTGCAATTATGTAGGCACAGACTGGTTGAAGCAATCTGGTCTTGAGACATCATTAAGTCTGAAGCTCTATTTGACCCAACTACATGGGGGCTGGACTAACTTCCTGTTATGTATCATACCTTGGATCTTCTGTTCCAACTCAATAGTATGCTCAGGACTAGTTTTAGGGTTTGTCATAGGTGTCCAGGTGGCCATTGTTAACAACACAATGATTGTCCATTGGTGGAGTAGTGCTTTGCTCACTTTCTTAAGTCAGCAGGGCCTTGCACTTAGAAATGAGATTTATTTTTTGGAGTACAGCTCCCAGAATCCTCATGGCTAATGATTGGGGCAGATCCCCTTTCCAGGCTGGCCCCAGAGTTCCAGCCCCTTAGGCTTCTGCCATTCATCTTGCCTCTTTTTTCTTCAAGATCTCTTCCTGGATCAGGTCCTCAAAGTGATCCCTATATGGGCCACTGGATATGTTGTTCAATGTGTTCACTCACTCTCTATCAAAACTTAGCAGACATAGGCCCTTTCCACATGTGAAGGAAAAAACGTCCTGAGATGTCCTGAAACGGAGCTTACCTGAAACCCGGTAAGTCTGTCACCACATGGAGCAGTGCGTTTTCACTGCTCCACACTCCTCGGCATCCTGTGGTGTCCTGCGGTGCCCAAAATGGCAGCTTATGACTGGCGGAGGCTCTCCACCAACCGGAGAAGCTCGCCAGCCGGAAAGCCCGGAAAGCGCGCCTGCAAATCCACACCGGGTGCTGTGACAGGGCTGCACGGGGCTGCACGATCGTTCTTTTTAAAAACCACATGAAAAGTGGTTTTTAAAAAGTACGCAGCGCCGCCACTTCCGGTCTCCCTAGCGTGGATTGGGGTGTGGAATTACACTAAAGTAATCCACCCCAATCCATTTTACAGTGTAGACCTCCGTCAGAGGTCGCGCTACACCATTTTAATAACCCCATGTGGAAAGGGCCATAGTTGTAAACAAGAATAAACAAAAAAAAGTTTATTAATAGACAGATCAAACATTAACCCCTGAACTATTTAATCATTCACTGCTCCCCCAAAGCCTATTCAGTTCTTCCCCTGGCTGGGTGTTTTCTCTCTGGTAGAGCTTTTGCCTATCTCTATGCTGTCTTTCCCCTATGTCTCTGCGATCCTTTCCCTGTCTCAGTCTATACCATCTTTCGCCTATCTGCCTTCTGTCAGGGACAAGTCTCCATTTTGCCTCCTTTTTTTCCCAATAGGCCCCTTTTCATAGCAATCTTTGCACTGTGGTTGGCTGCTACCAACCAGGGTTGCCCAATTCCTCCCTTTACAGTAACTTTTCCAAAAGGGACTGAAGGTCTGAGCTGATGGCCAGTTGGTTCCTTAGATACTACTTCCATGAGTGAGCTCAGAGGCTGCTTATCTTCCCTATGCTGTAAACTGGGGAAATTTCTCAGCCTGGTACGAAAACTCTTGGAATCTCAGTGCACAAACATTTTGCTTGAGTGAAATGTCTACAAGCTGCCCAGCACCTAGTGACACCTGCCCAGCACTAATGCTATAAGCCACATGTGTCAAAACACAAGGCCTGTGGGCCAAATCCGGCCCTCCAGGCCATTTTATGTGGCCCTCACACCTATCCTGAAGCTGTGGCTGGGGAGGCACAGAAAAAGGCACAGAGAGTGGCTGGGGATCAGAAAGTGGCACACTTTGGATATACTGATTAATTCTATGTCACTTTACAGAGGTTTAGGGACCATAAACTATGATCAAATAGCACCAAAATGTCCAAGAAAAGAAAAGTTGATGCAGAGGGAAGGCAATTTAAAAACCAGTAATAGTCGAATGCAGAGGCAGTTATTTCATATGATAAAAGAGTAGATACATTTATATAGTCTTACAGATACAACTGGCCCTTTGAGGGCAATCATAATGCTGATGCAGCCCAAGATGAAATTGAGTTTGACACCCTTGCTGTAAGCACACATCTGTGCTTAAGAGGCATTTTCAGAGGCCTAGATAGGACCCTTTTATTTGTTAAATAAAAAAAATGCTTAACTTAAATAAGATGAAATTAAAATATAGAGAGGAAGAGGAAGAGAGAGATTTAAATCTTGGCATCTCTGCATTTAACATTCATCAGTATCTTTATAGTTCATCATTCACAAACATAAATGACCATATAGCACTGAGACTGAGCTGGGAACGGGTTTAAGATTACTTTTGCTGTGATAGTTTTAGTGTCCCACAACAATATAGAGATGATGATCTTATATCTATACTTTCATTAATGTTTTTGTACTGTTTTTAATTTGTATTGTTTGAAACATGTTATTAGATGATGATCCAACCAATAGCGTTAATGAGATTGCTGTTAGGATTGCTGAGAAGGTACTTGTGAAGTGCTGTAGGCATTCTAAAAACACTGCATAAATGACTGTAAAATTTATTTGCCTCCATAGAATGTGAGTTTATGTCTGGTAGTCCATAGCAGTGTCTCTATTCATATTCCTGTTTCATAATTTTTAAAGATTCTTTCCCCCACAGGTTTTTTTTTTCTCATTTCCTCTTACCTAGCTAGTAGTACTTGAGTTAAGAGTTGAGCAGATCTGAATATTGTTTTTCCTATTTGCTTCAATATTTAGTGTATTTAAAATAGACAAACATTTTTCTTACTTTAGTTTTTGGTTTCTGGTGTCCCCATTTTCATCTTCATGGGTGAAGACATCTGTTTGTACTGTTTATTCCAATTGACTGTGGCAGGCCACATAATTATATTTATAGACACTTGTGACATAACATATAGCATCATGATGTCATATACAGAAATCGTACAGGTGTCACACCTGATTGAATTAAATAGCAGCACAAGGAGGTTAAATGAGTTCAGGGACAATGACATCCAGGAAGCAGTAAAATGGTTTAATGAAGAGCACGGGAAGGATACAAATATGTTTGGAATTAATGTAAAACTACAGTGTTCCCTTCATGAAGGGGGGTTCTGTTCTGGGAACTCTTACATAAAACAGATCAGGTCACTGTATTTCCTTCCACGTTTTTTTAAACCCTAAAAGAATTGCTTTCGTAAGTATAAACAGAGAAACACGTTACTTTTCAGTGGGAAAGTGTACTGCCCAGTCCTAGTCTCCATTGCAGCCATTGGGAATGTGGAAACTTACACTGAATTTAAACTACTGTTCAAAGGAAATAATGAAAATATGTGTACTTCCACTGTTATTAAATATGTGAAATCACCTTCAGTGCACCTCCTTGCTGATGCAAGTTTGACATGAAGAAAAAAAAAACATTCTTGAGGCTAGAAATATTTCATATGATGAATGGTAGTCTTTATCACTCATCCATACTGTTATTTTCTATATTGTAAAACAAATTTCTAAAATACCATATAATTCTTTACTGATTTTCTTCTCAATGAAAGCCATAAGTAATTTTATTAATTGTCTTCCAATTGCAAGAAAGTCTTTTAAAACCATGCAGTTTTTGAATCCTTTTTTCCAGTCCAAGAATTATTCTGTGGAAAATTCCGATGTAAATTTGCATAGAAAACACAAAATATCCTATTCTTTGCACAAAATAACTAGCTACGAATTTTGTGCAGAATAAGTCCCAAACTGTGAAGACTCTCATCAATCCAGGATTTTTATTTTATTTTATTCATTTGTATCCCACCTTTCTCCCAATAGTGAGAGTCAAGGCAGCTAATAACATGTTTCAAACAATACAAATTAAAAACAGTACAAAAACATTAATGAAAGTATAGATATAAGATTTTAAAAACAAAGAATTTATAAAGTCAAATAGTAAATGTTAAAAATATTAGAATTCATTAAATGATTATATACAGACCTTAAAAACAGAACCATGCAACATTAAAAGACCAACCCTAGTCAGTTTGCAAAAGCCTGATGGTACAAAAATGTTTTGACCTGACAATGGAAGGAGAGCAAGGAGAAGGCTATCCTGGCCTCTCTAAGGAGAATATTCCAAAGTCTGGGAGTAGCCACTGAGAAGTCCTTCTCCATTGTTCCCAAAAATTGATTCTGAGAAGGTGATGGGACAGAAAAAGTGCTTCTCCAAATGATCTTAGAGCTTTAATGGTCCCATTAAAGGAGATAACAGTCCTTCAGATAACTTGGACCCAAGCAATATAGGGCTTTATAGGTGAAAACCAACACTTTGAGTTGTGCCTGAAAGTGTATCAGTAGCCAGTGGAGCTGTTGCAATGAGGGAATTGTGTGCTCCCTGTAACCAGCCCCATTTAATAACTGGGCTGCTGTTCTTTGTACCATCTGAAGTTTCTGGGCACTTTTCAGATGCAACCTATGTATAGCATATTGCACTAATCCAAATGGGATGTAACCAAGGCATATACCGCCATAGCCAGATCCGTCTTCTCCAGCAACAGGCACAGTTGATGTACTCATTTTAACTGTTCAGATGCACTCCTGGTCACTGCTGAAACCTGGACCTCCAGACTCAGGGCTGAATCCTGGAGTCATCCCAAACTGCAATCCTGCATTTTTCAAAGGAGTGTAACCCTGTCTAACGTAGGCTGAATCCCTATTCCAGATCGTCTTTTGACTGATTAGGAGCACCTCTGTCTTCTCTGGATTAAGCTTCAATTTGTTTGCCCTTATCCAGTCCATTATAGCTCCCAGGCACTGGTTTAACACAGGAATAGCTTCCTTAGAATTAGGTGAAAAGAAGTAATAGAGCTATGTATCATCAGCATACTGGTGACACCTGACCCCAAAACTCTGGACAACCTCTCCTCATGATTTCATGTAGATGTTAACTACCATAGGTGAAAAGACTGGAGGCTGAGGAACTCCACAGCCCAATGGCCAAGGAATTAAATAGGACCCCCCCCAGCAGGACCCTTTGAGAGAGTTGCTCCAGAAAAGAATGGAGCAGCTGTAGAACAGTATCTCTGAGCCTCATCCCATACAGGTAACTTAGAAGAAGGTTTCTTTCCATTTTTTCAGTATTTCCAAATCTTCTTTCCATCCCTATGCTTAATATTCTCCCTTTGAAATGACTGCTTCCATGTTCTTCCATAGACTATTCCAGAGTCTAGGATATGAAAGCCTGTGAGAGAAAGTGAGTCATTATGATGGCCATCAGCCTGAGGAAAAAGAATTACCTAGATCAGCCCATTTAGGATGCTGCTTTTTTTCTCCTTTATTGCCACACCAAGGAACCAAACATGGGTGCATTGTTTAGCATTCTAAATGGAGTAATGGAAGGCAAGGGAATACATCTGTTGACACAGATGAATGGGCTTTTTGCCACACAGATATCTCAGCCTGTGATTCATGTGATTCATTCATAGCTAATGGATACATTATGAAGTCCAATGCTGAGTTCAAACAGTTCAGTGTTTAAAAAAGAAAAAGAAAACCTAAGCTGTTTACTTTTAGAGACAGCAGTTGCTGTAACACTTCTGTTATTTTGCCCAGAAGTAGCTTATTTTAACTTAAATTAAATGGAGCCTATTAAAGTATCTAAGCCCAGGTATTCACACAAGACTGATGATTAATATGCCGTTTACTTGCAGAGATTTCTATATCCTCTTCATTCTATATCAGTTCCAACAATCTAATTTCTATTAGAAACAAGATGCAGCGAACCTCAGTTATCATAGTTACCCTTAGACTTGCAAGCCAGGCTCTTCCTTAGTATCTTCTAATCCCATAAAGGATTAATCAAACAACCTAATTTTCTCTGTGTATATTCTGCAGTGTTACTACTGTTGCTCTGTGCTCTCTTTTGCCTCAGGATGTAGCACATTTATCTTCACACAACGAGAAATAATGAGAAGTTCTAAAATACACAGTAGGGCAATTTCTAAATAGTTAGCAAGCTTTCAGGTTCTCCAAAACTTTTCCATCAGACTGAATTTTAAGGGAGAACTCAGGGAAGAGAAGGAGAACAATGCTTGTGTGGTATTAAAGTCCTAATGTCTGCACTGGTCACAGTTCGATGGTTCAGAACTTAGAGAGGTCACTTTACTAGGCTGTGACTACTAGGATCCATCAGGGACCCCTGAACTATTTTTAAGCAAAATAGGCAGGCATGTTTTCATGCATTTTGCAAACGTTTGGAGGAATTTATATAAAAAAGTAAAAACACAGAACATATCATCTTAAAATAAGAATGGCAACAATAATAACTAAATAATAATAGTGCCCCAGTTGAACAGCCACAAAGTCACTGTCATGGACACAATGATAAAATAATCAATGAAATATTAGAAAATTGATGAAGCATAAAATAAATAAATTAAGCAAAGGATAAAATATGTAAAACCCTTTCCTGTGAATGCAAAAATGGCATCAAAAGCCATTTCTGCACTACACTGTTATAGTGCTATTATTCCACTTTCAACATCCTGTGGAATTCTAGGCTTTGTAGTTTAGGGAGGGGCATTTAGAATTCTCAGTCAGAGAGCTCATGACCCTCAGTAAAGTACAAACCCTGGAATCCCACAGGATGTTGAAAGTGGAATAATAGCACTATAACAGTGTAGTGCAGAAATGGCCAAAGTCTTCTAACATCCTCTCCCCTTTAGTACACTGTTCTAAAGCAGAAGCTGTAAGGTATGTTAGCATGCATAGGCTTGCAAACAAAATGCACTGAGAACAAAAATGCAAAGTACATGTACAGGGATTCCCCCCGTATCTGCAATCTTGCTTTCTGCAGTTTCAATTACCCATGGTCTGAAAATATTAAATAGAAAATACTGGCATCTGGCCAATGGCACCCATGTGGCCTGCTCCACATCCTGCTACTCACAACTTGCCTGTCTGCCTGCTCTCCCTCTACGTTAACTGTCCGTCCACCAACAATGCCACAGGAAATGGTTCTGGCATTACCAGAAGTCACTGGAAGTAGTGCTCTGTGACAGGCCCTTTATTCTCCCTTAGATTGGTGTGGCAGTTCCAATCTAATAAGGTGTCCTGTCAATATCACGTTGCCCTGATTCCACCCTTTAACACACACAACCTTTGTGTAACAATGCTAGAGTTTTACAGTAATTGTTCCTCAGAACCAAACTATTATTTAAGGTAGTGTGTTCTCTTTATTATGGTGACTTTAGATAACTCAGACCAACTCAGCAGTTGTAAAACAAACTCTAACATTTATTACAGTAATGGTGGAAATACAGAGTTGGTACATTAGCAGTTAAACCTCTGACAGACTTTGCCATTTAATTCCTGCTTCAGAAACCAGTTCCCATGTCTCTTTCTCAACTGCTTAATCACAAACTAAACCACCTTTCTCTGACTCACTGAAGATTCAAAACACACGTAGAAACTTTGCCTCAAATAGAATTCCTCTCATCCATAAGCCCTTCCCATGCACACCACTTTATTTTTATTTTATTTATTATTTATTTGTATCCCACCTCTCCATATGGATCGAGGCGGCGAACAACTTACAAATAGCATGTATTTCGATACATGCCCCCAACAAGCTGGGTACTCATTTTACCGACCTGCGGAAGGATGGAAGGCTGAGTCAACCTTGAAGCCCGGCAGGATTGAACTCACAACCTTGTGGCTTGCAGTACTGGCATTTAACCACTGCGCCACCAGGGCTCCTGTGTTGCGTTTCATTCTTTAGGTGCTATTCCTGTTGCATAGCAACCAGCCATCAAGTTGTACTAGCATTCCAAATAGCCAACCCCCCCGAGACAACTTTGTCACACCCTCTTCCCTATATACTGTAGGGTTCGATACTATTCATGGTTTCAGATATCCACATGGAGTCTTGCAACATATTCCCCCACAGATGGGGGGGTGATTACTGTATCTTTCAGGGAGGTGATGAAAATCTCCTGATACAAAATCTGGCATTAAAAGTGAATAGATTGCTCATGACCCTAAACTATTTAAAATACTGTGAAGAAAAGTGGATTGTAAAGAATTATCAAGGGCCACCTCCTAAAACGGGAGAAATGAACATTAAAATAGAAAATTCAGTGTAAAGAAGTGTAAATTTGTGCCTGTTGGAGCAAAATAAAATCCCAACTTCTAGATGTGATCTAAGCTGGCAGCGACAGAATATGAAAAGGATTTGTGAGGCTGTGGTAGATACCTTCATGAAAATGTTGATCCAGTGGATAGCTTCTGAAAAAAAAGGAAAAAATCTTGTTGGGCACAATTAAGAAAGGAATCAGAAATAAAACTAACCATATCATGCTGACCTTATTCAAAGCCATGGTGTGACCCCATCTGGAATACTCTATGCAGTTCCAGTCACTTCACCTCAAAGGGATATTACTGAGTTGTAAATTGTGTAGAAAAGGGCCACAATGCTCATTTCGGTTTAGCATAGTAGAAAAGATTAGTAAGAGGAAACATATATGTATGAAATGGTGCACGTTTTATAATATTAGAACCTAGTGGGATCCTTCTCTGAAACTAAATGGTGAGAGATTCAGGATGAACAAGATTATGTACTTCTTTACAAAGCATATAGCTAAACTGTGGCATTCACAGCCTCAGGACATAGTAATGGCTGCCGGCTTGGACAGCTTTAAAAAAGAATACATGCAGCTATGTGAACAGAATGTTGGGTAGGCTCTTGGTATGTACAGGAATGTTCTTCCATATTATTAAATTGGCACAACATTTGAAGAATCTAAAAGAACTTGGGAGAAGCTTAAAGACATCTCAAAATTAAACAAATTAGGAAAGGCAAGAGTTTAGAGAAATGTATCTCACATAGAAGCACAGCTTTGGAAAGTGTGAAAGTATCCTTCTGGTTTAGGAAAAATGCAGAAGATCTCATTTCCTTTTGGGAAAAACCCTGCACAGATTCCCCAAAAACAAACCGAAATCTGTATACAGGTAAGAAAGCAAGAAAAAAACGAAACACCTCTCAATTTTTTCCCCAGTTCCTTCTTATAAAGCCCACACACCACCTGAACTTTTTCTGTAATCCTTTCAGTCCCCTCTTTCTGTGATTGTTAGGAATTTATTCCAATTAAAGTTGATTTCTGCATTGATCAGGAGGTCACTGTTACTACAGAGGAAAACATGTTTTAAATTTTAGGGAGACTTAAGCTATACATAATGTATTAAGATACAAATACCTTCTTCTTTTGCTTAAATTGTATAAAACAAGGACACCTAAATCTGAGACATTAGCCCAAGTCATTTTAGCACTGAAGGAAACTAACTCCATGTAGAATGAAAACAAGAATTAAAGAAAAATATTGTGGATACTACTTGCAGATGGCTCTGCACCACCATGTTGTAAGCAGATATTTCATTTTTAGTTTTTCTCAAGCATACAGAGCAGGAGTAGGCAGGTGTGGCATTGCTCACCTTTTGTCTTTGCGCTCCCAGTGGACATGTTCAGCCAAAAATATGACCCAGTTTTAACAGGAGATTTTAATTTCCTCTATGTTTGACCAAATTTGACTTTTTTAAGTCTTGGAAGTTTTGGTGCATGGCAGCTCACCATGTTTTGGGATGGTCTTGAAATATTTGGGGCAATTTTCAGGCAATCCTTCATGCAGGCCCATTAAGTAGGGGTTAAAGTTCCATGTGAGATCCATGGGCCATATTTTCCTCCCTCCTGCTGTAAAAGTAAAAATAACTGTTGGCTACATGCTTTTCCCCCTATTCTACTTTGAGAAGTAAGCCAACCTTTGACTTACTGTAACAACTCCATAAGGAGCATAAATGTTACCTAGAATTCTTGAGGACAGAATGCATTATCTCTTGCTGTGATATGGAATCCCAAGTCAGGTCATCACAACAACTATCATCAAAGTGCCTGAGAACACAAGAAAAAGAAGGATAAATTAGTTCTCCCACTCCATCATCATTAAATCAGGCTTACCTATGAACCCTTACCACTATAATGACTATGCAGATGTTCCCTCTGTATGTTCAATGGAGCTCATTTCCAAAGAAGTGTGCATAGATTAGATTACATTCAGCCTTAGTTAAACCTAGGAGTGCTCAATTGCTATAGTTATCAATCTTTTTTGACCTTGATCATTTTGTACACTTTCAACTGGTAATTCTGAATGGAGGGGATGTCTTGGTAGTACAGTTTTGTCTGATAACTTAGCACCCTCCGCAGACTAGTCTGGGAGAGATTAAAACCACCCTGACCTATCATTTCAGGACCCATGCCCAGTCAGCATGCTGAACATTTCTTAACTGTGAGAGGGAGTGTAAGAAGGTTTTAAGCTTCAGCTAGGGAGCTGGAGGGACCTACACAGTGGCCACTTCCTCATTTTTTTTAAAAAAAATCTAGCTCTTGTTTGTCCCTGTTTGCAGCCTTAAGCACGTCATGCGCATCACCATGTCTGATACCAGGGAAAAGTGCAGGCAGCAGGCTGTACGCAGACTCCCAAGATGTTAGAAGAAGTAATTATCAATTTTACCATGTTTTCAGAGGGGTGAAGGCTGTTACGTATAGGGAGCTTTTTCAATACTATATATCTATTGGTAACAAAACAAAAATGTGTTTGTTACTTCTAGTTTTGAAATAAGCCCTCCTCCCACCCACACATCTAAAACACTGGCAAAAGGCTAACTGTTTCCCTTGGAGAACATTTGGGAGTAAAACAATGAGAACAGTAAAACAATGACAATTGCCTTCCAAGATCCTGAAACAAATATGGCCCCTGGACTTCTGGGATTGCTCACCCTAAATCTAGAGAACAGTAAGGATATTAATCAACTGAGCCCATAATTCCTCCTTTATGAGTCTTAAAGGGAAAAAAAATGGCTAGAGTTCAACACAAGGAGACCACTCCAGTTTTTGTCTATTATAGTCTCCACGATACAGGTTCTTTTGTTCATGGCAGCATGCTTGGTGAATCAGCAGAGTCTTCTGACCAAACCCTGTAAAAATAGTAAGAGATTGCATGGAGTCTATAACATCATGAAGAAATATCCCCTATATGTGCAATTTTGGGAGCATACCTTCACACGTTGATAATATACAGAGGACCTCTTAACTCCTTTAAAATTTGTAATCATAGCATATAGACATCAACTTTCCATTGACACATCTGGTCATCTTTTCTGGCAGTTTATGCATAGTTGATCTGTGAGATCACATATTTTCAATTAATTATTTGTTTGCTTATTGTTTAATTAATTTGGTTTCACTTCCTTTTTATTTTTGTGTTTTGCTTTAGTGTGATTTAGGCAAAATAAAAACCTAAATTAAAAAATCTGCATTGCATTGCATTTCAGTTCCTTTGAAGTAGCCTTCACCAAACCTGGGTGCTAAGATACTGTCATACCACAACACCTATACAACTTTCATCATTGACCATGATGGATATGGATGACGAGACCTGTGATCTGTCAACATCTGGGGGTCTATAGTTAGAAAAAGACTGCCTCTGAAGTTTTATTGTCATGAGATTTAGACAATTTTGAAGAAAGCTATCAATTCTTCTAGTTTGCTGTGTTATCTGTAAATGGATACTTTCACACACGACCAAACATAGGCCATTTCTGCACGATGAAGCTCTTCTGCATCGTCTTGCTGCAGTCCTGGGTCCAGAAGGGAACACATCAGCAACGCTCCCCTCTGCACCTGCTCAGTCCATGTGGAAGAGAATGCAATGGCACCACGTCTTCCTTCTGCAGTGCGGCCAGGCTTTTTCCACTGCTGCACTATGGAAGGAAGCGTTGCCAGTGTGCTTCTGCATCTTCCACATGGCCAGAAGTGACAGGAGCCCCGTGCAATCACAGGCGTGAAACGGATTTTTTCCGTTTTGCAAAAACTGCGCAAGCGCAACACTCCGCAACAGGATGGCAGCAGGACAGCAATGAAGTCATGCAGAAGCACGACCTGCTGACCGCTGCCATCCTGTGGCAAAAATGCAACAGCAACGTCATGCGGAAAGGGCCTTACCCTCAATAATAGCCACAGAGGCATGGATCTTTGAGTATGGCAGGGGTTGAATCAATCTGAAGTTTTGGTATAGGTAAAAAATTTTCTGAGCTCATTTAAAGCTACTGCTACTAGGATGACAATGACTACTAATACTACTGATTACTGTCCTGATTTCTAATGATGTGGTTGAAGCTGTTTGCATTCTACTCCTACAATAGAATCTAAGCAGAATTTATGTACATATGATTTAAACTGTTGATATTTAAAATCTATGAGCATTTCTGCCCTACACATTTATAGAGCTATTACTCCACTTTCAACATCCTGTGGAATCTGGGGTTTGTAGTTTACTGAAGCCAAAGAGCTCTCTGGCTAAGAATTCTAAATGCCCTTCCCTAAACTCCAAACCCCAGGATTCCACAGGATGTTGAAAGTGGAATGATAGCACTATAACAGTGTAGTGAGGAAACGGCCTATGTCTCAGTCAGTCATAACCAATAGATATATAGATATTATATATTTATAAATAATGCAACAGTCCTTACTGTTATATCATCATAATTAACTATACATTGTGCTGATGGGTTTTTTTTTTCTTTACTTACCTGTGACAGATCTTTATTTTATTTTGTTTTTACAGCATTGTTCAACCTTATACCAGTGGGACTTCGAGTTGTTGCTATCCAGGGTGTAAAAACAGGCTTATATATAGCCTTAAATGGAGAAGGTTTCCTTTATACATCAGTAAGTAAAACACCATGATTATTGGCTATTAAATTATTGTATGACAGATCTGGTTCATAGAAATGATGCATCAGAAAATGCTGTCTGCAAATGCAAGATGTTTGTAGGTTTTTCATAGAGAGTCAATACTTTGACAGAGGATTTCTAGACTACTGCCTTGGCATAGCTGAAGAACAGACATGCCTAGACATTTTCTTCTATCATGTTGTCACATACAAGTCACTGCAATAAAGCATATTACAGCAGTCGAAAACTAGCATAAACAATTCTGAACCTATCAGGAAGAGCCTGCACTGAGGCAAAGTGAATTGTACTTTTTGGACTACAACTCCAGAATCTTATAGCTGGCGTAGCCACTGGTCATGTTGGTTTGGGATTATGAGAAGTTTAGTGCAAAAAGTAGGTTTTCCAAGCTGTTTGATTACCTTTATTTCTTTTGTGGTGTGGGAAGGGCATTTGCTATAGCAGCTCCCATTTCAGCTCTGAAATATGAGAAAGGGACAGTTAATTATTCTGTGAGATCATCTGAAGATAACTAGCAGATATGTTTTACACAATGAGAAGAGGAATTTGCTTAGTACAGTACTAAGGCTGCAAGGATGTCATTTGAAATCCAAAAGATTTTATTTAGTTATTAAATGTTTCAGATAATTAATAATATTTGAATAATTAAAGATGTATAATGAATTGTATAGACAGTTCAGAAATAAATTGAAATGGCAACATTTAAAAAGATTCGGTTTGAAGGACTCTATAAAGGTATTCGAAGTTGTCTTATTATATTTGTGTGCAAGTCAAGTGAACATTTTGCACGATTAAATACATTTTATTCTTACTGAGACAGAACATGATGCTCCTATTTTGTAAAGGTTCAGAGAAGCACAGATGTAAGTTTTCAGTTCCCTAAAACATTAACAAAATCACAAGGTAGCAAAAGATACATCTGGCAGTTATTTTCCATGAGCACAATGTAGCCAAGACTGAATTCATTTGATTTTCATTGAGATGTATGGAATAAATATTCCATTTAATTTTGGTGAGATGCTACCCTGTGCCCTCGATATGAGCACAGCAGCATATCACTGATAGTCTTATCAAGGGGGTATATATGCAGAAACCTGCTGCTGGAGGTGGACCATGCACTATGCCCTTAGCACACATTTATGCATTTCACGTCTTATCTAGCTAGGAATACTGCAGCCTCTTTCCGGTTGTGTGAGCCCTTCACTGAATCATAGTGTATGTGTAAAGAATGTTCTCTACTAGAGGAGGTGCTTGTTATTACATGCTGTCATCTTGCACATCTTATCTGAAAAGCTGCTTCCGTTATCAATGTAATGATTTATTTCATTTGAAGGAACGTTAGACATATTTCCAAGCTCCCAAAACCCTGAAGAAATATATTCTGTTTGTTTTGAATAGATGACAGTGCTCTGAAAGTTAATTAGGAGGAAATGTTCTAATAACTGAAATGTCATCCAGATAAAAATGAGTATCATACAGCACTCCTCTGTCATACATTGAAGCATGGCATATGGAAGAGCTGTGTTCCTTAGTACAACACTGATTATGTCATAGAAAAACTGCAATATAAAAGGTCCATATCTCACAGCAGAAGAAGATATGAACTGTTTCTATGGCTGTAGACTTAGCTATTCCATTACATTCTTTCTAAATATATACATGTCTTTAGGCGTGCATATAACAGAATTCACTCTAGCAACGTGGCGGCAATATTTTCTACATGGTAATGTTGGGAGCAATGTACATGTATATATTTGTTTGTCCATAATATTACAGTGTTCTCCATCACTCATAGGGGTAAGAAATAAATTCCTAAATGTTAATTCTGTTTCTAAAAATAGGTTGACAGGTGTTTTGTAATTCTGGGGAACAGGAAACACCTACAAGGAGATTCTAACACTCTACTGGATTTTGTTTAGAAGATTCAATTCCAGACAGAATCAGTCTTTCTGAAAGCAACATAACAACTGGAATAGTAATGTCATATTTGTGTATGGATAGCCACAAAATAGTTATCCATACACAATATTCATACGTAACATAGATTGTGTATGGATATCTGTGTGCGCACAAGTGAATGTATGCTTCACATTTTGAAAAGTTATATGTTGCAGTAGCCTAGTGTGTCTTAGAGAAAATGGTTTAATTTATCATAGTTCCTTAGTAAGTCAAAAGTAAATACATGTTGTTCGAAAGAAAGATTTATCCCCCCTGCCGGCCCTTTTTTTTTGGAAGAGGAGGTGGCTTGGTTGGAAATACAGAAACATGAGGCTGTAACTGGACTCTGTGGGTGAAACAACTTACCTTTAAACATTTTTGTAAAAGCGGCTGAACATTTAACAGATGAGAAAAAGCATATATTGGCAGACTTAAGTGATTGTTTATGATTCAGATGTGTTTTTTTTAAGTGACATACCTTGGATTTGACTATTTTGAGGGCGGTTTTCTTAAACTCTGTATTATTATCCTTTCCAGAGACATAGCATCTGAGGAGGTAGACTTTAGTCCGTGAAGGTTTATGCTATCATAACTTTTTAAGTACAAAATCTGGGTCTTCATACTAGTGCCTGGTTTTGTTTTTACCAACCTACAGTGCAAACAGAAAGGTTACTGGGCTAGATTTTCACACAACTCCCATTTATTTCTCCATGGTGATGGTTTGAAGAAAAACTGGATACATAGTATTTAAAAAGGGATAAAATGCTGCAGTTTGGGGGAGAAATTATTATAAAACAATGAAAGTAGCTCCTAATCTTGTCTGCAGGCTTCCTATTGTAGAGTTTCCTGTAACAGACAGTAGTAGGAATTTTAAAAAATAGTTTTGAGTCTATTGTGGATTTTAAAATTTCCTTTAAAACAGCTTGGGGCATTTAAGACAAAAATCCAGGTAGATTTCACCATCTTTCTGTTGTTCAACTTGTATTGTTGGTTTTAATTTTGTATGTCACACTAAATGCCATTGGACAAAGAGACAACTGATAAATACAAAGAGAATGCATTCCTACTCACACTTACCGGGGAGCAGGGATGTAAACCTTCATAGATTTCAATCTTTCAGGTAAGAACAAATAACTTTACCTCTTTTCTGCTCACTGCAAGCAAGTTGCCGAAAACTGCACAGTTTTTGAAGTCTGTTCACAGCTCTGGACTTATTCTGTGTAGAAATACCACACTTTTGTATACTTTCTGTACAGCAAATATTTCTGAACAGAAGGCAAGTTTTCTGCACAGAAAACTTTTCTATGCAGTAAGCAACTTTCCTGCACAGAAAATAGCATTATCTGTGTAGAAAATCTTTTCCTATGCATGGATATTGCTGCTTCTTTGCAGAAAATGCAAACAAAACTCTTACAGTGTATGAAGTTGCACATTTCCTACAATGAGCAGATGATTGGACTTGGTAAGGGTCGGTAAAATGTAGCATGTGGGCCACATGAGGCTCTCAACGTCCCCAATGCTTCCAAAACCCCTGGATCCAATTTTTTTTTTCCAGTCAAAAATGGCTAAGAAAGGTCTGCTGTCTATACGAGTGACAGATTATTGTCAGACACATCCCAAACTTCCAAAATCTCCAAAGTCATAAATACTACTTGCCATATGTGTTAATTGGTCTAAACTAGTGTGTTATCATGTTGCTGGTGGGGAAAAAAATTAGTCTGCTGTTTCTGCCATAGTTTCCCACCACTGAATTAAATGTCTCCAAGGGTCCTCCCCATTCTCAAATACTATGAATCCATGATTGTGCTATATAGCTGTAGATTAATAGATAAAAAAAGAGATCCAGTTTCAAAAGAATCATAACACTAATTCCAGTGGGAAATTTTTTTTGGGGGGAGGGACTCTCCTAATCACCCAAGGCATCTCAATCAGCATTTTCCCCCATGTCGCAGGGGAAGTTCATTTTGCAAATAATTGTTTATGGTATTTTGTGTGGGTCAGCTGATCAGAGTGGCTCAGGAAAAGACATTTTATTGGTCTAGTACAAGCCTTTTGTCTGAATCTGAGCCTTCTTTGTTCTTTTTGTTTTTCCCTTGGCTGAGTATGTAATGTAAAATTTCAAACATTTGAAAATCCAGTTTTGACAATAAATGCATAAAATCTCAAACAGAATCGACTGGAACAAATCTTGGCCATACTTAGTATGTCCCCACTCATATTAGGGGCTTAAATAAATCTGGCTAAACCTAGTATCCAATCTAATAAAATTAAAATTAAATTAAGATTTAACAGCATTATTCCTTATCCAGAGAGGTGGGACAATTTAGTTCTCCAATTTAGTTACAGAATTCACACAGATCTAGATGCACAAGATAGTCATTTAAGAGATTGTATCTTGAGAAGTTCTAAACAAAGGCCCCATATTTTAGCTACTTGACATGTACACTTTTTAAAAACAAAAATAGCATTTTTAAGACAAAGCTGGAAGGATCTTGAGAAAATCCCTGGAATACAGAATGAGGCACTACTGTAAGAGGGAAAAATTACAGCATTATCATTACTTTTTTCAACCTCAGCTCCCAGAATTCCTACATCTAACATGGCCATTTGCCACATTGAATGAGGGATTTGGGGAACTGGGGAAAAAGAAACCTCTTCCAGGTTGGGAAGAGGAATTGTCAGAGTTTAGATAGAGATGGCTTGCATGATCAATTTCCTGTTTGCTCAATCTGCCTTCACTCTTGTTTTGATAGTTCCTTCCTCCCACTATAGCCACTTACCTACCTCCCAAGATTTTACTGTTGTTGTTTTTTTAATTTTTTTAATTTTATTTCATTTTATGTTTAGCTTCACAATCAACTTCACAGGAGTCTACAGAGGAAAGAGGCAAGAAGACCACTTTGCACAAGTGAAACTCCATGCAGCATTGAATGCTCCATGTTATTTCATTTTTTGTAACGCTGTTCTTACTCTATTGAAATTAAAAAGGCTTCTTTTAAAGTACTGGCATATATGAATTTAAGAACTGGATTTATTGTTAAAGATGCAGTGCCACAAAGTGTAGAAATGTACTGCGGAGAACTAAAATGATAGTGGTGGTGATGATAATGATGATGCCATCAGACTTATATTTTGCAAAACTGCAGTATAGAGTGATCAGAGGTTTAACATATCTCAGAAATAATTCTGTATTATTTTAAGCAGTAAAAACAGCTAGTAAGGAGTACTGATATACAGTCTGCAAAGTACAAATGTAATTTGGATTCAACACACTGTCTGGGACACTTGACTCATAGCACTTAAGTGACAGATACGGGATTAGAACTAGAAATGTTGACACACTTTGAGAGAAGCAGTTTTCACATCATTTTCATCCAGAACTAGAGGTGAAAAGGCTTGAAATCCTGTGGGAAATCCTGTCTGCTAAAACTACTTTGCCACTTTGCAGGTCCTGGTGTTTCCGATGCCCTCTGCCCATGTTACATACACAGCCAAACTATACTTCGCAAAGTTTGACTTTAGCCTAGTAAGTAATAACTGCATAGCTATCTGTAATATTGCACTATTTTGGTGGCATTCTTGGAGGCTTCTCTCTCTCTCAATCTCTCTCTCTCTCTTTTTTTTTTTAAAGCAGTGCTTCTAATGCTATACTTTTCACTGTCGATTAAGTACTAGAGGAAGCATTTCACCTCCAGTGCTCAGACGGGGATACTTTTGCCCTTCCCTTCCAAAGAAGGATGCCACAGTCATGGCCAGTGGCATCATCACAGAGTGATGTGCACCAGCCTTTATAAGATGACATGAGCCTCCACTCAGTCTCTTTTCCTTTGAGCACCCACCCACCCACACTTGGTACAGCTTGGGATTTTAGGGCTGAGTTGAATTTTTTTTATCATGTCCTGACTGGCTTTTGATGATGATGACGATGATGATGATGATTTTGCCTACTTCTTAATATATACCTGTTAGTTTGTCATGTTGCATTCATTTTTCACAGCCAGCAAAGTGTAAGCACGCTCCTTGATGGTTGCTTCCCTGGTGAGCTTCTTGAGCTATTGGCTGGTGAAAGGACCTAATTTACTTGCCTTTCATTGCTATATGGCTTGAGAAAGAATGCATGGGGTATATTCCTTGTTTCAAGGTGCAGAAGTCTTTGAGAGTCCTAACCAGTGCCAAGGGGCTTGAGGCTCTCGAGACCCTCTGTTCCCCTTCACAGAAAATGGAGTGATGATGCACCAGAATGTTTTGGCCGTCCCAGTTTTGAGCTGGGAAATTGCTCCAACAGAGATTTGACTTGCTCAGATTCTCAGATTAGTTCCCACATTTCTCAATTTGCTGGTCTTTGAACATTTGTACTTTAATAAAGTTGTGACCTGTTAGACTGCATGTGTTCATCTGGCATCCTTATTCCAGTGACAAATGTTTTTGAAAGCTTGTATAGTATCTATATATAGTATATTTATTATAGTATATTTATCTATGAGCTGTGATTCAGACTTGCTTGGGGTTCTGTTTGGATTCTTTACAAAATATGTTAGCCCCGGATTAAACCTCCTGCACAGCCAATCAGCTCACCAATTATCTGGGTAAAGTAAGTTCTCTATCTGGTATGCATAAAAGTGTTCCCCCATTATGTTGCTTAGCCTGTTTTCCTCATGTGATTTTCACAGATGACAACCTTCCTCCCCAGCCATTGTTTTATGCTTTGTTCTGTATGGTGCTATGTATCACTGTCTTGATACTGGTTAGCGTATTGCCAGCAGATGGGGCATTGGGCTGGATCCTGTCCATTTCCTTCCATTTTGAAGGCTTCAAAGGCTTGCCAAGATCAGAAGAACTAGAACTGGCTTCCCACCTAGTTGTGAGAGTAACCATGCATTGGCTTATGACATCCTGGGGTATTTCTACCCAGTTCAGGGCAGAAGGGGAGGGATTTCATCATGTCATAGATTGGGACTTGATTCAGGCAACCACTCCAAAAGAGATTCAGGATGATCATGATGAAGCAAAGCCATGGAGACCAAAGTAGTTTTATTTGATGTTTTATGAGTGCAGTCAATATTAATGGCAGAGAAAGCCCATCTCCCCATACTATCATTAGAACATCCTACTCCTTAGGAAATGATCAGTTTTTCTGAAGAATGAAAAACAGATGAAAGTTAAGAGGTGATACAGGGAAATAAGATCCAATAAGGAGGTATTTGGATTTAGAAATGTAAACTGTATGCAAACATATCGTTAGAATGGGATATAACATTCTCTGAAACACACACACACACCTTTCTTTCTTTCACTAAAAACTTCCCAAAGAAAATTCAGTTTAATCCTCTATAGAACTGAACTATCAGGAAATGAAGTGATTATATGGTATCATTTGTTCTCTGTATGCTCTCAGGTGGGAGAATTTTAGGTGTGAAAGACTTTTGCCCCTCTGACATTTCCATAGTATCACCTGGCTATTATTGTCACCAGTATCTTATATTTTGACTTTAGACTCATCTTAAGAAAACCACTTTCTACCTTTCGGAAATAGATAGGATTGGAAGTGGTACAGAAAGAAAAAAGAATGAGACTGGAGGTAATCAATATTTTACAGGTGACATTCTATTTTATTTAAATCAAAGTGAAAGAAGAACTAGCTCAGCATGGGTCTTTCATTGGGCTTCAGAAAACTAATTCTGTCTTTTAAAGAAATCTCAAAAACGATAAAGCCACAATCCAAAGAGTTGGGCAACTAGCTTGGTAAGTCAAGTGGGGGGGGTGTCTTTGGCTTAGTTTCTCAGATGGTACAACACTAAACACCATCACCTTTTTTGCATAGCAAGCCATATTTGAAATTTGATGTGGATTCCAATGTCATTTTTAGTAGCTCTTCTCGTGTCACTAGGCATACACACATAAGTTCTTGAATATATCTCTCATTTCACTTGGCAGGCCAGCCTACCTTTTCTCACTGTAGAAGTTGTATGGGTAAAGCTAAACTAAAGAAGAAGGAAGACAATAGTCACAAGAACTTCTGTTTAATCTAAAACTGAAAATATCCTTGCACTATTCTTTTGTTGAATTCTTTATGTCTACAGAGCAGTTTGCCATCTCAGTCTTGTTTCCATTTTAGTAGAATAAGACCACTTGTTGGAGAGCCAGCATGGTGTAGTTGTTTGGTTGTTGGGCTAGGACTCCAGGAGACCAGGGTTCATGTCCCTTCCCAGCCATGGAAACTTACTGGGATGATCTTGAGTGAATCATACTCCCACAGCCTAACGGGAAGGCAATAGCAAATCTCCTCTGAACAAATGTTGCCAGGAAGACCCTGAAAAAAGGTTACCATAAGTCAGAACTGACTTGAGAGCATGTAACAACAAGCAACACTGGTAAAATGGATTTTCTTCATGGTTTATTTTTGTTGATTAATGATTAGCAATCACTGCTAAAGTACATAATTTGCATGTATCAGTCCCCAAGTTCAGAGGGTCATGGGGAACTGCCTTATATTAACTCAGACAATTGGTTCATTCAGCCCAGTATTGCCAAAATGACTGGCATTTTTTTTTCCATATGTGAGGCAGGATTTTTCCTAACTGTATTTGAAAACACTGGAGGTTGAACTTGGCACCTTCTGCATGCAAAGCAAGTGTCTTGGCCATGGAAACCCACTAGGTGACTTCAGCCAAGTCACACTCTCTCAACACTGGAGAAAGACGAAGGAAAAACCCCTCTGAAAAAAATCTTGCCCAGAAAACCCTGTGATAGGTTCATCTTAGGGTTACTGTAAGTCAGAAACAACCTGAAAGCACTGAACAACACCAGACACAGATGGTGGTGAATTGTTATCAAATACACTCCACTTTTTAAAGATGCACTTCTCCCATGATTTGCTTTTATTCACTTCCTGTAATCTTACAGTTGGTTTCTTTAAAGGGATGAGGCCTTGCACAAGTACAACTGTCTGTTTCACCTAGACTTCTAAAAAACTGGAAACTTTTCTTACATGACATAGAAGATGAAACTGCCTTTGTTATACATGCTAAAATAATAATAATCTAATCTCATGCTTCAGAAGTAAGACAATTGCCAACGGGGCTGGGAAGCAATGTTTCTCCTGCTAAGCAGCCTTTCATATTTCAGAAGTTACGTTATAGATTTCCTCTTTCTTCTACTGGAGCCCTGAGCAAGGACTCTGAACGTACCTTGATGGATCAGTGGCTTGATCTGGTTTGGCAATTTTTTGATTCTTGACTCTTCTTCTTCAGTATTTCTTGTAACCTGTATTGAACTTTTGGCCCTTATTGGACCAGTTACATAAGCACACCCACACACTTCATAATGTAATTTATTCTCCTCCATTTGATTTGCTTGTGGCTTTGATTGAATAGATTCCCAACTTTGAAACCTTGCTGTGAGGCATTCATCTGCCAAAAAAGAAAGTATGGTGGGTCTTCAGGAAAAGGCAACGTGAATCTTTATTTAATTTTAAGCCACAGTTTGGGAGACAGTGAGTATGAAGATCTTTTTCTTTATGATATATAGACAAGCTTTTATTAACATTTTTATTTTCCACCCTATATTATTGGATCTCAGGGTGGCATATCATTAAAATAAATTTGAATGGTTTAAACAAATACAAAAGCATATTATCAATTTGATAAGTGAAAAGTGCTAAACCACCATGTGTTTCTACAGATTTGAACAAAATTATTTGACTCCAAAAGCTTTACAAAAAAGCCATGTCTTACCTTGGTTCCAGGATAAAGCCAGGCCTTGGAAGGGATGGCGTTCCACAGCAAGAAAGCCCTTTTCCACATCCTCACCTCATGTATTGTTCCCACTGGTGGAACACAGAAAGGGACTTCTCCAAAAGACCTCAGTCTTCTGATAGGCTTATATAAAGAGATGTTTCTTTAACAGGTGAAACCTCCAGCCATTTAGGGATTTAAAGATCATGACCAGTGTCTTGAACTGAGGTTGGATGTATATTGGTAGACAGTGTGGTTCCTTTAAAACTAATGTGATATGATTTCTGTGCAACAGGGGTGGGTAAGTACATGGGGAGGGGTCAAAGTTTGGGGGGGCTGCAAAATTGGGGCCCAAGCCTACATACAGTCCATGGATGAGCTTTGTCCCCTCTTGTTATGCAATATCAGGATTCAGCACCCAAGTCTAACTCCAAGTGACATCAGCTAGTAACTTCGTTTGGATATTAAACTGCGCAGGAGATAGGATAGAAGTCAATAGTACCCACAACTTACTACTCATAGGGCTCAACATTAATTCCCCAGACACTTTCTTGGACCAGCTCTGTAGACAGAAATAGAACCACAGAAATAATCCTGGAAGACACTGTGATCAATACTATTGAAAGCCACTGAGAGAGCTGTGAAGATTGACAGGGCAGAACTCCCCTGGCTTCCAGCTGAAGTAGTTGTCAATTGTGGCAGCAAAGGGCATTTCAAAACCATACTAAATCATCTGTTTCCTCAAAGTCTGAGGTTGCCCAGCCATTACATGCTCAAGCACCATGCCCCAAAAGGAGTTACCAGTTCTCATGTGCTTCTGGGTCCAGAGAGGTCCTCATTGGGATATTAAACTGGGCGGGAGATTGGGAAGCACTACAGCTTTTTTCAAAATGATTGGTACATTTCCCTGACAAAGCAAGGTGTCAGAGCATATTACTTGCATGTAGGGAGAGAGGAAAGGCACAAGTGATTGATACTTCCTGTTATCACATGGCTTGTGTAAAGGAAACTGAGTGGAGGCAAATGTACAAGCTTTTTCTATATCTGAAACATATATCTCTTTGGAAGCATACCTAATAGCCAGTATTTTTTGTTTTTCAATTAAAAAAGAGAAAGAAGGTATTTGGAGTCCTTGTAAGCATGATGGCCAAGTGTTAACAGCTGTCCAGTAGAGTGAGAGAGTTAACTTGTATTAATGACTTTGCTGGATAACACTAGCTGGTGACTTCTGGGTCATTGGCCTGATGAATCCACTCTGAGTTTTAATCTAAGGTTAGGCTAGGTCAAAGGAGCTAACGAAACTGGTGAACCCATGGGCATAGGAAGATAGGGTTGGGCATCTCGGATACCTCCTTTGTAGTTTGACTTACAGACTAGAGTATATTTACTTGTCTCACTAATAATGGGTGCCACCAAAACCTACTCCCCCCACATGTTCTGAAATAGGAGGAAGATATGTGGATGCAAATGTCTGAGGCTCATTCACATAATGTGAAGCTATAGAAACTCATTTCAGTGGGCATTACACCCAGATAAGCATGCATAAAATTGCAGTCCTATTTAGTTGTGGTAGCATCAGTATAGTTAAGCAAGCAATGTTTAAGTTGCCCAGATTTCCACTGATGAGTTAAAGAGTGTATGGCTGGATCTTTTCAGTTAAAATCTCTTGGTCTAAATAGTCCATAATTTTAGATCTGATAGAAATATTTTAATTATCAAAATTAACCAGAAGTGAAAGAGAAAAGCCCTTGAAAGTGTTTTGTAAATAGTTATTGTCTTTTAGTCTTGTGTCTTTCTGCTGGATTGCAGTTCTCTAAAATATCATGATTCCTTAATAAAATAGATAAAATAAATGCAAAAAGCAATACCTTAGAAAATTTTCACATCCACACTACCACATTTGAATAAAAGATGTCAAAATAGCTTCAAATTGTTAATTACTTGCTGTTGTTGTTGAGTGCTTTCAAGTCATTTCTGACTCATGATGACATTAAGGCGAATCTTTCATGGGATTTTCTTGGTAAGATTAGTTCAGAGGGGGTTTGTCTTTGCCTTGCTATCAGGCTGAGAGTGTGTGACTTGGCCAAGGTCACCCAGTGGATTTCCATGGCTGAATGAGGGTTCAGACCTTGGTCTCCAGTGTTGTAGTCCAACACTCAAGCCACTACACTGCATTGGCTCTCTTAATTAGTATGGATTATTAAAAGTGCATGTGCAGAAAATATAGTACAGCCTATGATTCAACCTAATTTAAAAAATGACTTCAAAAGCTTTAATAAATAAATAAATAATAAATAAATAAATAAATAAATAAATAAATAAATAATAAAATTAATAATTATATATAGGACAACAAAAATGAAACCAGAGGTTCCTTGGAAATTGCACTAATTAATAAAAAAAATTGTTAGTAAATTAATGTAGCCTCTGGCCTCATGAGTGATTATTAGAAGTATTAGAACAATAGTATCCAGCAGCTTTCTAGTACATATCATGTAACTACTGCATTTCTCTGTTACCAAGAATGATTCCTTCTTTTTCATGTTTTACTGTCTTAAGTTAGGTGATGAACCAGGCCTATTTTGTGTACAAAACTGTATACTCCTTTAGCAACCCATTTCCACTTTACATACATAACTGTGTTTGTGCACTTGTGTCCTCAGTACAGGAATAGATATAAATCTTAATATGTTAAGGTGACTTTAGAAAGTAAGTTAATTCATTTCAGATTGAAAATACATTAATATTACTCCCTTGTTACAACAGCTTTGCTGACTGTCACCCACTTCTGGGCACAATTCAAGGTGCTGGTTTTCACCGATAAAGCCCTATATGGGTCAGGTCCAGGTTATTTGAAAGACCATATTTTCTCTTATGAACTAGCTGGTTCTTTGAGATCTGCTGGAGAGGCCATTCCTTCACAGGTACATCTGGTAGGAACACAGGAGAGAGCCTCTTCAGTGCTGCCCCCAGGGTCTGGAACTCCCTTCTCAGAGAAGTTAAATTGGTGTCCTCCCCTTTTCTCAGACAAGGAAAGATTTTTCTTTCAGACAAACATTTGAAGATTAACTATATAAGGCTTGTCGTACCAAAATAATGTGCTGGATCTTGCTAATTTTTGTGCTGGTATGTGTGTGTGCATTTAAATTATATATGTTTTAATCTGGTTTTAATTTATTTATGATTTAATCTCATTTTAACTTTTGTATCTTCTGGATTTCTAACAATCCTCTTTTGTTTTTCAATTGTTTTTGTGAGCTTCTTAGAGGTCCAACCTGGAGAAAAGGAGGGGTAAAAATAAATAAAAGTAACAACGATTATAATAACTTCTACTACTACTGCTGCTGCTACTACTGTTAGGATAAAGAAAGGAAAAATGGTTTCATTTGCCAAAGTGAAACACACCAACTATTGAGTTATACCAATGTCACATTGGCCCTTTCTGCACTACACTGTTATAATGCTATTATTCCACTTTCCGCATCCTGTGAAATTCTAGTGTTTGTAGTTTACTGAGGCCAAAATGCTCTCTGGCTGAGAATTTTGAATGCACCTTCCAAAACTGCAAATCCCAGGATTCCATAGAATGTGGAAAGCAGAATAATAGCACTTTAACAGTGTAGTGTGGAAATGGCCATTGTCTCCACTGCATTTCTTGTGATTTAGGCTTGCATGCTTTGGCTATTTTTGATAAACTGTGAACATGAACTCTGCACTTTACAGACTGATTGGAGTGAAAACACAGTAAATAAACTGGAAATAGTCAACAGTGAGTGAAAAGTGAAGTGTCAGTGATCACTAGAGATGAGGAAATCTGTTTTGTTTTTCCTGCATTCAGAATTTAAACCTGGAGTTCTTTAACTTCTGAAACTACATAAATTTGTGGTTATTGGTAAGACCCATTTGTAACAGCCAAAATAGATAGGTAGAGTTTTTCCCAGCATGGGGGAGGCATGTTGTGTGTGCCTGCTATGTAACTGCTAAAGATGAGGAACCAAGAGATAGAAAGCATAAATCACCACTAGCAGGGTAGAGATGGAAAGAATATTCAAAAATATTGGGAAAAAAATGGAAAAACATATTGTTGCTTTTAATGTTGAGAAACCTTGACAAGAAGAATCCTGATGAGGATCTTTGGTGTTCAAGACTCCAAAGTTCAGCTCAAAATGTGCACATGGATGATCTGCATGATACTTACATCAGCAATATTTTTTTTTTTTTTTTGCAGAAAATGCTGTTTTCTGTGCAAAACAACCATGTGCGAATTTTGCTCTGAAGTCCAGAGTAGCAAATAGGTGAAGACTTTCTTGCAAGGAAGAAAAAATCTAAAATTACTTCCTTTGAGAAGAAACTTAGAGAAGAATTATATCCTTATAGCAAGGCTGCATAGGCAGGGATTCAAAGCCAAACTTCTAACAGTTAAGCTCTCAAAAGCCTTGAGTGTTGATGGACAAATCGTTTCCATTTGTCCCACTCTAAACTGCTAAAAACCTCAAGTTCTCTACATCTTGAAAATGAATACATTTGCCAGTATTGTTACATTCTTCTCAAAAATGAATTGCAACAAAATTCTCACCCGTTCCCTATCTTTGCCCTCTAATGCCTGTGGAGCCCCCTCTCCCCTCTTTTCATGTGTATTCCTGTGTGTGTGTGTGTGCATTCATGTCACTGGTTGACTTATGGTGACCCCATGAATTTCACAGTTTCTCTGCTGAATTAGAAAAATGTTATCCCCCTTTTAAAAAAAGTTCAGCATGTTTGTTTCCCAAATCTTTTTTTGTTCAGCAGGAACAGTTTGAGAATATAAAACATTTTTTAAAAAAAGAAAAACACTGTTTTTTTTTTCAGAATTAAGTATCTCAGCTCAGAAGAGTGAAGAGACTTTTTAAATCATCAAAAGGATTAGTTTTCATGGTTGAAAGGGTTCCTATTAATAAGAGTGTACACCATTCCCCCTTCTCTTTCTCCTCTCTCTTGATGAATTGGAATTAACCGTTCTGTTGTGTCTTCTTTTGCCCGAGGCACACTATAATAATGTCACATTGTAGGCTGAATCCAAAAGGTTCTATACTGATGGTCCTCATCTTTTTAATATTGAAATAATAAGGTATTTTCATTTTTGAAAGCCAAGACATTGAATAAAGATGATGCTTAAACAATGGAGACTATACCTCTTCAGCCCCTGGACCTTGCAACCAGCGACAAAGCCATTCAAAATCAGTGACTATTCAGTTTGAAATCAATGAATTAATGAGGAATGCCAAATTTTCATTTAGTGAACTGCATTATTGACTGTCTGATGCATAGTAAATGCAGCTTACACCGACCAAGGATCAGGCATGTCTTACTCTGTCACTAGGACTGCTGGAAAGAATAGAAAGGAAGACTGAAGGAATTATATCCAAGAAAGTCATAATCTGTTTACTGTGGGATGCTTTGAGGGTTTATGTCTATCATAGAATGTGCTTTTCCCTCATCTCTGTATTTTGCACTTCACATGTTGTGACCTTCTTATTGGTCATTGGAAGGTAAACACAAGTTTAATTTGAGAGTCTGATGAAAAACATATCACTGGGAAATTCCCATTGTTAGATGGGAAGGTACATTATGCATAGTGATTAGGCATTTCCCTTAATGCCTAATTTGTCCACCAGTATGATGTAAAACTACTTAACAGTCTGAGGAAAAAGAGTCTGAAGTTAGAATGA
Source organism: Ctenosaura bakeri (assembly GCA_948474755.1). NCBI lineage: Eukaryota > Metazoa > Chordata > Lepidosauria > Squamata > Iguanidae > Ctenosaura > Ctenosaura bakeri. Next base: position 429,943 of record CAOLHI010000710.1, read on the forward strand.
TTTAATAAAGAAATAGAAGTGCCCATCATGATATGATATATTTTCCATAATTTTTGTATTTTTCTAAATAAATAAAATTACTATTCTATTTTATTTTCTTTATTAAAATATTTATATCCTTCCCCATGTTCAAGGACCTTAGAGCAGCATGTAATATAATCACGTTAAACAGAAAAGCAATTTAAAACAGACTGTAACTTTAAACAGACTAACTTAGACAAACTAAGGGAAAGAAAACCTTTACCAAATTAAAATGGGACATTCACACGTGCAGATTTGGGTGGAACCAATTAGGCTGCAAAGGCTTTAATACAAAGCCATGTTTTTACTTAGTGCCATAATGGCGTTACCATTAGTGCCAAATGGACTTCATTAGCACTTACAAATACTTTTTGAAAATACGCTGTCTATGTTTCTGAAGTGGGAGGTGCAAAGTAAAGAATCTGGAAAAGGACTTCCATCTTGTCTGTTGGCTTTTTATGAGTCATGCCATGTGCATTTTAACAGTAATTTTAACCTTTATATCTCTGTGCCACTGATCTCAACTGACCGAGAGCAATATTGCTCTTTGCCTTTACTACCTCAGGCAGTCTGGAATAAAAAGAGGGCAAATCCTGCCCCCAAAGAAGAAGAAGAAGAAGTGGTTACTTTATACATAAAAAAAAGGTTTGCATGTTTCTTCAGATGGTTTTGATTTGAAGGGAAAAAAATAAATGATTCTTATTCTTGTCTTATTTCAGAGAAATAAGCAGTAGAGTGTGTTGTATGTACAGTGAAAATGGCAGCAACGAAGAATAATTTTGCAGATTTGAATATTAAGTATCTGTGGCTAATTATATTTGAAATTCTGGGCTGTTAAAACAACCTACTGCTGAAACTTTACTAGCAGCCTTCCCAAATCCTCCACACCCTTGACCCACTTACATTTCCTGTTCAGTGGTGGGAGAGTAGAACTCAGTATTTCACACTTGCCTAGATTATAATTTATATAGCTAAGAAATATAATGAACATTTCATGTAGTGCTAAAAAATGTTCAAGGTGTCTTCTTCCTGGGAGTGTTAAGTACAGAAGCTTATGCTATGTCTTGTGTAACCAGAAGGTTTATATGACCTTCAAAGAAAATAAGGTAACCTGGGATATTCTTTCTTGATACATCAAGTACAATGGTTGGATTCTTTTGATGCCACTCATGGGCCCAAATTCTGCCCTTTCCTTGATTTAATAAATCTTTTGCATTTTAGCCCTGTCAAATGCCCATCCCATCTCAGTGGCAAAAATAACATGCTATTATGGCTTGAATGAAATGCAATTCATCCCCAAGTGTTAATTTATTATATAAGTTGCACAGCAGCACACATCTCCTTTGATATTCACAAATGTTTCCTGATACTGTGGTTTTTATCTCCAGGAGGCCACTACTTCCATATGATTTCTAGAAAGATCATTATCATTTCAATCAGAGCTCTGTTGCAATTTGGATGATGAGATGGATTGGCTGACTTGCATAATGCCAGAGACTTGTTACAAATTAATTTTGAAATGATCTGGATACAGAGAGAACTCGAATAGTCACTGGGGTTTTTTTGGGTTTATTTTTAATATAGCCCCATTGAGGTATTTGGCAAAAATGACCAATGAACAGAATCTCTTTCATTTGTTTCTGGAAATAGGATGTGTTTTCCTTCCAAAAAATACAGTCTACCAAATATGGTTTCTTCTCAACATTCTCACAATTTTATTAGCTGTCATAGGAGAATTCTGTAGTAAATCAGGCTGCAAGCCTATAACAATATACCTGGAGATAAGCCCCACTGATATCCATGAAAATTCCTTCAGGACTATGCTGTTAGACATCCCTCTCCACACACATACAAGGACAGGGTCTTTTAGAGAGCTAGTGTTTCCTCTGAACATAATTGCAGATAAGCTTTGAATATTAGCAGTGTTGGTCAGTCCAAGAAGCAGTGATTACATACCCTTGTTGCCTTTGGGATAAGAAAGAAAATATGCCCAGTCACAATAAAAGAGAATCTCCTTTTCTCTTGTAGCTGGGTGGTTGGTTAACTAACTTGCTGGAAGCACTTGGAACATCTTTTAGCTCTAGTCAGCTACTAATAGTTGTCATATTATGAATCAGAATGGTGATAAAGGGCTGGTGATATCTGTTCTGCCCAATGAATCATGCTTGCCTGATAGACAAGGGACTTTTTAACTTCTTTCCATCCAAGCTGAACATAAGCAGAGGGTTCAATAGGAACTTCCAGGGACGGACCTCAGCTGTGGACTCTCATTTTCCATATCTGCCCTCCAATATTAGAACAAACAGGGACAGAGCAACCTTCGTTGCTGTTCTGTCTGACAGAAAAGATTTTGAACAGACATTTGCCTCTTTCTTACCTATACAAGTAAGAGGTGTTTTTGAGATTAGGGGACATGCTGAAGGCCTTATAGGAAAACCCCTCACATAACTTTTTTCTTTTAAATTACAGCAGCAGAAGAAATACTACCAATTGTTTGAATTGCAGCTCCCCCAACCCTGCCTTCTGCCTAATGTCATTCTTTGGGTTTCTGTCTACTCCTGGAATGCTTATAGGGTCTCCTAATACTTGTTTCAGTCCATCTGGAGAAAAAAAAACTATGAATATGAACCACTCTGGGTTTTGACACTATCTGACAGTTTACCAGCTGATTGACACTGAGGATCAACATAAGGTACAATGTCAAGCAGTCAATTCTGCAGTCTCAGCAAAGCCAGGTAGAGACCCATGAGTGAAAACTTGTGACAGACAAGACAAAGTGGGGCCATGAAGCCTGACAGACAAAGAGGAGCTACTGACTTCCCTCACTGAACTGCTGTTCATATCGACAGATTTATGTATAAACATATTGGAAAAAAATATATAGACAGGAGGCAATTCCTCCTGAAATCAAATTATTTGTCTAGAAAAGAATTTTGTCTAGAAAAGAATTTGTCTAGAAAAGAATTCTGCTCAGAAATGTGTGTCTACTGGCTATAATGGCCCCTAACTTCCTTTAATTCTCCCATTGCTTGAGATGTTACTACATTTTTGTGAGTGCAGTGCTGAATTAGTCAGGACAAGGGAAAGGAGACACCCACTAAGTGCAGACTTGATACAGATATCAGAGTGTATGGCCCTGTCAGTGCTGAACTTACCTCCTTTCTCTTTTTCTACTTACACTAAATCTGCAAACTTATGTAAAGGTCTGATTTGACATAATTATTCTGGGTATATTTTTCTCCTCTGGTGGAACACCATGACTCAAAAACAATGTTAGATTGGCAGAAAGTACCTTTGTGCATGATGGTATCCACATTTTGTCTTGCAGATTAGACTTCAGTAACAAATTATTGCTTATATTATAGTAACAAATAATTGCAAATTATTGGTCAGAGTAATTAGGAAATGGTATGGCTGGAAATGGGTGGCACTTACCTTTTGAAAATCAAGTAGGAAAAAATACTTGAGATAATATGTGTGGGTTGGGGTAGCTTTTTAAACTTCTCTCCTCTGCTCTTTTCCTTTTCCCAGAATCTTTATGGTTTTCTAGACTGTGCCCTAGGCATTTGTCTTGGGAGTCATTTCCAATTATGAAGAAAGCAAATAGGATTGGCAGGGGGAAAGCCTTGAAGCCTAAATGAGAGTTCAGAGCAGCTTGACAACTAGTATTGCTCATGATGTATTTCAGTTTTTGGGAGAAAAGAACACTGAGAAGTATACTCTTTTGAAGTTGACTAAATGGCAGCAAGAGATGGCAAAGGTTTAAAGATGAAGTCATATGTGCTTCTTCCCCATTAATCACAATAAAAGTTGGCAAATTAATGCATTCAGAATTAATTGGGACATTAATATCCAGAAAATACCTTGTAAATATCACATATTCCTTCCTCCCCGCATATGTGTTTGCATATGATTTTTTGAATTGCAATCTAGCCAAAATTATAGGCAGACTTTGCAGAATGAGATGACATATCCTGCTTCATAGAACTTCCTCTGAATGGCACAAATTGCTCATTAATTATTATATTCTTATATGACATAAAATATTGTAGGGAAGTATTAGTAAATATATCCCACAAATCAAGTACAAAGTCAAGCTTCTCTCTCACATTGCTAATTCAACTGTGCAGTCTCATCGGATCTGAGAACCTAACTGATACTTTTTAAAAACAGAACAGGATCTAGGCCAGTGGTCCTCAACCTTCCTAATGCCACGACCCTTTAATATAGTTCCTCATGTTGTGGTGACCCCCAACATAAAATTATTTATTATTTACAATGCCTCCCCCCACCCCGGCAAAGGCCGCCTCGCCGGCCAGGAACAGGGAGAGTGGGCAGGAAGAGAAAGAGGAGCCGCGTGTCTCCCCCATGAAAAAACTCCGAGACACCCTCCCCCCGGGCTCTGCTTCTGGTTCGCTCTCGTTTCTGCTGGAGGGGGCAGTGTGGGAAAAGTTTCCAGAGTGTTGACCCTGGCCGGGGGGGGGAGGAATCCCAGCGCCTTTGTCTTTTGCGCCGGGGGCAGTTCGCCCCCCTAGAAAAGCGCCGCCTTGCACCCCCCGGCCCTTCCATAGCACCCCCTTCATGGCGAGTGGGGCAGGGGCTGTGGTGAGGAGGGGGCCTGCCCCCCATGCCACCGCCACCACCCCAAGCTGGCCCGTCAGACGGGAGGTTCTCCCAGTAGTGGAGAAGGGGAGCGATTTCAATCCCTTCTGAACAGGGGACAGGAGGACGCGAGCGAGTGGCTGCACTGCGGGAGGAAGGGGTGGGGCGGTTGCGCTACCAGGAAGCCAGCTGCGGGATGAAAGAGCAGTGAAGAGAGTGCCTCGCACAAGAACCTGCTTGCGTGAGTGGCAGCCCCCACCTCCACGATAAGGTAACATGCGGAAAAGGCCCAGGAGTGGTGGTGCGCGAGCCACACGCTCGCATCCTCTGCCCCCTTTGGCAGGAGTGCATGGAGCCTCACGCGCTCCTGCCAAAGGGGGCAGGAGGATGCAAGCACGTGGCTCACACTTGCGCACCACCACCGAGGAGGAATGGAGCCTAAGACCATCGGAAATATGTATTTTCCGATGGTCTTAGGCGACCCCTGTGAAAGGGTCGTTCGACCCCCAAAGGGATTGCGACCCACAGGTTGAGAACCGCTGATCTAGGCAAAGTATATACAAGTATCACACGGCGAGGGGGCACTTTGCCTTCTGGCCCTTTTATTAGTAGATGTCTGGTTTTCTTAGTTTTTGTAGGAGGGATAGAAATGACCTCCAAAGCTATATAAGTAAAATCAAACCAATAAAATCAAGTTGAGGGGGAAAACTGAATTTGTACTTTGTTGTAACTCAGAAGTACCTGGGATGTGGATTTATGAAAGACTGGCAGAAAAGTTTCTGTTTCTCTCTCATGTGTTGAGAGGAATCTCTCCCTGCCCCTCACAGCCACATTATGTATGGTGGCATCTTTCAACTTATTTTGAGGGTTCATTGTTTTCTCAAACAACTGCTGTTTGGGATCTCCATCTAAATAAAAACTATGGGAAATTTCAGCCAGTCAGTGATTGTATGGTGAGTAAGGTGATGTCGTGACAGGAAGCTGGTCCAAAACAAAAACAAAAACCCAGCCTTTAAGAACAATTACAAAATGGCCTTCAGGCACCCCCTTAATAAGAGACTATGCAATGTCCAAAGTTGTCAAAATGAGGACATTTTTTTTCTGTTTTGCTCCCATACATCCCCAATAATTGACCTCTTTTTTTGAATAATTTTGCTCCTGCTGCTCCTGCTGCTGTTGTTATGTGCCTTTGTTTGCAATTCATGCCAATGCTACAGTGACAGGGTCTTGTAGGCAAGGTTTACTCAAATGGCGTTTGTCATTGCCTTTCTCTGAGGCTGAGAGAGTTTGACTTGCCCAAGGAGGTTTCCATGGCCAAGCAGGTGTTTGAAACATAATCTTCTACAGTCCTTGTTCAGCACTCACATCACTATACCATGCTGGCTCATTTTTAGCATATACACTCAAAAAAAATTCTGAACATTTGAGTATGTTCCAACTGAAGTGCATTAAATAGCATGGAAGGTATGAATTTACTTTGCATAGTGAAGATGTGCTTGGATGTTCACTTGCTGTGCTAGCAAAATAACATAGCTGTGCAATAAAACAATATAACAAAACAATTGATTTTGACAGAAATCAGTATTGTAAATAGAGCTGTTGCAGGAGTGACAAATTGTATAGAGGCTCAATCTGTCTTCAGGCCATTCACATTACAGACTCAGCCATCTCAATCTGTTCTCATATGTGACAAACAATATGTGAAAACATTTCAAACTCAATAGGAACGTGTCCCTAGACATAGCCATTTACTCAGTGGATTAGGAAGAAGGGGTGTCTGTATCCAAAACTATGTATTCTAAGTACTTTTTCTATTCTGCAGGTATGCTTACTGAAATAAATGCAGCATTTTAATTCCAGTAACAAAACTGTGTTGATAGCTTATGTACTAAAGTATTAATGTCAGAACTCAGAAATATTAGCATGATCTAATTTGTTAATTTATTTGTTAAAATATTAGACCTTTAATTAATTAAACTGTTAAATTAAAAAAACATTTCAAATTACTAAAAATGGCAACTAATGAACTTAAGTAATGAGTACCATTAGTAATTACTCAAATACAATGATGCTGATATCTAGCAATTAAAATAATGAGTTTTAAAACCATTGTTGGCAAATGTTAATGAATTATGGGTAAGAAATTAATTTAAAATCGTTATCTCAGAGTTCTATTAGTTGTGGGGATTGTTGCATTTATTACATGTGTCAGAGCACCTTCAACTTGACTAGAAGTCCAAGGGCTTATGCAGTTTGTCAGGCTCACAGGCCTGAGGCCCTGCACAGGACAGCTGCTGAAAGGAAGGGAAAAGGAAGAGTACAGCTATTGATGTTCTTGCATTCTGTTACTGGGTGTAACGTTCAGTGCTTCTGTCACTTCGTGCTGTCCTTGGGCTTGTTTTCTTAATCTGTGCTTCGCTGTTTAAAAACCTCATTTGTCTCCTGCCACTGCCATTCGTGCTCCCCCTTGCACATTAATTGGAACAGGAACATTTCATTTGTATCTTGATGATAAATAGATCACTCCAGTGGTGATATGAGTAGCAGAAACATTTTAAAAAGTGCACTGGTATTCAAACAAAAAGGCTTACATGCATCCATTATTATAATAGGATAATTGAATGGAATAATTAGATCATAGTGCCAGTTTACAAAAATCACATCTTCCTCATACCCTCCAATATGTCAGTGATGAAGACCGGGATGTGTGTGGCCAAGTAATGTCAAAGAGTGGTCAAGACAGCAGAGGTTATTCATGAGGAAGAACATACAGTCTAGGAAAGGCTGCAGCAGTTTGCTTTTGCCTAAGCCTCCTGGGAAGGTCTGCTCTCCCCTCTGCTCTCCTCTCTTCTCTCAACTGCAAAATTAATAGACTGTAAACTACTTTTGTACTTTGATCTCAGTTTGCAGAAACTGAAGACAAAGGGGGAAGTGGGAGGGGGAGGAGAGAGAAACTTGGCCATTTTAAAAGCAGCTGCAATAGTGAGTTGACAAGGGATTAATTGGAACTATCCCTATCAAACCAGGACAGTTGGAGAGTATGCTTCATCATTATTAACTTTGGAATATGTGGGCTGCTGTAGACTTCTTGTTAGGCTACCTTGGTGTAGGGGTCTATATGAGCAAATTCATTCATTTAATCATTCATTCATGCATTGTTATACAGCATTTCAGCCAAAAAATAATAATTATGCAACACTTTAAAAAAGACACTCTCTGCCCAAAGGTGAAATGCTAGCAGGGGCAGAGAATAAACAGAACTACTCAACATATTCTTTCTCTCAATCTTCTCCCAAAAGGAAGACAGTGCTCAACCTGGGGGAAATGGAACAAATGATGCAGTAGAGGAAAATGCAGCATACAGTAGGTAAAGAAGTAATACAGGAATACTTGGCTACTCTAAATGATTTCAAGTTTCCATGACCAGATGAATTGCATGCAAGGGTACTAGAAGAACTGGCAGAAGTAATCTCAGAACCACTGGCAATAATCTTTGAGAATTCCTGGAGAGCAGAAGTCCAAGCAAACTGGAAGAGGGCCAGTGTTTCCCTAATCTTCAAAAAGGGGAAAAAGAGAACCCAAACAATTACTGTCCAATCAATCTGACATCAGTACTGAGAAAGATTCTGGAGCACATCGTTAAACAGTGTGTGAACACTTAGAAAGGAATGCCTTGGTCACTGAGAGTCAACATGAGTTTCTTAAAAATAAGTTGTGCCAAACTAATCTTATATCTTTTTTAAAAAATAAAGTTACAAGCTTGATAGATGAGAGGAATGCTGTGGGTATAGCATATCTTGATTTTCCTTTGACAAGATCTCTCATAGTATTCTTTGATGAGTCCTCTGTAATATTCTTGCAAATAAGCTAGTAAAATGTATCCAGTTCTGGGCATTACAATTCAGGAAGTATACTGTCAAGCTGGAATATGTCCAGAAGAGGGCAACCAAAATGGTAAATGCCCGGAAATCATGTCCTATGAGGAGTGGCTTATGGGGCTGGGTATGTTTAGCCTGGAGAAGAAACAGTTCAGGAGGTGACATGACAGCCCTGTTTAAATATTTGAAAAGTTGTTAATATGGAAGACGGAGCAAGCTTGTTTTCTGCTGCTCCAGAGATTAGGATGTGGAGCATTTTGTTTGAATGAAGGAAAAGAGGTTCCATGTAAACATTAGGAAGAACTTCTTGATGGTAAGAACTGTTTAACAGTGGAATATACTGCCTCGGAATGTGGTGGAGTCTCTTTTCAAGGTTTTTAAAGAGAGTCTGGATGGCTGTCTCTCAGGAGTGCTTTGATTATGTATTCTTGCATGATGGGGAGTTGGACTGGATGGCACTTGTGGTCTTTTCTAACTCTTTGATTCCATGATTTTACAAATACAAGGTGATGTTAATGCCTCAGGTCATAAAGCATATTTATATCATTGTGGGCGTGGGATAGAATGTAATGGAATCCAGGAGAATTATGTCCCTTTCTCTAAATTTGCAAAGGGCTAAGTAAGATGGTACAGGTCTTTCAGATCTTTACAATGGTCAGTTAGTGCTGAAGGGTGCAAACAGTAAATCTGTTTACCAAAAGTCAGTTTCCCTGGGTCAAAACTCTCTCTGACAAGATTTCTTTTGTTGACAAGATTTCTTTTGTTGAGTAGGGAGGACTGTTGTACTGTTATGCAGTGCACCATAAAGCAAATCGTTTATTTTGTTCATGCTTCTGGATGATTGGAATTTATGAATCTAATGCTGTTTGCTCTTCCTAGTCTTCCTTTGTATTTTCTTTGTTCAAGAACTATGATGTATAAGTCCCTTACTATACGTCCAGGAAGAGTGAAAAGTTCTGCAACTGGTTTGAGGACATTGCCTTTTCTAATGTCAGATTTGTGTCTATTTATTATCTCGTGCAGAGACTGTCCCATTTGTCCAATGCAGAGTGAAGAGGGTCTTGTTAGCATAGGATGCCATATATAATATCAGAAGAACCAGTAAATGCTTTTCTGGTGTTGTGGGTGATGTTATTGGCCCTTGTAATATTGCTCCCAGAGTAGATGTGGAGACTCCACTCTGGTTTGTGGCATGGTCTTGTCTCTGTATCCATGTTATGTATCCTGTTTTAATTGAATAGTTTAAGGTCTGGATGTTGTTTGTAGGCCAATAAAGACCTGCCTCCCAGAGCTTGTGAAATCGCCCTTTTATTCTCCAGAATTGGTTATAGCTCATTGATGATATGTTTGAGTGGTCTCAGTGGGAGACTGTAGGTGTTAACTCTGGATATTGTCATTTTGTGTTTACATAATATAACCATATATATCCTAAGAGAGGTATATCAATATTGTTAGGATATCATAGAAGAGATATGTAGCATGCCTGTAATTCAAAACAGCTATGATTTGAAAAGTATGCACAAGGAATGATTTCGTGAGTCTAATCTAATGCCCATTTTTTTCAGACTCTACAAAGTACATGGGCCATAGGTGAACTCAGTTACAAAGATTTTAATTTCATTTTAAGTCATTCTTTGTTCATATTATTCATTCTGTCATAATCAATATTTTCTGCTAAATGTATAAAACTGGAAGGTAAGAATTGAGGTGAAATGCTTGTAAGCATATCTCCTACTTTCAAACAAAAAAGTGAAAACAACTGCAGCAAGGTAAATGAAAATAAATCTCATCATAGCCCAAATGCATTTCCTCCTTCTTGTAACATGCAATAGTTTATCTGTAAATTGCAGACACGATAGGAAGGAAAATAGAATATAGAATGAATTGGCTTAAACCGCAGTTCATAGAAGTGGCTGTGGAAGAGTTATTATGGTTCTAATCTAAAAATCAATGTTAGCTCTGTGTACATAGAAGAATCAATACGCAGCAAAGAGTGCTCTGTAAGGAAAAGTCTTTTTGATTCTCTATTTGGGATCTTCATGAAAACATTCATTATTTAAAAAGCTTAGCAAACACTGAGTATGCTCTGCAATTTTATCTCTTCTCTTCTTCTCAGTGGGCATGTGCTAAAATTTTTGCAATGCTTGTTAGAATTGTTCAGCAGTTAAAATATACAATGAAGTGAAGGCAATATGAAAACCCACTGTCACCAATTATGGACAATCCTACCAAAAAGTGCTGTGAAAGGATGTGTGTGCCACTTCATGGCTGTTTTGTACAGAAATGAATCTGTTTTCTGTGGAGCATTCAGCTCATCAGTTAGAAGAACAAAAATGTGACTACAAACATCTGCCTGTGAGCATACAGTATATATTAGCACTAAATGTTTCTTTTAAAAATTAAGAGTAAAGTCCAGAGGTGTGAAACCAGGATGAGTTTATTTTTATCCTTTACTTTCTGGTGGGGGGCCAAATAGCAGCTACCAGGAGACAAGTTTTATTTTATTTACTTTATTAAAATATCCAAATGCATGAAACATAAGAGTAACAATATGAAACACAACAAGAGAAAAGAGAAAAAATAGATAACAGCAAAATACAGGGAGCTCTGGTGGCACAGTGGTTAAATGCCAGTACTGCAAGCCACAAGGTTGTGAGTTCGATCCTGCCGGGCTCCAAGGTTAACTCAGCCTTCCATCCTTTTGTAGGTCGGTAAAATGAGTGCCCAGCTTGTGGGGGCATGTATAGAAATGTTTCCAAATACATGCTATTTGTAAGTTGTTCGCCGCCTTGATCCATATGAAGAGGCGGGAGACAAACAAACAAACAAACAAACAAACAAACAAATAAATAAATAAAGACAGATAATAGAAGAATGAAAGATAAAAGTGATTCCCAGTCTTCTCAACAGCAGTTTTAACCCCTATTAATCCATAAAGCCTTCCATTCTTCTCTTACACAGTAAATCACCAACCTCCTTTCTGTAGACTACATTTGTTAGTAATCTAAATCAAAATTCATATAATGTATATTTAGCTTATATAAAGACAATCAGTAATTATATATACTCATTAGAAAGTGTCAGTAAACTTTATTAACACCCATCAGCTATTACTGTTAAATCTCTCCTACATTAAATTAAATTGAACCTTATCACTCTTCCTACTTTCCCATTTAACATCAGTCCATCATAACATCATGGCATCAGCTGTGTCTCCCAACCTTCTAAAAAAAAATGTATTCTTTCCTTCATTTTTGTTATAAATTATTAACTTTTTAAAAGTAATTCTTTTTCTTTTCTTATTTTTACCTCTTCCATAACCACCTCTGTATACACACTACTCCATCACCCAATTAATATCTTAAACTGGAGCAACCAATCCTTATTACTGTCTTCCTTCACCCTTGGTTTTCTGCCAAACCCCCTCACTTGTATATATTGAGCATCGATCGTGACACAAAACCTGAGAGGACTTCTTTCCATTACAAACTCTCCTGTTAGTCTTGCCTTTTTTACTTTCATTCCCCATTTCCTGAAACCCAAGCAACCACCAGCTTTAAAGCTTTCTTCCCAGTCTCCCCACAATGCCCATCTCTCCTCTGTGTTTTCTGATTTTCTTCTCCACGACCTTTACTCTGATGCACTCAGCACTCTCTCCAAATAAGTCTTCACCACTGTCTCCCCCCTTTATTATAAATCACATACTTAGTACATTGATACATACTATTACAATATTACAATATTATTACAAGTGAGAAAATAAATCAACAATTGCCTTTTCTGCCTGTCCACTCCTGCCCCTCCCCACAAATGGCTAACAGAGGATCGAGACCCCATTTATATCAAAAAGAGTTTTCAGAGATATGGGATATAACCCTAAATTTATCACATCTTCATATCCAGATTTTTTTAGTTTTCTCAATCACCTTCATTACAATGTAGCAACCTTGCAGCCCCATGCATTCCATGTGATAGCTCTCCCAGGCAAAGCAAACTCCATTTTCTAAAAACAAACTAGTCTTTTCTTTAAGTGCATCCAAAACCAACCAAAGTTACAATTTTAAAAAGTTACTTTCATCATTTCAAATTTCTGTGTTCTTTGTTCGCTTTAGAGCACTATTTTTTCCTCATTCTCCCCACACGGATTTATAAGATTTTCTGCTTTAATTTACTATCTTGAAGTTTCTTAAAAATAATCCTCAGCATTTTACATATTAATCTGAAAGGCAGGAAACTCACCAAAAGGACTGGTATAACCACTGAGTCAAAGATTCCTTTTTAACATTAAATAAAAATGTTAATAAAGAAATAGTTGAAAAAGAAAGTGTGGTAGTGTCTTAGTATCCATTAGGAATACATGCAGCAGGATGACTTGATGGCTTTGTCCCATCATCTCCCCTCATTTCACTTCCAATCAACTGCAACAGTTCTCAGGAGTTTAAGGATTTTTCCAGACAGAAGTGGGCAAACCTTGTTCTCCCTTTATTCCAGGGAGAAAACTACCAGTCAGAACTTGCCTCCAAACTGCAGATTCTCACTGCTGCTGCTCAATGTTTCTCAGAGCCCTTGGAAACAGATCTCAGCTGCCCATTACAACACCTGAAAGTCTTAGGAGACAAATTTAATTTGGAAAATGGCATAGGGAAAGGCTTAAATATGTCCTCTTCCATGGACTTGCTTACATCCCCCTCCCATACAAACAGCATTGCTGCTATTTTAAAAAATGGGGAAGGATATTCTGATGATAGAACTCCAATGTCATGCCTAGATTAAGTTTACTAAAACATTGCAGAGATGGTAAAAGGGTTGCTATCATCTGTTGTTTCCCTGCAAAGGATTTTGTAGAACTGATGTTGAAAAAGAGTGTTGTTCTGTGGTTAGCAAGAAGGTTGAGACTCATAGCTGCATTCAGCATTTAGAAAGTTGCATTTAAAAATAATTAGTTACAATTACAGCTGCAAGGCCACCCAAAGGATGTTGCAATATCAGGCCAAGTTCCAGTTTAGTGTAGTGGAAATCTGTGCCAGTGAGATCAATAGCAACAATGGGCAGGTTTTCCCTGGAGTGTAACAAAGCTAATAAATTACACACCAGCAGGAGATTCAAGATTAAAAAAAAAATCTTTTACTCAGCCTGGGCTGAATCCAAGAGACATCTGGTGATACTTGCACAGATCAGATGTGCCAGAACAAAGACAAGCATATACATTAATGCTTCCCATAAGAAAAGGAATTTAGCATGCTGTGTTACATCACTTCTATGTAAATCTGGTGGGTTTCGGGTATCAGGGCCCTGTCATGTAGCAGCCCCCTAAGCATCAGCCACTTAGCACCTATCTGTTATTTATCCAAAGTGGGATCTGCTTACATTCTGTACTCTGGGAGGCTGGCACTGCTATCTGCTTTGTTATCTGAAGTTTACATTCCATTCCCAGTGCCTTTATGTCTCCAAGATCAAGCTGCTGCTTCTGAAGGCTGATACCATTTCCAGGTGGCTTCGTTAATAACAAAGCAGACTGGTAGCTCAAGGGGCACTGGGGGAAACTTTGCAAAGGCTGGGTCTTTTTTCCTTTATACTATTAAATCCCATCATTCTCAAGCCTCCAGGCTTCTCTGTCAACATTAGGCCAGATCCAACACTTTCACAACAAAATTTGGCACAGCTTTGAGTTCACCAGGTGCATTATGGTCAATTATCTCTGTCCCATAAGTGAGAGGGAGGGTTCTGTGTGTTCTGCGCCTCCAATCTCTGAGAAAGAGCAACTGTTTTCTGCAATGTTTTTTATGCTAACAATAGATTTCTGGCCTTTAAAAAAGAACTATATTACTTTCCACTTTAGCTACTCTTTAAAAAATAGAACACTGAAAGGCTCACCCCATGGTACAAATTACCAACCACCTCATCATTGCTTCAGCACTCACAGCACATGAGATACAGCAGGACCCACTGCTTGAACTATGTGATATACTTCTTCTACTGTTTAATGAGGCCACACCTTATAGCTATAGATGTATGAATAAGTTAGTTTTACCAGAGAAGAAATAAAACTATCCAACATTAAGTTACCATTACGATGTACTGTTGCTATATCTTTGTTATGGAGGAAAGGATTAGTTATTAGTTGTCTGCAGAAGCTGGAACTCTAGTTTTAAACATTTATGTGTTGGTGTTGATCATTGATATGAAGATATTAATTCACTGTTAATGTTTGGAAGGTGGACATTTATTCCACTGCATTAAAAGTTAATGAATTCAGTAATTAAATCATTAGTTTGGGGGGGGGGGACTCAACAACCTCTGGATTATAAAGAGAATGTCATGTTTAGTTGCCTCCTTCCAAACTGATCTCTCTCTTTTTAAATGTTAAGTTACTTTCCCTGACTTGGCACTTCTCCATTGCATTAAACTATACATCCTACAGTCTGATGGCTAGGGATAGAGTATTTGTAGCTCATTACATCTGGCAACTGTTAGGTTAGGGAAGGATGTTTTAAAGTTTGGATCAAGCAATTAAGTTTGGTCACCGATATGCATCTCTCATTCTTCCACACCACTCAGCTGCACCAATATGTGTATCATTCACTAATTCTTTAAACATTGTGATTTACTTGTCAGGATTGGACTGGAGAATAAGGAACAATCCATTTGCTTTACTGGAGAGACTAAAGTATGTCAGCAAAAAGTGGAACCAGTTGGTTGAGAATTCTTACTCAGAAATATTTTGAATGCCTCTTCTTGCATGTGTTTTCCAGCACTGTCAAATAACCCACTCACTCTGATTCACAAAAGCATAGTCTGCAAAGGTAACTGCTAGAGCACATGTTTTGCAGAGACTAGTGATCTGAAGTTCAGCCCATGCCATTTCTAGCAACCCTAGTGCTCTTACTTCTTTTCAGTCTTAGCAAACAGCTTTTCTAATCTTTTTTAAAATACACAACAGGCCAACATTAAAGCACATGATACTCCATTTTCTCTCGCTACTACCACCCTGTAGTTAATAAGGAGACAAAAATGCTTATTTGTTGCTCCACAGGAAGAGTGATTGCTCCCAGTTAGGCTTCACTGGGGAAGGGGGAGTGCATAACACTTAACATAACTAGTTAAATGTAGCTATTTTTTTTCCAAACGCTCATAGTGAGTGCAGTTAATCAACAGACTGAATTACTTGTTTCCAAGTTCTGGTTATTTATAGCTAGTTACTTCCCAGGTGTACATATGTTCCTCCGTCAAAGATTCTTTTGTGACTCTTGGCAAGACCTCATCTCTTATATAAGGAACAGTAGAAGACTATCTCATATGAACATAAATAAAATCAAGGCTGGAAAGAGTTTATACTGAGAATTTACTGGGCTCTGCGCTACCAAATCCCACTACCAAGTTCCAGTCATTTCAATTGAGCTTACTCCCAAATAAATGTGCATCTGACTGCAGGCTTACTTCTTTTGTAGTAAGTTCTATTCTACTCAGTAGACCTTTTGTCTGAGTACTTATTAATGAGATCAAGCTGTCGCTGTGCAACCTGTCTTGCCATCCTGTCTTTCCAATTAATTACCATAGATTATTGTTGCTAATGCAAGAGATCTTTTTATACATCTTTCATATTAATGGCTGATCTTCGGTGTTCATTATACCTCTTTAAACTTGTAGCATTTCTCTTCCTGAACATTAAAATTTATAGCTATACAAATGTGCAGATTATGTCACCCCATTACATTAGTACTGAAAGGAATGATATATGGTTCTAACCCATATCTCTCTCTCCAGAGTAACATTCGTATTCAGAGTTCCATGAAAGGATTCTTACGTTTTCCTACAATGTTCATAAATGCATTCAATACTGCTTTTAAATTAGAGCCTTCCCTATTCATATCGTTTGTACCTTCTGCCAATATGTTACTAATGATTGGTAACCATGCATTATTTTCTGTGCTAATCCCTATAGTTCATGTAAGTGCAATAAGTCACAGTGCGCAGAAACATTTTGTTCCCAGCTAGTCTGAAGCATGCATGCTAAATCAACAAAGAGCTAGGAGAAGAAAGGCAAGTATCTAATAAAGGCAAGTATCTAATAAAATACTTTAAAAACAGCCTTGTAAATAAGCCCAGAAGGATTATTGACCTTCAAAATAATTTACTAGCCTACTTCAAGACTGGTGATTTCCAGTTCCATAGTGGCCGCAGAGTAGGGGAAGCCTCTTACCATTTACTTGAGAGGATCGGCCTATTTCAGTATTAATTTCCTTCACATGATTATCATTCTAGTTCCACCTTACTCTATCCTTATTGTTCTCCTTACTCACCTTTCATCTATTGGACAATGATACCATTTTATCCTATGCTGACTTTATTACTGCCATAAGCTAGCCTCTATAAAATTAAATTACAAGTGTAGAAAAGTTCCATGATACGTGCATACAATGACAAAAACATAAGTGCCTCCAACAGAGGACCTAAGATAATGATAATGTTATAGGAAACCTTCTGTGTTCATATAGACTCTCCACATGGTTTGGAAGTTAGAAGCCTAGAAAATCAGAATTCTAAATCGTATGAAGTGCTCAGAAGAGCAGGATTGCTGCTACAGGGGAGTCTAAACAGAGTGAAATTTATAGTAACTGTGCTTAATAGTATACTGCTGTTTTCACATTTAAATTCTCTATTCATGTGATGCTCACAAAGATCCAAAATCACAGGAAAGCAATTCTTTTGGTCTTGTGCCAGCATCAGGTTCTTTTCCTTTGTGTGAAAAAGGAACAATATAATTTGTTCTGATTTCTGTCATTTTGGGGTGGGAAGGACTGTTTTGTTAGCCCATGATCCTTCACTCCCTTGTACCTCTCCCTACATTAGTGATGTTCTGACCTCATTAACAGATTCATAGAATCATAGAGTTGGAAGGAGTTCTGTGGACCAACCCCTGACTCAGTGCAGAATCTCAAGCTAGAGCATTCCGAGCAGGAAACTGTCCTGACTCTTTTTGAAGACATCCACAGAAAGAAACTTCACAGCCTCTCTCGGGAATTGGTTCCATTGCCAAACAGCTCCCACTGGCAAGACACTCCTTATAATGTTCAATTGAAATCTACCCTCCTGTAGCTTAAAACTGTTAGACCTAGTTCTGCCCTCTGAGGCAGCAGAGAACAAGCCTGCAATTTCCTCTTTGTGGCAGCACTTAAGTTATTTAAAAAGTGTGTTCATCTCACCCTCTGTCTTCTCTTCACCAAGCTGAATATGCCCAGCTCCTTCAACCTTTCCTCTTTTTCTTTCTTTCCTTCTTATATTATAGCACCCAGTACTGAACACAGTACTCCAGATGAGGCCTGACCAGAACAGAATATAGTGGGATTATTATTTCTCTTGGTTTGGAAACAATATTTCTATTAATTCAGCCTAAGATAGCATTTGCTTTCTTTGATGCAGCATTATACTGCTGGCTCATGTTCAATTTATGAGCATCAATAATCCCAAGATCTTTTTCATAGGTAGTACTGCTGAGCCAAATATTCCCCATCCTATAACTGCCTACCTGCCAGCACTTTTTGGCCACATCTTTTGTCTGACTTCTTGGCCTCTGGGGTTGTATACCCGCACAGCCCTCCATACTACATGAGCCACTATACAGAAGCACTACAGCAACACTTCATGCTTCCTTCCATCATAACCTCCTTGCTTGCTCCCCTCACTCCAGTTCACCACTCATTCCTTCACAAGCATTCCAAGCCTGACATGGTGACTCTTTGCCTCGTTTGAAGTTATTCTTTGGGAAAGAAGAAGTGAGAGTGGGGAAAAGGAACAGAGAGGAATACAGGGCCATGTTGAGGTTTTGTAGACCGTAGGCAGTCTTGTATTTGATTCCCCACTTTGCCTCAATATACCACTAGGAATGTTTTTTTGTAGCTCCTAAAATCCTGTTTTCATAGGTCCTAAAATTTTTGTAGGCCCAAGGCACTGTGCCTAAAGTGCCTAATGGGTAAAATGGCCCTGGCAGGATGGGATGAAAGAGTGAGGTAACCCTAATGCACTCCGATTTTTTTAAAATGAAAAATCTGAGTTGGTATTTTCTGACCCCATGAGAGTTCTTGTGGGTTGAAGGTTAGCGTCATGGTCAGGAACAGGGTTATAAGTGCACCTCTTGTATTTCCTCAGCCTGATGTGAATTCCCTCCAAATGGAAGAAATTTCCATTTTTCCTGAATGCGACCAACCTAGTGACAATCAGAGCGTGTCACTTTGCTTCACTGTGTCATAATTCACTGAAAAGAGATGGGACGAAAAGTACCCCCATGGCAAAAATCAATAGATTTGTTGGGATTTTTTTTTTTACCCCAGCCATTTTTTTGTCTGTAAGAAAAAGAAAAAAAGAAAAAAAAGCTGCACATGGCATGTAATTGAAATTTGAGGAAATTGCTATTGGCTGTTCAGGTGATAATTCTCGAGAATGTATATATTGCAGGTCTAGTGTTTGTTTGTTTGTTTGTTTGTTTGTTTGTTTGTTTGTTTGCAGATTCGGTTGCAAAGGAGTCTTTTGGACAGGCTAAAGACATTGGGATATTTCAATTCTCTTAGTACAGTGCTGTATTTACCACTGAAAACTAAACAATATAAAATGTAAATCTGAGAGATGAAAATGTCCCTTCCTAGGGCATGAAGGTTAATTAACATGTAGCTCCTTTTTTGCTGCTGTTGCAGCCATACAACCAAAATTTGGGAGTGGATAGGTAGAAGGATGCAAATCCTGGTGAGATGTGGTACACCACTCGTGGAGAGATATCCACCCATGGAAAGTGTTGTATGAGCTAAAACTGTTAAATATATTGATGTAATGAATTACATTTGCTGTGTTGAAATTGAAATTATACACATCTAGAGGATACATGTTTCAGATCTATTATTTGTGTCTGCATTGGTTTCTTATCTCAATTTTCCACTTTTACGGAAGCTGATTAATAGCTACTGCTAGAGTGTATTGGTATGATGTGAATTATTTGTTTTGCTAAACTGTGAATGTGTAGCATTTGTATAATGCATTTTGCACTATAAGCAAAGCTGGTTGGTTTCTATTTTATGGTGGCAGTACTGAATGCAACATTGTGTTGGCATAATGTGCTATGCCAGGCTTTAGAAGTACTAGTTCACCAATATATTGCTTAAGCTGTTTTTCTGCCATAATATCCCATGGGGCAAAGGAGCAACTCTCACAAGCATATCCCTTGGTAGTTTTATATCACTCCTATTAATTATCATCTTAAATCCTTTCATGAAACAGACACACTAAGGTGTTGGAAAGAGCTTAGACAGCATTTTTCAGGCAGAATTTTATTAGGATAAAACCAGCTTTGTTGTTCTTGGGTGTAATAAATCAAGAGGATCACTCTCAGGATCCAATGTGCCCTTCAACTAACCCTCATTCACATGAATATAAGGTTCTTTAAAAAAAACAAAAGAAAACAGCACATCAGTTCATCAAGGTTGCTCAGCAGAAAAAAGTTTATTTTCTTATCAAATGCATAGAAAAGCTAAGGGGGGAGGGAAGACTTATGATGCTAGATTGGCATTCCTGAAGAATCCTACTCTGTCTGTTTGTCATAATTGTGCCACCTGCCCAGACTCAAACTTAGGGCAGACCATTTGAAATTAATGGGATTTAAGTAAGTAAGTAAGCAAGCTTGCCTCACTGATTTCAGTGGCTGTGGTCTCAGAATGACTAGATCTAGATCCAACCCATTGAATTTGATGAAGTGTTGCCTTTCTGTTCATGAAGGGGGCTTGGATTGGTTGGAGATCCATGCACACAAAATGGGAAAAACATATTTGGGGGAGGAAGGCACAAGAATTATGCTTTGTTACTTTAGGAACATAAAATATGCCACTTATAACTTGATTTGGCCTAAAATTATCATGTATCATGTATTAAAAATACATTTTTTTCAGAAAATAATTACAAATTGAATTTTTTAAAACTTATAAATGGTGAATACCAGCTTCTAAGTTAAGAAACACCTGAATTGCAAATAATCTCTTTGGTTTTACCAGTTTATAAACATCAAGAACAAAAAAGTAATGAGTGAAATAGTTAACATTGGTGAAACAAACAAACAAACAAAAAATCTGTCTCCTCCAGTCTTCCATAGTGTCAAGCATACATAAAGCACTCATGTCCATCAAAAGAACTGATAAAAGGGGAACCAGAGGCAGGGACTACAGTGATACTACACTGTACATCAGTGCTTCTCAGGCTATTTGATGTGAGGGAGTTGGCTTTTTTCCTCCCTAATGTTCCATGGACCATTAAGATATTAACATTTAACATTAACATATTTGTGCCCAGTGACTACAACTGGGGCCATTTCTGCACTAGACTTTTATTCCACTTGCAACATCCTATGGAATCCTGGGCTTTGCAGTTTCCTGGGGTTTCCAGCTGGCCTCTCCCAATACTACAAACTCCAAGATTCCATAGGATGTTGCAAGTAGAATAATAGCGCTATAATAGTCTAGTATGGAAATGGCCTGTTTCTTTCATAGAAATTCATCATAGACTGGGAGCCAATAGCTCATACACATATTCTTACATAGAAATTTACCTGGTACATAAATTTAGATATATTGTGAAGGGAATAAATATATAAACACCTTGTCTTAAACATTTTATTCATCTTTCTAAAACAATATATTCCATAATCAATTTTCCCAATTTTAAAAAAAACTGTTCCCCCTCCCCCTATTATTTCTGGGTTTTTCTTCCATCCTTTTATATCTCTCATTGTACAAACAAATGTCCAACCAGCAGTCATGTTGATTGTACAGATTAATGTGTGTTTGTGACTTCAAGTTGCCTGTTGACTTAGGCTGACCCCATGAATTTCATAGGGTTTTCTTAAGCAAGGAATACACAGAGGTGGTTTTGCCAGTTTCTTCCTCTGAAATATAGCCTACAGCACCTCTGGTATTCTTTGGCAATCTCTCATCCAAGTACTATCCAGGTGTGACTGTGCTTTAATACAATGGCCATAAATTGAATAGATAGCCAGTGTGATGTGGTGGTTTTAACAATGGAATATGACTCTGGAGACCAATGTTTGAATCTCCACTCAGCCATGGAAACTACTGGGCAAGTCACACCCTTTCTGCCTCAGAGGAAGGCAAAGGCAAACCCCCACCGAACAAATATTGCCAAGAAAACCCCCTGATCGGTTCACCTTAGGGTAACCCACAAGTCAGAAACAACTTGAAGGCACACAGCAACAACAACAACAACAAATCTTAACTTGCTCAGTCTTGATGCTTCTGTATGGATACTTTTGTTTTTATTTTACTATTTATTTATATTTCCCTCTTAGGTAACCATGACCAGTATGATACCATTAAGAAAAGGATTCTTAAGAAAATTGTTTCTTCAGAGCTGGCACTAGGTTGTTGTGTCACAGGTTATAGTGGTTGGATTTCAAAGAATACAACAGGGTCTTTAGCTTAAAGCTATCTGTTTAGATGAGCTTGGGAGGCATCTAGATGGCATACACACATATTTCAAGGATGCATAGCCATGTCAATTTTCTATGGGAAAAATAACCAAGAACGTTGTGACACCTTAAAAATGAATAAGGTTTGACACAAGGATTCACAGATCATAGCCCCCTTTTTCAGATGCATGTGATGAAGTAGGCTACAATCTATGGAAGCCTACTATGGCACCTTATTGGAATGTATTCATCTTTATGGTGCCACAAAACTCTTTGCTGTTCATAAAACTGTGAGTCAGATTAGGTGCTGAGGTGATTGTTCTTTGGAACCCAGAATTTTAACAGCAACACCCACTCTTTCTTTCTTTCTTTCTTTCTTTCTTTCTTTCTTTCTTTCTTTCTTTTTTTTGTCTTGATTACTGTATTACAAATAAAATACTGGGCATTCTTCATTTTAAAAAAATGTCTCAAAAGAACAGAAAAGAAGTGAAAAGTAATTCTTCATTTCTGTCTATTAGCAGGAGAGAAATTTTGAATACAGGGAGCTGGTGCTATGGAAATCCACAATATTATCAAGTAACTGAGTGTTAAAAACCCAGCAGTGGTTTGCGTTGCTAATTTACCATTGTGTTATGACCCCATTTTTAACAATTATGTATTATAACTGTTTGGATTAGCTGTATACCTTGGGCTTGATCCTATGAGTCATTGCTGTAATATACAGGTGTTCATAGAAAAGCATGGACAACTGCCAGGGATGGGGGCACATTGGCCTTCCACTGAACCTCAAAGGTGAACCCCAGTGCTCCGCACCACTTCGCTTAAAAAAGTTTTACTTTTTAAAAAAATGGGCCCTAAAATACCCCTATAGCAAATTTGTTTGGGGATTCCTTGGGCCATGTTTTGGGGTTCCCTGGCCATTTTGTGCCCAGGAAATAACTTTTTCTTGTAATAGGACGCCAACCAAAAATCTAGGAGGCATGGGAAGCAATTTTTTTGCAAACAAAACTTTATGGGGGAAAATGGTGACTGCTAGAGTGCTTGGAGGACTCAAAACTGGCCTCAGGGGCTACAGGCCACTTCCTCCCCCTTCCCCAAGTAGAATATAATCACTGTTGCTCTAGCATGGTATAACAACCCTGTTGGAGCAGCTGTTTGAGTGGAGTTTTATACAGAATATTACTCAGTTTGTTCAGTGCATGGGTATGGCAAGGCATATTATGTTAGCTGTTGAACCTGCTTCCACAGCTTTATTTATTATCATTTGTACTGCACTAGCCAGTAGTGTCTGGTGAAGCCTGTGCCAGTAGGGTGATGAGTCCATTCTGGATCACAGAGTACATTTAATAGGAGTGATTCAAGTTGCTGAATTCTTTCTCCAATAAGTTCTGACTGAAACCTGGCAGTGTTTCAGTCACCCTACTGATATGGGAACCACCAGCCACTCCTGACAGTAGCAATGTACATGGTGGCTATGTGTCCTAATTTGCAAGGACAGTACAGTGTTTGAAGGGCCTCTGTTTGAAGGTACCCAAATCTAACCCAAGCTTGGTATGAAGATAAAGAACCATAAGAAGAAAGACCATGGGGTCTTAAATCTTTCATTCAACAGTAAGCACCTGGACAACAGAAAGCATATAGAAATGAGTGGGTCCCCCCCCCGTCCCACTGTGGTGAGATATATTTTTCTTCACATCATAGTAATTCTGACTTTGCATCTATATCTATACATGTCTATCTATATCACCTATATCTACATATCAGCAATTTTTAGGAAAATCTGTGTATTACTTTTTTCCTCTTTTTGGACGATGTATAAGACTCACTTTATCAGTGTACTTTGATCTTTACAGAGTAACAAGAAGACAGAGGAAATGATGTATGATGAATGATGAAAAGGGATGCTAATGGTCCTTGTAAAAGAAACATCCAGAACAGATGCATATTGCAAAGTTTGTATACCACTAATCTGCAAAGTTTGACAAAATGCAGTTGGTAGGAGGTACGATGTCTTAAAAATCTTCCTTAGAAAGTAATATATTGTGGAACAATATGAAAGTGATACTAGTAAAAAGGTTAGCATTTCTCTTTCTTTCTTTCTTTCTTTCTTTCTTTCTTTCTTTCTTTCTCTTTTAAAAACTATCATTTTAAGAGAAAGTGAATCAATTTTCTTAAACATTTATAGGAAAGCCAAAGGAAAGCATGAAACACACATTAATTAGAAGCCCTGGTTTTCTCTTTTTTCAGTTGATCCCCCACCACAGAATAGCAATTGATTATTTGATTTCTGTGTAACAAATGAATTAACAATAATAATACTTTCCATATCTCAGTTCCTATAAGTTTCATACAAACTCATCATCACTAAAGTGCTCCTCTTAGCTATATAATGAAGGAAAGTATGACATATTTTATTCATATGATACTAGGAAAAATATTTTCAATTATTTTGCTTTGAATTTAATTTTATTAAAGAAAATATTATAATTAACTGAGATCTTTAAGGCAGTCACCCTATATGCACTTACTCACTGCCGTCAGTAGGGTTTACTCCTAAGTAGATATGTATATGACTGTACTGTTAAGCAGTCATTTGCACACACTTATCTGGTAATATGTTCCACTGAACACAGAAATCAGAGTATCAGAGTAGACTTGACTTCTGAGCAAATATTGCACTGCCAGAGAGTCAGCAAGGAGGAAATGAGTGGGGTAGAGACTAGAATACTGATGGCAGAAAACTTGGGGTAAGTCTGATCAAAGACAGCTTAGAGTCCATTGTAAAGATGCTGTGAAAGTGATGACAGTGAAGAAACCTTGCAGCTGCGTACTCTTATCTGACAGAGCCATTCTCAGTGGTTAGGGTCCTTCTGTGCTCTACTCCACAATAAGAGAATGCAGCCCACTTAACAGTCCACTGTGAATAATTTTCATGACCGTTGCAGACAAAATAGCTTGGATCTGCTCTGACCTGGATGCTGAAATTGATGTAGGTTCAATGGATGTTACCTTGGCTCCTGCTTGTCCTTTGTTACAGGATGTGTTTCAGTTTGTGCAGCCTGAGTATATGGACAGGATCCTTGGTGAGGTGAGAGACATCACATGCTTACAGACCCCCCCCCTTCCTGCCTCATATAAACAGTCAGAAGGTGTGGAAAAGGAATCAAACAAGAACTTTGTAAATATGCAAATTAGCAGTTAGTGAGTATAAGCATGCAAAGATTTCTCACCCTAACAACAACAATAAAAAGTCTGTGGTGAGGCCCTTACTGGGAAAAAAAGCCCATCCTGATCCCACCATATTCATAAATAATAACTGATATCCCTTTCTTAGGCAAGGTTCTACAGCAAGTGGTGGCTTCTCAGCAACAGGGATTTCTGCATGAGATTGTTTATCTATACCCATTTCAAACAGACCTGGATATGGTACGGAAATATTTCGGATAATCTAGGTCAGGAGCTGAACAGAGGGAGTATGTCCCTGTTATTTCTGTTGCACCTTTTGGGGTTTTTTTTCTTGAGACTTTAGAGTGGTTTTGGTCCTTGCATGGGGGACTCTTGCCCAACACCCTGGCCATTGGACTATGGAGTCAGGCCTTAGCCCTTGATACTGTCCCATGTGCTGTTTAACACATACAAGAAGCTAACGGAAGACGTTATCTGAGATTCTGGGGTTTGGTATCACCATTCTGCTGATGACACTGAACTCTTCTTTCCATCTAATTTGAGTAATGTTGTTTCAGTTTTAAACTGCTGTCATCTATGGACTGGATTAGGGTGAAGAAAGTAAGGCTAGCTTGTCCTAGCCTATGGCAGACCCCCCACAGAAGGCTAGAATAGCTTCCTCTTAGCTCTCCTTCTACCAGCGTGTTTTATTTAAACAGGCATTTAGTGATTATGAGTAGGGATGGGCCAACTGAATCCTCAGATCCTCGAATCCTGGGTAGGCATTCGAGATTCTCAAATCCAAATCCCTGTGCCAAAAAAGGCAAACCAAATCTTTCAAATCCACCAGCTAAATAGATTGTTGGAGACCGGGACACCTGAAAATCAGGGAGACCAGGATGCCTGAAAACTAGAGCAACCTGGATGCCTGAAAACCTGGGAGACTGGGATGCCTGAAAACTTGGGAAACTATACATACAAGGAAAGATAGTAAGTAGGTGAGGTTTTCCCTTGGAGTAACAATGGCCTTTGCTAACAATTTCAGAAATTACATCTGGGCTTGTATTCGAAGATATTTAAATTGAACATTTCATATTTAAGTTCAGTACTTGACTAGAAGCTACAGGCTTGAGATTTCAAGGAGAGCTGAAACATTCCTTTGCAGAGCTCCCTTGCAAACCTCTTTCAGACACAATTCTGGGGTTTGGAGTTTTACAAGGGGTCACAGCCTTCTCTGCCAAAGTGTGCTGGCGCATCATCAAACTACAAAACCTCAGGATGCCAGAAGGAGCTATGCAAAGAAAAGCTAGTTTTGACCTGGATTATCTCTCTACTGTAGTATGTGGCCCTGTTTACACAGGCAGGGAAATGTGGGATTAATCCACATTTTCCTGCCTGTGTAGAAACGGCCTTCATGTCATTTTCAATATGGGGAGATTCTGAGGCAAAACTATGACAATTGTCTTGGCCAGATTTCTTCAGAGGGAGGTTTGCCTTTGCCTAGGCTTTTGCTAAGGCTGAGACAGTGTGTCTTGCCCAAGATTGTCCTTCTTTCCCATGCTTTTTAAACTCTTTTTTTTAAAAAAAAGGATTCAAAAGATTTGAGATTCGTGAAATTCATGGATTCCCAGAACCTTCCAGGGATTCAGATCCAGATTCAGATTTGGAAAATTCTGGATTCGTCCCATCCCTAATTATGAGACTCTCCATGGGGTGTGCATTTTGTACTCTCGTCCTTATGGTCATATCTTTAAATGATTTTATGCTATTTTAAATTACTGGTAGTTTCATATGATAGTTTATTTAACTTAAAAAAATTATCATCTGGTTTTTAATCTTTATCTTCATTTTAACTTTGTTGTATTGGGAGAAATATGGGATTATCAATCAATCAGGGATAGGCAATTGTGGCCTTCAGATATTCTTGCCCTACTGCATTAGCTAATAGTGAGGGATAATAAAGTAACATTTCAAAATCATCTAGAGGACAATCCTGTTCTGCAAATCTTTTGTACTGGATTGCATTATCCTTTAGGATAGGGTGGAAGTTTGCAGCCCTCCTGATGTTGATGAACTGCAATGTCTAGCATTCCTTACTTGTGCCTATACTGCTGGGGTTGCTAGGAGTTGCACTCCAATAATATCTGGAGGGCCACATAACTCCAGTTTCTACTGTTGGAAAGTTTCTTCCCTCCTCCTTTCCCTATAATATCAAGAACTCTGCTGCTATTAAATTAATATAAGAAGCACTGACCTAAATGCAACTGACAGAATAGACCCACTGAATGAATTGAATTTGTGTAAGTGTTGAGTCATCAAGTTCACATTGATTCAGTGGGATTATTTTACTTGAGGAGTCAGCAGGGTGTAGTGGTTTGAACATTGAACTAGAACCTTGGAGACCAGAGTTCGATTCCCCACTCAGCCATGGAAACCTGCTGAGTGACCTTTCCCATTTGGCCATGGAAACCTACTGGGTGATCTTGGGTGCATCACACATTTTCAGCCCCTGGTAAACCCTAATATAGGTTTGCCTTGGGGCCCCATAAGTTGGAAATGACTTGAAGGCACACAACAATTTTAATTGGGGCAGGCAATGGGATCAGGCCATTGCATACATTCTTTTTTGTCCTTTTCCCACTTTTGTTCACATTTTTTAAATTTGGACTTTTATTATGGAAGAACTGTATAACTGATGATTTCATTCTCATCTTCCATATCTTGTATTATCTTTACTTGCATTCATATTCACATATTAACTTACTTGCATTCCTACTCAGATACCTCACTTGTATACCACACCCTACTGATGCTACTGCAAGGTGGTTCTTCCTCTGTTGAGTAGACTTCAGGGAGAGATAGTTGTCCTAGGAAGCATTACATCGATGTCACAAGGAGACACTGATGTGAATAATCTGTGCTTTAGTCTGTCAAGCTTAATGTAAACTAAATACTGAGAGGTACAAAGGAAACAAGAATTCTGAATGAATATTTTAAAATAGAGACATAAAAAGGAAGTGTGAGATCCAGTTTTTCATGGATTCAGACTGCAGACATTATGGCCATAAATTTCTTTGAGTAATTCTCCTTAAAGATGCAGATTTCCTTATGAAGACAGAAGGGTCTCGACCTCCTTTTGACTTTATTGGCAAATAGCATCTGCCCCATTCAGTAAACTGATTGAATTAAAAGTGTCATCCTTGATACATGTATATTTTCAATTCAATGAGCATTCCCTTTATACGCTGAAAACAATAGGGCTCGAGAGTCAGGAATTGCTTTGTTACAGTTTATCAGAGAAAAATACCCTTTCAATGTCAACATTCCTGTGAGGCAGGCAACAAGAGGGCTTGCTTAACAATCAGTCAGGCAAAAAGGAACTGTGAGAGACTATTCAAGGCCAGCAATTTCAAACTAGGCCTCATGTACAGTCTAGGGAAAACTTGCAGATGCTGTCCCTTGAATTACAATAGCATGCAGTGTAGAGCAGTTTGCACTTGCAACCATTTGTTTTTTCCTGTTTAACCTCTCAGGCAATGATTGGATTGATGAAACCAAAAGAAGACATCAGTGCTGTCAGAATCAGTAGTGGTCACTTCTTCTTGAAAGCTCTTGGTCTTTTAGTTGAAATAATTATTCTGAAATTACACAGACAGTTGCTAACATTCCATTCAGCAATATTCTTGGGTGTTATATACACTCAAACTGTCCACTTTGTCAAGGACAATCCTGATTAATCTGTCATTCTCACTTGTTCAACTGCTTTTAAAATGTTCCAGTTTCCTTCCCTTCCTTCCACTTTCTCTCTTTTGTCCTCAGCTTACTCCAGGGGCTGCAAACTAAGTTCAAAGAGCAGAAGTAGTTGCACTCAGTTAATTCATTAGAGAAAGAGGGCAGGAAGGGAAAGAATCTTGCCATTTACTGTTGACTCAGGCAAAAGCCAAGTGCTGCAGTCTCTCTTGTATTGTGTGTCCTTCCTCACTATTATCTGGTATTCTTAACCATGTTGCTTGGTCACATGTATCAAGGTTTTGATCTGGTGCAGAGGATGCTATTCTAAAATAGTGTCTTTTTAAACACCTATTTATTCTTTTAAATCTAAGCAGTTAGTCTGATTGTGCACATTGTCACAAATTCATGCCCTTGGCTATGATGGATCATTTAAAAAAAAAATTCCAAGCAGCCTAGAGTGTGGGTGCACATTCCTTTCTTTCATCTGAATATCTGTA
Source organism: Ctenosaura bakeri (assembly GCA_948474755.1). Classification (NCBI taxonomy): domain Eukaryota; kingdom Metazoa; phylum Chordata; class Lepidosauria; order Squamata; family Iguanidae; genus Ctenosaura; species Ctenosaura bakeri. The sequence goes on from CAOLHI010000710.1 coordinate 459,297, forward strand.
TCTCCCAAGTTCTACTCAGCCTTGCTATATTTTACATGGCTATGACATGAAGGTCTTGTAGATTGATCCATATGCTCCCTGGCAGTTTTATGTTAACAGGCCAACCTCAAACCAGCAAATTTAGATTAGATTTTTTTTTTTCATTTTCATTTATATAATTCTGTCGCCCTTTTGGGTTTTTGGAAAACAACCATAGTCATCTGTGAACCATAAAATAAATGGTAACAGTGCCCAGTGCTCGGTAACATAAACATTTCTAATTATATAATGAAAATGATCAAATAATTCACACCATAGCTTTTTTCTTTTAATGGTGGATTGAAATTATGGTAGAGAAAGCAAAGCTTGGAGAAGTAACTTTTTAGGGGAGTACCACCATCAGAATCTTCAAGCCAGCATGGCCAGTGGAAATGCTAGGAAATGTATCTTTCCTTGACAGAGTTATTATGATTAGCAGAGTTCCAGGTGCAAAGTCCTCTGTTACTGAAATGCTTTTCAACTAATTCATAATGATTTTTCACCTAGTGATAAATATGTAGGGCAGAACTTTTCAGAGATATCAGACCTGTTTAAAGGCGAAAAGGTCCATCAGTGGCTATTACACAGAACAGCCATATAGAACTTCAATATACAAAGGCAATATGTACCCCAATATCAGTTATTGCTCTGGGAGAAAGACTGAGGAGAGGGCTATTGCCTTCATGTCTTCCTTGTAGAATATCAGCTGACTATCACAGGAACCAGGATGTTAGACTCAAAGGTTTGATCCATCTTATTTTGATCTTACTGTCTTCATCTTACCATCAGAATTGCCTATTGTGAAAAGACATTAACTGGCTAGTTCCCTATATATACCACTTTCATCTCAACCCAGCAGTGTTCCTGTAATGGTGTGGAGCAACAGTGACATCCACTGGCTGGCTACTTAAACACTGCAAAGTTAATTCAAAGTTCAGAGAAGCACATTTGCCATTTTTCTGTACTAATCTGGAAAGAATTTCTGCACCAATTGCTTTTTTTTTTTTTTAAGCAGAAGCAGCAGCTGCTACAGTGCTTGTCATTTTTTCCCAAGTAGTTTTAAAGTTCTAAAGGAAAACACAAGTGATTTCATTTTTAATATGCCTTTTTCTCCCATGAATAGTCATACTCTTTTCGAACTCACAAGCTTAATTATTACGTGTTAGTTGTAACCTTGTTTTAAACTCATCTTATTTAATTCCATTCCTTAGTTACGGAAGAAAGACACTGGAGAATAAATTTCAAGACTATAAGTCACAAAGAGAGGATCAATGTAGAAAGAGGAGAGTAACTATTCTTCCTTGCTGACACATAAATAACCAACATGTGTTTATTTGTGACACTTCAAAAAGATACATCTCTACATGTCATGGACATAAACAATATGCACTATACTTAATGTCAAAGAAGATTATTGGTAAAAACTAAAAAATAATAATCCAGGGACCATTTCAGACCAACCCATATTTGACAGAAGAACCAATAAAGGATTATTAGATATTAATTACATCTTCTAAAACTCATATTGAGCTCCAGACATAACAAGGCTTTTTTAACCATCAGCTAAATTATGATGTAGCTTTCTGTCTTATACAGTTGTTTCACAGTCTGGAACCTGCTCTGTGAATGATCCCAGAACTGTTGTTTTGCAAGCTAATAGGTTTTCAGGAGAAAAGCCTGGTATTATGTTTTTCCTGCTGACTGGCAAGAGTTATGCATCTCTTGATTTTCTGGTTTCTTATGCAGGGAAGAATATGTTTTAAAGTGGCACCAAAAAATTAAGGCAAAGCCAGCAACAATCTCCAAGATCCCTTCTAATTTCATGATCCTTCAGTTTCTATCATATACAATACTTCTGCACACATTCTGTTTTCAGTCTTTCCAAGAGGATGTAAAACACTGAAATGATAGATAATCCGATAATCCACTCTTCCAACATGGCACTTGTATACAAATTTGTTTTTACAGTGTGAGACCAAGCCATTTTTGAATACACCTGCCATGTTTTATTTTAGTTTCTCTTTTATGTTGATGCATTTCTCTTTTTCAACCATTTACTACCATACTTTCTCTGAAAGACTGCAGCCTCTTTAGCATTCGGATCCCATCAACCTGGTTTCTTGAGAGGTGATGATGATACACTGAGTAATTTTTATAAATACCATCTCTTGTCAATTCATCTGTGAATTTAACCTCAAATATGCAGTTTTTATTCCCAACAGGCTCTCCTGTTGGACTACTAAGATATCAGTAACTGATCATTGTTAGACCATGCTGCCTTGTTGCCATCTCCCACTGCCTGTTGGCTTGCCTGAGGATCTTGGGTTATTGGGCAGTTACATTATCAATCTTATTAGTTGGAGGTTGTTGCTTCCCCTTTCACTTGTTTCTGGCAGAGTCACAGATTGTGATTCCTTGAATTTGATACAAGGAGGGAACCAGTATCCCATCATCTAGGATGCAGAAGGTGTGAGTTTACATCGTTTATGTTTTCAAAATTGGAAGATCAAATGTCTGTGCATTTCTTGCTCCCAGTGTTCGTGTGTGTGTGTGTGTGCGCGCACACACCTTCAGGTTGCTTGTCAACTTACAGCAACATCATATACTTCATAATGTTTCTTAGGCAAGGAATAGTCAAAGGTGGTCTTGCCAGTTCCTTCCTCTGAGATATAGCCTACAGCACCTATTCCTTGGATCTCCCCCATCCAAATACTAACCATAGCTGACTCCACTTAGCTTCCAAGATCAGATAAGATGGTGCTTTTAGGGCAGGGCTTTCCAAACGGTGTGCCGCAACACATTAGTGTGTCCCCTGAAGTGTGTAGGTGTGTTGCCTACAATCTTGGAAATGTATGCTATTATTTATAAATCTTTATAAAAATATGAGATATGTTGTGTCCCCATACATTTCATTCATTCTTACAATGTATGTATGTGTCTGTATCTCTTGTTAGTTTAACCTCTGGTTTGCAAGTAAAACTGAATTACTGTGTCGCAAAATGATGCATGTCCAAAAAGTGTGTCACCAACATGAAAAGTTTGGAAAGCTCTGCTTTAGGGTATTTAAGCGTCCACCCCAAGTATTCTTAGGAAACCTAAAACCATCACATTTCCAGCTAGAGCCTCATTTGAAGCTCTACAAGCCTCTTCTCCCTCATTCTGTTTCAGGATATCATGGGGACACCATGGATTTAATATTGTCAGGATTACAACCTCCTTCTCCCCACCTTGAACATATTTTTGTGCCCCTTTAATTGCTTCAATAATGAGAATAAAGAATCTTGTGACAGGTTAAAATCTGACACATTTTGTCATAAGCTGGTGAAGTCCAGCTCATGTTGATGAAATCTACTGGAACATCTGGGCCAGACTCCAGAAAGCTTACAACAAAAAGCTCACAATAAAACGTATTAATCTTCAGGGTACACCACAAAGAATTTGTTGTTTTCACTGCTGCAGATTAACAACGCTCCGCCAAAGTCATTACACTGTTATGGTTTTGTGTTTCGTTTTTTGGGGTTTTTTTTCCTTAGGGTCAACACAACTATCTTTACCTTTTGCATATCGTTTTTTTTTTTTTTCAAGGTACTTCATGGTCCTGAGAGTTTTTAACTTCCCTCTGGGCTTGACATGTGACTACCCCTAGAATGCCTTGCTGTGAGTGAATTGTAAGCTTTGTTCTGTGGGTGGCATGTACCCAGTTTGGTAGGCAGCTTGTCCATTAACAAGGGCATAAGTCTTTTAAGTTCTAAATGGTTACAATCAGCATATAGGCACTAGTACCTCTATATTCATGGAACGCTGAACAATCAGCTAGTGTTTACCATGTGGTTTTCATCCTACTGTGGATAACTTCTTTCCATTTTGCTTACTGAGTCATAGATCCTACCAAAAGCTCCTAAGCAAAAGCACAGCCCATTCTCTTTCAGAGTAGTTTAATTCTTGCAGAGCATGTGTTCATATGGAGACCCAGAATGTGTAGTGGTTTGAGCATTGAGCTATGGCCTTAGAGAGCATGATTCAATTCCCTGCTCAGCCAAGGAAGGCTGACCTTGGGCATGTCATACAGTTTCAGTCCCAGAAAGCTCTGTGATAGGGTTGCACACAACAACAACATGTGTTCATATATACAGCTTCTTTTGTCCTCCTGAGTTCCAGTGCTCTTATTGTCAGTATCATCTTCAGTGTAAGATCAGTATAAACTGCATGTGACAGCAGTTTAGGGCAAGCTTCTTAAATTTCCTCTGAATCTGAAATCAGCGGTCATGCGAAGATTATACAAAAATGCAACATTGCATGTGGGGTTGCCAAGTGAAAAAGATGACAGGTCTCCTGTACCTTTAATGACTATGGGGAATAGGGAATTTCAACAAGTGCATGACAAGTAATACCAGCTGAAATTAACTCTTCTACACATCTATCGAGTCATCTTTGCTTCTAATAAGAGTTAAAGTTTGATTTACTCTAAAAATGTTTTGTAGTAATACGTTATATAGCTTTCTAATTATTTGCATTTCAAGATGTTACGTTTCCATTCATCAGAAATTATCCTGGCAATTTTGATGGTCTTGTGTGATCATATGTCCTACTCTACAGAACATAACTGTCCATCTTTGCATGCCTATGGCCCTTTTCACATGGCATCTGCCATGCGAAAGAGGACCTGGAGGCTCGTGCAATTGCGAGGAGTGATCTGCATGATGCCATCGCAATCGTACAAGGCTCCAGGGATCAACAGGCAACAATCACACACCTTTGCATTTTTGGCTTTCAGCCGAAAATGCTGTGCAATCATGCATTGCTCCTGGGCCCCACACAAATTTACCTGGCGTGTGGAGCCTCGGGAGCCAGCCAGTCACACTCCCTGTCTCAGTGCAGCCTGGGAAGGTCCCAGGCTGCACTGCAAAAGGAAAAGACAGGGCTCTCGCGCAGGCAGGAAGCTTGTGTGGAGCTGAAGAAGCAGGGAAGCAAGAGCCTCTTACAAGAGGCTGCTCGCACGATCACCGCTCCCCAGCGCCAAGAAAAGGTAGGATGTGGAAGGGGCCCATGTGTTCTACTTTAAAGGAGCCAGGATAGTGTAGCAGTTTAAGAACTGGACTATGACTGACGGAGACCAGGATTTGAGTCCTGTTGCAGATATGTAAACCCATAGGGCAAGTTACATTCTCTCAGCTTCAGAGAAAGGCAATGGCAAACCTTCTCTGAACAAACCTTGCCAAGAAAACCCTAGGACAGGGTTGACATAAGTTGAACTTGACTTTCAGAAACATAACAACTTTTCTACTTTACAGAGGAAAGTCCTTTAAAGAATTCTCAGGGGATAGTCCTTCATTTGAAGGAAGCATGACATTCACCTCCATGTGTTGTTTGACTGCTACTCCCATTATCCCTCGCTATTGTTTATAGTCCAATAATACTGGAAGTGCCACATGTTCCCTGTTCCTGCTGTATTTAAGAAGCTGTCCAGTGAAGATAAAGGCCAAGATCCTGACAAGTGGTGGTGGAACAAGACGTTCTACCTGCAAATAATCTGAGAAAAGAGGCAATGACAACATTCCAGTAGCCACTATGGGCAGTTCCAGTTACTCTTCTGGGTTGTGAAGAAGGGGGGAACTGTGCCAAGTTTCATTGTTTTCTGTTGAGCAAGGAGAAACTACTTGTGAAAGGTAGTACTTGCATATGTCTCCAATATGATTCTGACCGAAGAAACATAAGAGAGCAGGAACCTGTGTGTGCAATTAGTAACTTGGAGAGCAGATGGAGCAGGCAGCTGGTCATAGTCAGTGGTGAGATGTATTGCATTTCTATTTAAATTATACTAATTATTTCTAGATGTTGCTCTCCTTTTCCATGATTTGTTTCCTTTTTTCCGGTAATGTGTATGTGGCTGCCCTATCCTTTTTCTCTTTTCACCCCTGCCTTCACCTCTCTCTTTCAAGTATATTTGTTGCATTCTTCATCCTTAGTGTAGATAATTAAAAATCACTGAGATAAGTGGACTTCTGTGCAGATGCAGTTGAACAAAATAGTAGATATTCCAACCCATAAGTAGAAAATAGGCAGCAGCTCATTCACTCTCAGTTTTTTTTTCCATAGATGGAGCCCTCTGCTTTATGATATTGCTCCTAAAGGCACCAGATTCTTTCTGATCTTGTCAGCCAAGCAGGGTCAGCTCTGATTAGTACTTGGATAGGAGACCACCAATGAATACCAGGTGCTGTAGACTAAATTTCAGAGAAAGGAACTGGCTAAACCTCCTCTGAGTATTCCTTGTCTAAGAAAATCGTATGAAACCCATGGAGTCCCATAAATTAACAGGTGACTTGAAGGCACACATGCACACTATTTGGAGGCTTCATTGGAAAGTTCTTCAACAACTTATGAAGCTTAATAATTGTATCCAAGAGAACTGCTAGGTTCACTGAAGGTTTATTGCTGATGGTGGATATAAATGACTGGCATAATTTTCCAACATACATGTTTAGAACATGTGCCTTTCACAGAAAATTTGATTCTGAAGAATTATTTACCATTCAATTTTACCTGTCAAGTTAGGGGTTTGTCGTGTATTCCAATACACTTTACTTGTATGAGTTAATATTTATTATCTAAATTGTTCAAATACAGATTATTAGATGATAAACACAGACTATATTTTATGTCACACTGAGTAGTGTTGCAAGTTGTCTTGTTGCCATGGCAGTTAATAAGCTATGGTTAGCAACCACAAACTACAGCTTGTTCTTGGCTTATGAACTCTGGCTTATTTAAATCATGACATATTGTGAAATCCTAACTCAAAACTGTGGCTTGTCTCTATCTTATTTACTCAGCTGTCTATCCTAGGAGTTGTCAAAACAGCAATGTCTGGAAAGTACCTTTTAAAAAATTATTGTGTGTATTGTCCCATCAGAGAGCCAGTATTGTTACCCTGATTTCTGAGGGTCCCGTGAGGGACACCTAAGTGCGCTCCAAATTATGCAAGTTGGGGAAATTAGCAAAGAGCACAAGTTAGCAATACGAGAGGCAGGGCAACGGAGCGAGATCTTTTACCCAGTGTCTACGGGGTCAGGCCGAGTCAAGGAGCAAACAGAAGTGAAATAATAATTGTTGTTTTTATTAAAATACAATCAAACAGTGTATGCAGCACACTCACACAGATAACTAGAGAAATAAAGGTTGGAGTGGGATAGAGGGATTTTTAGAGGAGTTGTTGGTTTGGGTAATACTACACCTGTCCTGCAGCCAGGGTAGTCTACAGCAGAAGTTCGTAAAGATGAAGTTCTCAGTATGTGGGACTGAGGGGAAGGCTCGCCAAGCAAAGCGGCAGCAAGGTGGGATGGAAGTCGGGAGCGATCTGAAGAAGTTCTCAAAGTCAGGGGTTCTTATAGGGGAAAATGTGGCCATAGGCTAGTCCGTACTTGGAGAAAACAATGAGTTTCGGGCTGGAGACAAAGCCTGCAAAAGGTCAGAATTTAGCATGATTGAGTTAAGTCCGAATTATCAATAGAGTAGCCAGTATGCAAACGCAGAGTGCTTGACAGATGAGCATTCATCTAATCAAGCTGCCTGCTCAGGGCAGGGAGTTCTTTGTAAATAGTGTGCATACATAATAGGGTACTTGCCTTGAGGTCTCCTGAAGCGGCGGGACGGCTATTTCTGGCCTGCCTGTATTTGTGTAGAATATTACAGCGATTAGTGGCCGTGCCTGTCTGCAAGCTTGTCCAGGGGACCTCGCAGCACGTGGAGAGGAATAGGTAAAGAAGGCCAAATTATTGATATCAAAGTGATATCTAATATCCCACAAATCTGGGCGAGCAACAGTGGTAACAGTGTGGTGCAGTGGTTCGGGTGCTAGACTATGACTCTGGGAAACTGGGGAAAAAATGCTCATCTACGGAAAACTACTGGGTGACCTTGGCAAGGCACACTCTTTCAGCCTCAGACAAAGGCAATGTGACTTTCCCAAGATCACCCAGTGAGTTTTCATGGCTGAGTACATATTTGAACCCTGGTCCAGTCATGAGAGCCAGCATGGTGGACTACAATCCTGGAGACCAGGTTTCGATTCCTTGCTCAGCCATGGAAACCCAGTGGGTGACCTTGGCTGCATCATACACTCTTGAGTCCCAGAAAACCTCACGATAGGCTCACCTTGGGGTCACCATAAGTTGAAAATGACTTGAAGGCACACAACAACAACAATTCTGGCATCATAATCCAATGTTCAAACCACTACATCACACTGATTTTCCTTGCTACTCTAACTAATAATCTTATAGTAACTTTCAAAATTCTAAATGTGATGACCAGCCCATGAAATGTTATACCATTGTGAAATGGTTTATTTTTCCAAGGCCACAGAACACTTTTGCTGCCCAAACCTTATATGACTAACTTTCTGGAATCTAATGAGCAGATTTTCTGCAGAACAATTTGGTTGTATTTAAAAATCTGTAGGCAGTGTTTGGGGGTTTTCTTTCTTTTGTCATGGGAGAAGCATCAAAGACCCATTCCCCTCTTGCTTTTAACCTTGAGATTTGATCTTCAGTGGCAGTTCTGATTCAGAATCACTATCTGCCATACCAGATAATTAGAGTAACTGAACAGGGATTGAGATTCAAGCTGTTTACTCACTTATCTGTCCAAAAGTTTTCCTTTGAGGGGATGTTTTCAATTAGCTTTATTCAAACCAAAAAGACAGTGCAGACTAGCCTTGGGCCTTTCACACAAGTGTCAGTTAAATTCAAATGTCAAATACGTTGTTGTTTTTGTTGCTTAATTGGGAATCAAATGCCATAGATCAGTAGATCAATTTCATGGTATTATTTCTTGAAAGGGGTGTTTACAATATGGTCCGGAGCAGACCATCATAATTTTTCTTTGAAATCACATTTGCTAAATGCCAAGTGTAGAAAGCCTTAATTGTTGAGGGAAGGTAAAATAAACAAATTGCAAATGTACCAAAACTGTTAAAAATTGAGGAGGTGAGCTTGTTTACCATAAAGTTGGAAAATGTAAATGAAAGTGCTCTGTTTTATATGTTCCATTTGCAGAAAACACACAGTTGAGGTATGAACAAGGTTCCAAAGAAGTGCAGTATGGTTTTGGCCTAATTTTCCTTGAACAGAGTGAACACTTCACACGTGATCTATGGACACTTCCTTTTGAAGATGGTCCTTTAGTAAACAGTTTGTGATATGGCATAGTGATCAAATAAAATGTGTCTAATCCCTAGAAAAGCCTTTGGATCCTGGTGATATTGTTGGCATGGGGAAAATCACAAGTCTGTCCAAAGCTTAGAGGTATGTGTATGTGAGCTTTAAAGAAACTTTAAACCTGAGGCATTTTTGTGTTTAAATTCATGGGCTGCATCCCAAGAAGTTAGAAGAGTTCATCAGTGCATTTTCCACAATATTTTTCCATTATGAGCAGAACAGATTCCACAGTGGAGTATCTGGAGATATATAGCATAGATATGAAGGGTTGCACAACTACCTGGGATGTGTGTGATTCTTCATTGGGAAGCATGCCCCAGTGGATGGAATGTGAATGATGTCCCCATGTGAAAATAGGGTGTGCAGCGTGCTACATGTTTGGGATATAAAGTATCTGGCTTTCCAAGTGCTTCAGGCACCTTCCAATGAAATGAGCAGCTGCGTGCCCTTGACTCCAGCTATTGGGGCTTCTATCAGAAGCTGTATGAAACATTGAGGCTTCTTTTAGTCATATGTCATAGTATTGAATTTACAGATGGTTTTAAAAAATGGAAAAGAAAAATAGCAGGCCATCCAATGCAAGCACATTGTGTAAGTTGTTGCTCAGACAGAAGACCATCTCTGGATTTCAGTTCCCTTTTCTGAAACCAACTCATTCCTTACACTGAAAACAGCCAAAGGCATAAAGAAAGACTGAATGGCTTCTAGGGGTGGTAACTCTCTGCTGCAGAAGAATTACTGCTCACAGAAGTGCACCACTGGACCCAAACTCTTATTATTTTAATTTAATGTATATTGAGCCATTCAAGCATTCTTTATGCTTTTTGATGAAACAATTTCTGCTAATTAGCAGCAAATGGAGAATACAGTCCAGACAAATGTAAGCTCTGTTTCCACCTATTCTGCTGATTTCCATAGAAGAAGTGAAGAATATAACTTAATTTATAATTTAGCCCATTGAAATTAATACATCTAGAATGCTTAGCTTTGTTGTCCAAAATAAAGATTTTGTGGCATGATTCTGTATGGTTTAAACCAGAAACAAGTCCTTTTAACTGCAAAATGGCATAGTCCTAAGTAGGAACATAGACAACTGCCTACACTGAGTGAGATTGTTGATCTAGCTCGTCAACTCTGATTGGCACTCCAGAGTTTCAGGTAGAATTTTTCCCTAGCTCTTTCTGCAGGTCCCTGATGTTCCTTGGTCTACCATTCATGTAGACCCAACCCTTTAGTGTAGCTGAACAGAACACAGATCTTTGTTCCTTCATTTATAGATAGAGACCTCTCAGGAGCACACATTCTGCCTTTTTTCTCCCAACAAGCCAGATAAACCATCCAGGGTTTGTTTCAATGTTTGTTTTTCTGGTTTTCTGAAGGAGAGGGTATAAAGGAGAGACCGAGTATCAGGATGTAGGAAAAGGTGACACAGGCCCTTTCCACACGTGGAGGAAGAAACGGGGTAAAACATCCTGAAACGGAGCTTACCTGAAACCGGGTAAGTCCGTCACCACGTGGAGAAGCGTGAGTTCACCACTCCACACTCCTCAGCATCCTGCGGCATCCAAAATGGGAGCTTACGACTGGTGGAGGCTCTCCACCAACTTGCGCGTGCCTGCAAATCTACACCGCGCGCTGCAACGGGGCTGCACGCGGCTGCACGCCCCGTGCTTTTTAAAAACCTTCTCAAAAGTGGTTTTTAAAAAGCACACGGCGCCACCACTTCCAGTCGCTCTAGTGCGGATTGGGGTGTGGAACTACGCTAAAGTAGTCCGCCCCAATCCACTTTACGTTGTAGACGACCTCCATCAGAGGTCGCGCTACACCGTTTTATTACCCCCGTGTGGAAAGGGCCACAGTCTCAGGGTGGATTGTTGGCTAAGAAATACTTGTATGACCTTTTTCAGGGGAAAGCAATTTGAAAATCTGCTTGCAGGGATTTCAAAAAAATGTGCTTCCAATTTCCCCTCCCCTCCCCTCCCCTCCCCTCCCCTCCCCTTTTGACTGGGGACAACCACCATGCTGCTTCTGCTAGGCTGAGACACCCTGCAATAAAGAAACAAAGGAAGGAAGGAAACAATTACTCTTTCTGCAAGCAGGATCAGTCAGCGTACTGTGTTTTGAATAATGATGTTTAAACTGATGGCTCAGGGACAGGGTGGGCAAAAAAATAAATAAATCTAAATTAATTCATGAATCATCCAAAGCTGGGTGTAGGCTTTCAGATTCTTTGGCAAGGGCTCTGCACTGTGTTTCACAAAGATGTGTGTCAGTTGTCAATGTTAATATGCTAATACTGCTGTGAAGATCTACCTGTCCTGCCAGCCCAACTGTTCTTGCAAGTTTCTGTTGGTAGGCTGGGGTTTTGACAAATCCACAGAACTCAGGCCCCCTTTCTCCATCCTCACTGAAAGTGTTTTTTCACTAGGGACGCTTGAAGAATTCAATCTTTGAAAATCTCTATGCAAGAGAAGATTAATGTGTGAGTTGGAATTTAGCTATCCAATGGATTCCACACTGCTCTGAACATTGTGACACCGGTCCTAGCAGTTTAAGAATCCTCTGCGTGGGTTGAATGAGTTGAATGGCACTCTCTTGAAGAAGTGTATTTAGTTTTGCAGCTTGAACATATCAAGATGTGCATTTAGACATGCATTCAGGAAGGATATGCATTTAAAAGCACATATTGAAAAAAATAAATATTTCAGTAAAAGTTCTAAGAGGGCTTTAAAATGTATAAATTACAGCTTAGTGGGGAAACGGAAGATAATTATGAAAAAATAACATAGGCAAGTGAAAACTGAACATAGGCAGATTGTAACATTCCTATGTGTTGTTGAGTTCCTGATCATCACTAGGTTCACATTTTCCCTCACTTTTTTCCAAAACAGAAGCAATACTTTGTACAATTTTGCATATAGTGTAGTTAGCCCCTTAGTGGTGATAAACCAAGTATTCAGACCTTTCATTTCCAGAATAATAATTCTTCCATATGAACACTTAGGGAAAACTGCTTTGGAGGTTAGAGAAGAAGTTCAGGAGCACGAGGAATATTTGCTTGGAGATAACACCATTTGCTTGCCTTCTGCTTTGTGGCTGTTCATGCTTAACTGCATTTGTTCTATAATATGATTGCCATAATGCTTTATGAAATGTTGATAACAACTAGGACCAGGAATACTGCAGTCACATCACAACAGGCAAATGTTGAATTCTTATGACAATTTGCTGTACTATGTGATCCTGCATATGCTGTAGAATTTGCATGTTTTCAGGATAGCCCTGAGAACTGTTACCCTGGTTTCTGGAGTCCCTTGGGGGACACCTCAATGTGCTCCACATGATGGGGAATGGAAACTAGCCAGAGCACAAGCAATGACAATGCGAGAGGCAGGGTAACCTAGCGGGGTCTTTTTACCCAGTGTTTACGGGGTCAGGCCAAGCCAAAAACCACACCAAATTGCCAAATAATGGATTTTATTGAATGCGAGTCTCACATACCAACGCAATCACGCACACACTCACCCAAGAGCTATTAAGAAATAAAAAAGAGGAAATTGGACCGGGGAGTTTTGAGGGGGGTGTTGTTGGGGTAATACTACACCTTGTCCTGAAGTCCTGGGTCCGAGAAGGCAGCAAAGAAATGGGGCCCAGCACAGAGATGGCTGAGGGGATCACTCAATGGATGGAGCAACGGTCTGCTGGGATGACTGGGAGTGATCCAAAGAACTGCTAAAAAACTGGGACTATTTGTAGGGGATTAGAGTACCTGGAGGAGTAATCCTTTCCCAGGGAGAACAATGGGTGTTGGAGCGATAGCGAAGCTCCACCATGGTAATTTCCTTAGTGTGATGAGATTGCAAGGTGTTGCCAAAGTCTCAGGATCTTTGGCTCTGTTTTGTGGTGTGACTTCATGTAAATAGTCCTCGCCTGATGGAATATTTGCTCAACTTGGGGCAGACACGCTAATCCCCTCAAGTCGGCTTCCTGGGGCTGTCTACCCTTTGTTTATTGTGGGTTTACACATCTTGAAGTCTCTTAGGGCTACGTGACTGGGGATTTTATTGGCCTGACCTGGTTTTCAGTCTTTTGACCATTGCTGCCTACATGCCCCTTCGAGGGACCTCTCTGGCACACAGAATCATATTTTAATATTGAAATTGTAGACCCCGGGATAGTGTTTCTTCACCGGAGTAACAGAACCACCAGTATAAATGTTCTCAGTGATTCCTGAATTAGGGAGAACTATTCTGTTTTCAATACAATCTCTGCAAATACAGTCTAGAGTCATTTCTACAATTTCATGTTGTTGCTTAAAACTGCTGGATTGTTCTTAAATTAAAGATCTATAAATAGCAGGTTTTTGTTTGCAGTAAGGCATTCTAGCTAGCCTGTTATTACCAGTGTAATGGCTGTGCACAGTGGGCAGCGTTTAACAGTGGACTTCCAATGGGAGAATGGCAAGATCAGTACCTCCCTCTGCAGTTCCACTGTGCGTTCCCAGAACTAGTTCTGGGCCACTGGGAAACTGTGAGTAGCTTGGAACATTTGATGAGGTCCCTTGAGCACTTGGGGAAGGTATTCTGTTCTGAGTATTAAGAATTGCCATTGCTTATACAGTGGGCCCACAGTGTCCAGTTTGTGGATCTGCAGATATAACCAACTGCAGATTCAAAATATTCAAAAAAATATACAAGAGATCTAATAAAGTGAGCACCCTTATATACAGAGGGAGAAGAAAGGAACCCAAATCACTCTTGCCCCATGACTCTCCTGCTTATTTCTAGAGCCTGGCAGAGCTCTAGGTCAAAGCCCACTAAGCACATGCACTGCAATCAGGTAGCAGTGGAGGCAGCAGCAAGCCTCAGCTGCCAAGTGCACATTCTCTCCCACCTCTGAGGAGTCCACCAGCCACCTGCTTCTACCATCAAGCAGCTTCCACAAGGACAAAGTAATTGGCAGTAGCAGTGATGTTGCTCTTGCTCAATTGTTCATGAACTGCTCACTGCCCTACAGTTGGCAGCAGTAGCAGAGCTCATGTTCATTTGTTCACAAACAACTAAGCAGCTGTGCTGCTGCTGCCTCTGTTACCATACCTAACACCCTTCTTATGAGATATGCAATTTTCATAAATCGAACTTATTAATGACTGGGGAACATAATCAAAGTCACACTGACCAGAGAAGGTGTTTTGGAGTCAAGCTGACCTGAGATGTGTTCAGAGTCATAAATCCAGAGAGGGTTGGTGGGAAAACCTGACACTGATAGGTTTATGCTAATCCTTTTACCACTCCAGGCTCTTTGAATGAAAGAAAAACTGTCCAGATTGGTGAACAATCAGAGACCATCCCTATGGAAATCTTCCCTATACACTCTACCTCACCAAACATTAAGAAATTGTCATGAGTCCCATCAATGTTTTGTCACTCTGGAGTTAAGCAGTCTGCCCATTCTGAACCCCTTTGTCAATCCCGTGGGAAAGCCATTACATCTTTGTCGTTGCATTCCTTCAGAACATAAAATAGGGTATAAAAACTCTAGCTTCGACCCCAGCTTTCTATAGTACATTGGACGTAATGGCCCAGACTGCTGTTCCTTCATGCTATCTGCAGATGCTCTCTGAGACACTCTGCTGTGACCTTTCCTTCAGAACTGGTAACTATTACCCTTTCCTTCCAATCTCTCTCTGTCCAACCTTTCTTGCCTCACTTTCCAATAGCCTTGTTTGGTTCTTAAAAGTGTCTGATTTCTCATGTGTTTGTCAATAAAATACTCTAATTTTAACTGGATTTCTCTGTACCTCTCTCTACCTCCCTGCCACTACCCTCCTTTCATAGGCCTCCTTTGAGCTATAATTCCCCCAAGTTCTAAGGAGATGCTGGCATTGTGGGTGGAACTCAATGTCCCCCTCTTAGGATGACACCTCCATTATGAATCACCGTGTCCCTGTGGAAGCTGCTCATCACTCTGCAGTTGACGTTGAATGACCAAGCAGGAGCGCCACTTCTACTACTAATCACTATGTCCTTGCAGAAGCTGCTCAAAGGGAGAAGAATGTGTGCCTGGCAGCCAGTGCTTGCTACCACCTCTGCTGCTGCCTTACACCATTCTTAATAGGAATTTGCACATTTGTGTTTTTTGGTGCCTTCAGGGGGTCCTGGAACCAAATCCCCTGTGGATACCAAGGGCTCACTGTATAATGCAGGTAAATTTCTTTATGAGTAGTTTCTGCCTCAGCTGTTCTGAACGGGCAGAGACAGGCATGGTTAATCCTCTGTCATCCCTGTCATCCCACTTTTTCTGCTGCTTTTAAAATGTCCCAGTGTCTCTCCCTTTCTCCCACTTCATTCTTTGTTCTCAGCTTATTTCCATGGCTGGAAACTGAGTTCAGAGTGCAAAGTTAGTTTGTACTCAGTGAACTCAATTAACTGAGCAGGGGAGAGAGGAGAGGAGTAGGTGGAATTATGCCCTTCATAATAAGTTCAGGCCAAAGCAACCTACTGCAGTCTCTGCTAGCTTATGTGTTCTTCCTTATTTAATAAGTTTTGCCATCTTGACTGTGCTCTAATGTTGCTTGGCTGCACGTATCCCAGTTTTCATCTGTGAAATGTTGGAGTGTATGGTTTATGTGAGAACCATTGTAGTGGTCTGAGCATTGGGCTACACTCTGGAGATCAGGGTTAAAATCCTGATCAGCCATTGAAACCCACTGGGTGACCCTGGGCAAGTCACACTCCTTTAGAGGAAGGCAAAGGCACTTAACTGTGTTAGCAGAGTGCTGGCTTTACAGAAAGGAAAGTACTGGGTATGTGATGCGGCTAATTTTTCTGTTCTGGAGAAATAGAAGTGTGTGTGTGTGTGTGTGTGTACTTTGGACTTGGCTCTTATTTATGTGAGGCTGGAGGGTTCCAAGAACCATCCCTAGAGAAGTTAACAGCCAGGGACTGGTGCTGCCTTATAAGGCAGGCAGTTGACAATGCCTTAAAAGATACTCCCTGCAGCTGTAGCAGCAAGTCTGCCGTTATGTAGGTCACTCTGGAAAGAAACTGTTCCTCAGGGCATCTGTATGGGGTGGAAAAAATGACAAGGAGTTTGCAAGGAGGAGGGGGACACTGGCTGCTGCAGATGTGTTTTGAGGAAGTCTGACATTTGCAATTAAGCGTACTTGAATTAAAAGGGCACCATTCAGAAATACCCAACTGGTACAATAACATTAATTTGAAGTCAAGGTCCCCACAGTTGAAAATGCTATACTTGCCTCTGAACTTCTTATGTAGATGGAGTACTCACCCAGTATATGAATATCGTAGCAAGACTCAGCCCCCACTCCTGAGACCCCTCAAACATTTTCATTACTCCCACAGCTTATAAATTCTTCATCCAGCTGGAATTCATTAGCACAGGGGCAGGGAGGAGATTCAAGAATGGCATATTTTACTCCTATATATTTATGCATCTGGGGATCACACAGCTTTCCCTGCCACAGAAAAGCATGTAAGTTTTTAATTCACTAATTAACCAAATGCACTGTTTTCTAAGCGTGTTTAAAAAGCAACTAATAAACTAGTTTTATTTTTTAAAAAGTTAGCATGCATAGATTGGCCAGCATCCTGGTAGTGGCATACACAAGCTTACATCCAACATACACCTGCATGCTCTTTTTTTTTGGGGGGGGGGAGGGGGCGGTCATTGTATTCTCTTCCTTGCAACAACCAAAACTTTCCCAGGACTCACCATTTAACTGCATCACTCACACCTCTGCCATTCTGTGGCTGATGGAGAGTGGGGGTATCAGAGAATAGGCCCCCATAGCCAGACACAGAATGATTACATCATCCACTGAAACCTCCAGGGGGTCCTGAGGGATCTCAGAGAATGATGTCATTAGTCTGGCTATGGGATGGATGGTTCTCTGATCTACATCTCTCTCTCTCTCACTGGCTGTTGAATGGGGAATGGCACGCTATGGTGGCTAGGTGATGGATTATAGGGATTGAAAGAAGAGATGTAGTGTAGTTCCTGTGCAATACAGCATCTCAGCCACTGGGTACAGCCCTCTAAAATCTAAGCATGCCTAAGCTTCATTCAGATCAACTGTATACCCAAGGCTGGGGTTCTAAGTAACTCCTACTGAACTGAATGGGAATTACTTCTGAGAAAACATGCAGGCAATATGCTCTAAAGCTTTAAACGCATGCCCCCTTACCCTGGGTAAGCATCTTTGAATATCACATTCGAGTAAAACATGGACTGAGTAACCAGTTGTATTTAGTATTCATAAACATTGCTATTTTTTTTTCAGAGTTTTGCCCTCATTCACAGGAGAAATTATTCAGAGCATGTATTCGTTTTAAAAGAATAATAAATAAGTGGTGCACCATAACAGTTAAGAACAATTTAGGTAGGAGATGTCAGCTCAGCCAGAAGTAGGCTGCAATCATATTGCTATGTGGAGGGATAGACATATACTCTCACACATTGGGGCCACATTGGCCCCCAAAATTGGGGTGAAATTGGGGTAAGGAACACCTGTTGTTGCCTTTTTAAAGATAACTGTGTTCAAGGGGGATGTGTCTTGTTTAAAAGGATAATTGCTTTTCCTGTATGCATCTGGGAGGCAGAGTTATTCTTGTTTTTCATAATTTTTTCTGACTGTGTGGTCTAGGAGGCCCCAAAGGCTGCACAGATGGCCTGGAGAGGAAACATATGGCCCATACCTGCGTGATTCTCACCCCTGGTGGAGTTATGTGGAGTGGCTTTGAACATTTGAAATATGTCCTATATTTGCTTAGCAACTAGTGTGAAGACATATTCTTATTTTATCCTTATCAAATACATTTTTTTTTTTTACATTTTCAGTTTAGGAAATATTTTTAAACTAGGGAAATATCTGTAAAACTAGATTTAGCTTTAGCCATAGACTTTTAAAGTTTGAAAATGGTTAAAAAAAAAAAAGAACACTACACCATTTCTGTTTTTCCTATCTTGTTTCAATGGAGGGCCAATGTGGTATGTGAGAGTTAGGAAGCCTATGGACTACATACTAATATCGATAATAGTGAAACTTTCCTGGTGTCACAGCAATATATATTCCATTCATCTTTCACCTAAAAGCCATAGATTATTTCCTTAGAATATCATAGATGTGATGTGGATTCCAGTGCTAAGATGACGAGGTGAGTGATTTAATGCCATAGGTTGTTTTCCAGAGTGGCCATTAATTTGAATGCTCTGATATGCTGATATGCATATACAAGGTGCTGAGCTGCAGTTTTGCCACTAGAATGAATTTCATTGGATGCTAGAAATCAGAGCTTGGACAATTGTGGAAATCGCTAATGCATCAATATCATCATCATCATTATCATCATGTACAACCTTCCCTTTCAGTCTTCTGGGTTTGAGAGTGTCTATTTGAAAGTGAGTGGCTGGAACAGAAATAGAGATCCTGCTGCTATGTCACTCACCTCACTGCTCAACAGAGTCCTTTCCTGAGCTAACTAGAGTGGTCCTGTGGCTGGTGTTGGAGTCACCTTGGTTTGTAGTACTGGGGGACTTCAATATCTATGTTCCCCTAGTGTAACGTAAGAATGGGGCAACAGAGGCTGCACCACAGCGGGAGACATTTCTGGGACTTAATAAAGTGGCTTGTTTTGTGGGGCACAATTTTGTCTGATATAGTGTTAGCTATTTTTTAAAAAAACGTGGTGAAAGTTGGAAACTGTGGTATACTTGGTTTTCACTTTGATGATTTGTTTCCATGGAACGCTTCCCATTTCTCATTTTGTACATGTATATGTTCAGGTATATGTTTTATATGTTTAGGTCTACCTTGTATAAGTGTGTATATTCAATAAAGACAATTAAAAAAAACGTGGTGAAAATATAGTTGCTAGGTCAAAAGTGTTTTGCTTTGTCCCATGTAGACCAAAATAAACTCTGCTTTCATGACTGAGAAACATGTGGACCTCAAAATGTTTCCAGATTCCAATTTCCATCAGCCTTACCCAGCCTTGCCAGCGGCAAGGAATAAAGGGAGTGAGGAGTGAGGAGAAGTGAGCCCCAGTTCATGATACTTTCCAGATGAAGGAACGGCAAACTGTTGGAACCTCTGGCTACAGATCTGAACAAGGAAACTCTGACGCATCAAAGTGGAGAGCATTACAGTTTCAGGTCGCAAGTAGAGAAGGCAAGTTAGTTTCTATTAGTACCTTTTTCAAATAACAAATATATAACAGTACAGTTCTCCCTCCACATTTGAGGGTTTCACTTTCATGAATTTGATTATTCACAAGGTGCCCGCTTACCCCCCATTCTCTCCCTCTTATTCCCTTACCTGAGCCAATGGTAGGAGAGTGCAAGAAGGGCAATTGCCAGTTCCCCGTGCTCCTTCTGCCGCTGCTGAGAGCATCCCTGCTGGCTTTCTCCTCACCCCCATGGGCGAGTGGGGCGAGGAGAAAGTCAATGAGCAAGCTGTTTGTCTGCTGGCTGTCTCCTGCACCCACCTCCACCTGCACAATGCTGACCTCATGAGTGGGGGTGAGGAGAAAGCCAGCAGGGAAGCTCTGTCCCTGCTGGCTCTCTCCTGCGCCCACCTCATCAGCGTGATCAGGATCCCACGGGTGGGGGTGAGGAGAAAGCCAGCAAGTAAGGGCCCACGGTTATTCGTGTGTTTTTTTCCCACTTTCGCAGGGGTCCTTTTTCGGTATCCCCCGCAAAAGTGAAGGGCCTACTGTATTACATTATGATTGTAACTTAATGACAGAAAACTTCACCTATTTCAGTGTAACTGTATCTTGAGGAGGATCTCATTTATTATTACATTGATCAGGCCTCACTAAATGCCGGAAGAGAAATATTACCGGTTCAGGTGTTGGCTTACGCTTGCCTTATGGTCTATTGAGGCAGTGGAGGCAACAGTGATGTGAGTACAAGAACAGTGCATTCAGTACTACAAGGCTATAGTTTTTGGACTGCTGAAAAAGTGGTTACATTAGAGAAACAGGCAGACCTTTGAAATGTAATTA
The DNA here is from genome assembly GCA_948474755.1 of Ctenosaura bakeri. Lineage (NCBI taxonomy): Eukaryota > Metazoa > Chordata > Lepidosauria > Squamata > Iguanidae > Ctenosaura > Ctenosaura bakeri. The sequence goes on from CAOLHI010000710.1 coordinate 479,560, forward strand.
TGGAGCAGCAGTGTGTGTGCGAAATGGTGTCCTATATTTTTAATCTTTTTGCTGGTAGTTATGTTTTAAACCTTTTAACTGTTTTTTTAAATAATGTTGGGATTTAATTTTTTTTACTCTTATAAATCAATATTTTAGCTTGACTTTTTAAAAAATTGTTGTAAGCTGCCTTGAATACTATATTGGAAAAAAGGGATATAAATTCAATAAATAAAATGAAACAAAGAAAATTGTTACTTTAAAAATGACTACAAGAACTACTTTGGAGGGGACCTTGAACTATAATGGTAACTACAGCCTTCCCTCTGCATTCGCAAGGGTTCAGGACATAGAACCCTTGCAAAAGTGGAACAATCACAAATAACTCCCCCATCTGCTCTCGCTCCCATTCCCTGCTGGGATTCCCCCCTTCCCATTTCCATGCAAAAAGGAAGGCAATGGGGTGGAGAGAAGGCTCCCTAGAGCCATCCTTTCCTTCACTAGTGTCCCCCCTCCCCTTGACATGCATTTTGCCCCAGTGTGGACAACATAGATGGGGAGGGGAGGGGGGAACTCCGGAGGAGGAAAGGAAGGCTCTTAGCCTTCCCCTCATTCTCTTCAATTTTGCCTCAGTGTGAATTCTCCACACGGAAGCAAAATGGATAAGAACGAGGGGGGAACTCCAGAGAATGACAGAAAACTCTTTAGCCTTCCCCCTACCCCATTCCCTTCTGTTCTGCTTCAGTGTGAATCTTCCATGCTGGAGTAAAATGAATGGGAAGGGGGAGGGAAACTCCAGAGAAGGAAAGGTCTTCTCCCAATTCCCTTCTGTTTTGTTTCAGTGTGAGTTCTCTGCACTGGGGCAAAATGGATGGGAAAGGGAGGGAGAAACTCTGGAGGAGGAAAGGAAGGCCCTTTAGCTTCCCTCCAAACCCCATTCCTTTTCGTTTTGCCTCAGTGTGAGTTTTCTGCGCTGGGACAAAATGGATGGGAAGGGAAGGGGAAACTCCGAAGGAAGAAAGGAAGAATCTTAGGATCCTTTCCCCTCAACCTATTCCCTTTTGTTTTGCCTCAGAGAACTCACCCCAGGGCAAAATGCATAGGAATGGGAGGAGGAGAATTGGTGGGGGCAGGACACTGACGAATAATCAAATTCACAAATGTCAAATCCACAGATGTGGGGAGAGAACTGTAATTACTTTTAGATGTAATTCTTCAAGTTGTAGGAAAGGAAAATATATAGGCAGCTGTATCTTGGATTCTGGGCTGCTAATACTAGTTCACATACTGACTTGGTTCATATACTGATACAGATTGATTCCTGATGTTTCTCCTTTTAGCAGCAGCAGTAGTTCTAAAACAGTAATATAGTATTCCTTGTAAACAGATTGAGGAAGCGAAACTGTATTCTTCAATTGTAGTGAAGTTTGAGGTGCCGGAATAACTCAGTTTTATGGAGTAGTTGTAACAAGCCTGTATTAGGCACTTGCACACAGACACACACAGAGGGGGGCACACATTTAAGCTGTTACTCTGGCAGGAAGGTGGCTTCACAACAGGAACTTCAGCTGAATATTTCCTTATCACATGTTCTGATTATGAGCAAGTGTGCCCTGGTACCCATACCAAACGTGGACTGAGACAATTCTGCCATAATTAGGATCACACAACTAAATATGTACTAAAGAGCTTCTTGGCAGGATGACGGGGTTTTCTTCCTCGACTCAAAATTATGTATAGAATGTTCCCTTGATACCAATTATATAAAAAAAGAAAGTCTAGAATTTGATTAGCATTTGATGATGCCACTCAGAATGCATTCAAATTATAAGTTCATCACATGAATAATCTTTTATCATCTGATTAGAAGGAGCAATTCATGTGTCTAATGATACCTGCTAATCAATCAGGAGCTGGGTGGTGGGGAGGGGGAGACTTCAAACTCAAATCGGTATGCAAGCAATTTGACAGTAGGAAAAATAATCTCTTTTATGCTTTGGTTTAACAGCCATCGGCATAGATTTCAGTACAGATTCCTCCCCCTCCTTTTTTTTTTTGGTATGCTTATAATGCACCACCTTGACAAAAACACTTCACTGAGTCCCAGTCTTTGGGCTTTTGGTATTATGAAGCATGTAATTGTGTTTTATTTTTCTTATGGCAAAGAATTTAAGAATGATGATTGGGTAAGTGCTTCAGTTTCCCATTCCTCCAATTGCTCTGATGGACAGCAGGCTCACCCCAAGCCAGGACCATCCTGGGGGTGGTACTAGAGTCCTTCCCTTGGCAGAGGTGATGGTGCAAGGGGGGCAAAAGTTAGATGTGGCCCATACTCCCACCTTTAATTTCCTACATCTCCTTTCCGCTTAGCAGTTCAAACAACATCAGTGCAGGGAGTGGATTCAGAGAAATGAGCACCTGTGCCCAGTACAGCAGACTGGGTTGTTAATTCCTTTCCAGGAGGACCTGGCACATATTGACCTAAATCCTAGAAGTAGTCCTGATTTGAATAGATCAATTGAATCAGTTCAGTTAATCTATATGATGATTCATCGTTCAGCAATCAACTCAGTGAATCTACTCTAATTGGGACTAATGGATGGAATTCCAGCAATTGAATCAGCAGTGGAATCAAATTTAGAATTCTGCTCATGTTCTCAAAGTTTGCTTCTAGGAATTCCAAGGGCAGGTTATCTTAACTTTTTGACACAGAGCTAGTGTAAACAGATCTCACACTCTGAGAAAGCAATAATTTCTTGCAAAAAAATCCTAAACAGTCCCAGGTCCTTGTTTATTGCAGGACCTTCCTTTGTGTCATGCAGGCACTTGGATGGAGTCGGGAAGGTGCTTGTCCACATCCAGCAGCAGCTCTGTTGCTTGGCTTCTGCTTAGCCATGCAAAGTACTATAATTCATAAGCCTTCCCCCAGCAATTCACCAGGTCTCATCAATATCCCATCATGATCCTGCACCTTTGCTGGGAAGGGAGCATGATGTGAATGCTCCCCTTTGCGCCTGGCCAGCAGCCTGCAGAAGGGAGCATGAGCGACACATGCCTGCCTTCTGCAGCACAGATGGCTTCTTTCCCATGCTGCGCTGGGGAAGGAAGCAAATGATCATGCTTCCGCCCCTTCCACATAGGTGGGGGTGACAGGAGCATTGCACAGTTGTAGGTGCTTAACGGATTCTTTCTGTTAAGAGATATCCTGAGATTGCAAAGTATGAGGACATGCTGACTGCAGGACTGTGATGACATTGTGCAAAAGCACAACCCACAGACTGCTGCCATCACATCCCCATTGAGGGACTGTGACGCAATGTGGAAATGGCCTCAGATGTATAAATGTGAAAGGGAAATGGAGGGACTTGCATGTTCCATGTCAAATGTTATCATTCAGCACTGCCAATTAAATACCAAAGACTTATGGCCTTCCATAGAGCTAAAGTCATGAAAAAACCCTTGGTTTTACATTGGTATTGTAATCCCTCTTGAGCTATAGGAATTTCAATATGTATCTTGGGGCCTTTCTGCACTACACTGTTATAGTGCTATTATTCCACTTTCAAAATCTTGTGAAATTCTGGGATTTGTGGTTAAATGCCCCTCCCTAAACTGCAAACCCCAGGATTCCATAGGATGTTGAAAGTGGAATAATAGCACTATAACAGAATAGGGCACAAAGACCCTTGGATTCTAACAGGCCGGGTGTCAAATTTACATCAAACTCATACAAGTGAATAACTTCTGGGGATCATAATCCCTGCATTATATAAATGATGTCCATTCAAATTAGTGCTTTTTTGAGGATAAGGAATTTACCTTTACCAGAGTTATGTTAAACATGGGAAGAATGAAATTGAGCCTTACAACAGCCAGAAGTATCAGCTTCCCCAGAAATACAAATCAAAACATGAAGTAGAAAAGAAAGTAAGTAACCATCACTTTTGCTCAACTGATGTTGCTCCTCTCACGTCATGATTCTGCATTTTATTTTGAACTTGTGTTGTCTAGAATGATGAGACTGAGCACATTTGACCTTAGGCTTATGTTTGTCCAGAATGCCAACCTGTCAATGTGCTGATCCTTATTTCTGAAGAATGGATGCTTTCAGCAACAGCAGAACTACTGAGCTAAGAAAATGATATAGATAAAACATTAACAACTGTATATAACTGTGAGTTTTCACCAAAGTATATAAGTTGAATGATTTTTTGCAAGAAGTGTTAACTTGTCTTTTGTTTATTGAACTAGCTACAGGCTCTGGCACACATGTCATTAGTAGATAATTTGTTCATGTGGTGTAGATGTTCTGTATATAAAGAAGTCTGTGGAAATAACATTTCCAACAGCGAAAACCAAGACAACATATTGTTATCGTTCTGCTAAGGTAGAAATTGAAAAATACATACCATATAGATCTCCTGGGTGGGCACATAATGCATTCCACGCTTGTATCACGAAGGCCTGACACTGTTGTTAGTAGTTAAAAATCCCTGACCATTCCAAACCCCCTCATGGATAAAGTCTTTCTGTTCACTTCTTTCCTTCAGTGTTCCTGATAACATAGTTTGAACATTTCAGAAACATCAGTGATGGTTTCCTAAGACATTGAGGGGACAGAATTGTAGAGAGAAGATTGCAAGTGTTACCAACACCCTGCAAGTGCTCTTTCAGAGGAGACATGCACTTATTGGTCAGAACTATACATCTGGCAGACCCAGTCTGGAGAAGTAGTCTGAATGTTTGACTAGGGCTCTGTGAGACCAGGAACTGAATCCCTACTCAGACATGGAACCTACTTTAGGCAAGTAATATTCTCTTAGAGAAAATCAGTGGCAAAGCCTCTCTGAATACATCTGTCCAAGAAAATCCTATGATAGGGTTGATCTAAGCCAGAGTTAATTTGAAAGTGTACAACTACTGCTACTACAACTAACAAGAGACTTAGCAATCCCATGGACAAAAGCAGCAGTGGGATGCCTCATAATGGGAATTTGAGTCAGCAAAATGCCATCTCCAATTTTGTGATGGTGGGAGCACCTTTCATATGTTGTGATGAATGTAAAGAAATATGAGGGAGGGACGAGTGGCGTTATAACTGCTGCCTTCACCCCATGCACATTCAAGTGGAAGAGTAAAAGATTCACAGACTTCCATCACTGTAAATGTATAAATTCTATCTACATGACTGGGACAAAATCAGAGGAAACTGGAACATCTGATTAAACCTGACCTGATATGAAGCAGAGAGAGCATATCAGGATGTAACAGTCCAATGTGCTTTGCCAAGAAATGTTCATACAACCTTTTTCAAGGAAAAGTTATTTAAAATCACCTGTTAGAGATATTTAAAAAGATTTTTTTTAAAAAAATGTGAATTGCAACATTTAATATTGAGAGCAGTAACAAGTTTTTGCACATAAAATTTGTAGGCATATAGACTCTTTCATGCCTTTGCTGAACTTGCATGTGTGGCAGGGCTAGGATGTAAAATGATGAGGATGATGGCTGGTATTCTGTATGCATTTATGGATTTGTAACTTAGACTTATAGAGGTATAGCTGCTCTGTATTTGGTAAAACTATGTTGTCTTACTGTAAAACTAAATAAATGAGCCCAGCCTACCTTAACGGCCAGCAGCTGCATCAAGGGAAGGAGGTCTATTCTGCTGCTGATAACGGCACAAGGAAGATGACATTTCTAAACCTCACCCCAAAGCAAGCAAGACTTGCTGGCTGGGCCATAGTGTAGTTCTTTGCTGCAACCTTACTTGCTGGGTGGAGGGGCTGGTGTGTGAAAACCTCATCCTTTTTGCTCCTGACCAGCAATCAGGTTTCCTTCACCTGATCCAGTTGCTAGCTGTTCAGGTGGCCTGGGCAGATCTGGCCAGGAGATGTTACTTTGTTACAAACACATAACTAAGTACTGATGTAGAATATCAGCATTTGTTTGTTTGCTTGTTTGTTTGTTTAATATCCTGACTTTCTTCTGAGAAGGGACTCAAAGCAGCTTACAAAAATTTAATAAAACAAGTAAGTTACAGTAAGTGGAAAGGGTGTAAATAAAATGGCAGAGTAAAAGCTGATAAAAACAAGATTTTTTAAAAGAAAAGTTTACCTGTGTCATTTAGTCAATTAATAAAGTACAGGTGCTTCACCTGCTTCTGGATGCCTTTGTGGGTTTACTGCAACTTCTGTTCTCCAAATACTCTGCTGTCTGTACTTCCTTGGAGCTTGCTAAATCAATCCCTGTAAAAACGGAGCTGAGCTGATTTTGTGTGTTTCCTTTCTCTCCTGGGTCCCTGGGAAGCATTATTATCACAGTTGGTAGCTTGCTTCTGTGCCATCCTGCCTCCTTTCTTGCTCCATTATCCTTGAGTAAAGATCCCACTGAAAGTTTTTGGATTGAAGAACCCTTGAAATGAGTTGAAACTCCCAGGTTATCAGATCATTTTAAGCCTGACAGCCTGCCATCAATAAAATTTCCACTTTTTTCTCTTAAAAACATCTGTTCAGAAACAAATTTCTCAACTGCCAGACTGGGCACACAGCATAGATTCTGCTGGGCAAAGGAGCAATAGTTTGGACAAGCAGAACTGAGGAATGCAACTGCCTGGAATACCTAACTGGATAGGAAAGTGGATCAGCACAGAGATATACCAGGGAACACACGGGAACAAAAGGCCCGCACAACTCATGAAATGGGATTAAAAAGTATTTACTCCAACAATAATGTTACAAAATTGTCCAGCATGTTCTAAGCATAACAGATTGGAAATGAAAGAGCTCTTTAAAACCTGGGAAGGTTTTGTAATGAAAGGAGCCCTGTTGTTGCAGCCTAATAAGGTTCTGCACAGAACTGGAGCTATGATGTACAGACAGATTGTGGTTCCTTTAAAAAGTAATTATTAACATAATGATTAATATGATGAATTAAAGATTTGCAGTACCAGTGTTAACAATAACAAGTTAATTTTTGAAGCTCACCAATGACTAATAAAATAATTTAATTTCTAAAGCCAACATTCCAGACTCTAATCCATTTTGTCTGTTCTGTCAGCTAGTCTCCTGGCTCTTGGCCAGAGATCTTTTTGCTACCTATGGGCTAACCTAGATAATGAAGTATACTAGATGAAATTAATAAACATTCACCCTATATATATCTATTATATAAAATTCAAATTTTGTCTGTTTGTCTGTGTGAGGCAGGCGAAGACCTCCTATGATTGACTGAGTGAGGCAAGAAGACCTCATATGATTGGCTGTCTGGGAAGATTCCATGGAATCCTGGGGTTGGCAGTTTAGGGAGAGGCCTTTAGAATTCTCAGCTGAGAACTCTTGGGCCTCAGGCCGGTTGCTATGGAGATGAGGCCTACCATCAATATGGAAGCCAGAAAACATTTGAGAGGAATATGTAAGAAAAATTAAAGTGACACACACCCAACACAGCCCATTTCCACACTGCAATGTCATAGTGCTATTATTCCACTTTCAACATCCTATGGAATCCTAGGATCTGTAGTATAAGGAGGGGCATTTAAGAATTCTCAGCCAGAGAGCTTTTTGGCATCAGTAAACTTCAAACCCCAGAATTCCACAGGATGTTGAAAGTGGAATAATAGCACTATGACAGTGTAGTGCAGAAATGGCCATAGTTACAAGGTCTTCTCACCTCACACAGTAGATTGTATGGGTTCCATACGTGAGGAATCTTAAGTGAAATTCAAAACAAAAAATGCTTCCAGAAAAACGTAAAGCCATTGCACAAATTCAAGAGAAGAAGAAAAAAAACTAGTACATCAACATTACCAGACAACACACAATGGATTGAGGACTGTGGAGAAAAGTTACAGGTACTGGTATAGGCCAGTTGCTATGGAGACAATGCCTAGCAGCAAGGAGGAGGACAGTGTATTCCCGCAGGAACTCAACCTCCGTATGTTAACAACTCTGAATAAAGATTGGATTGGGAAATACTGAGCAAATTTACAGTATAGAAATAGGCTAGTTGCTATGGACATGAGGCTAGCAGCAAGGAGGAGGACAGTATACTCCTTCAGAAACCCAAACTGTATATGTAACTAACTCTGAATACGGATTACATTGGGAAATATGGAGCAAAGTTATAGGAAATGGAGAAGACAGTTTGGTGAGCTCTTAACAGGAAAATAAAAATCCTGGGCAACCCTGGGTAAATACGCCAGTGCGTGTGTGTGGGTGTATATATATATGGAAACATTCTGAGGCATATAAAGGGATGTTAATTACTTTCACACCATTAATGTCACATATAATTTGACCCTGAGATCCTTTAACTGGTAGGCCTTTTTTGCATGGCAATGCTCTCTTGTGTTTTCCTGTCGCAATCCCAGCAGTGCCTCTGCTGCGATGGGAGCACGTCCTGAACAGTCCCTCCACAACCGCCCAGCTGCCTGTGGAAGGGAGCACGAGGGGCACGCTCCTTCCTTCTGCACTGCAGCTGGCCTTCTTCCCATGCTGCAGTGGGGAAGGAAGCATGTAATCATGCTTCTGGCCCTTCTGCATGGCCAGCGGTGACAGAAGGCTTGTGCGATTGGGGTCCATTGATGGAGTTTTTTGTCAGTAATATACCCCACGATTGCACTGGGTAGGGATGTGAGAAGGACGGGACTTTGATGATGTCATGCCGGGAGGGCACTGTCCTGCAGAAATGGCCATAGTGCCAGGGGCTGAATACAGGGACACTGAGAGCAGGCACTAGACTCAGATAAAGATGAATGGACAGGGCCCCTTTCCTCAATTTGGTATCAGATGTTATAACCGTTTTCTGATCTGCTGAGATACCAAAATTTATTTTCTAATTTTGTTGTTATTTTTTCACGGTTGTTTTTCCACTGTTTTCTCACTTGTTGTTGTTTTTTCACCTCAGAGATCCAGATCCTGGGAATTTTGATTTCTATTCCCCACTCCGCATCTCTAACTAAACTCAGTTTTGTTCTCTAAATCCTGACTGCGTTCACACCCAGCTCCTTATTTCTGTTAGACTGTGAGACTCTCCATTTCCATCTCACATAGAAACTTGTATGCATTCTCTGTACATATTTCCAATAATGTATTCATCTGTTTATGGACTTTTCCTCTACAACAGTTCCCTTCCCAGTGAGCATTGTTTGGATTGCAGCCTTAAGCCAATCTGTAGCATATTAAGGTCAAGGGCAGTCCAGTCCTCAGCCTAGTAGTTGAATTTTTTTTTTTTGTTCCATTGGCAATAATGAGAATAACAACTTTATCCATAGTCCAGTTAAGCTAAATTGCTGGGATTTACACTGGTTTCATCCCATAGATTTGAATGAGACTAAATTAGCTTATAATATTCAGCTTAGCCAAGTCATGAACCAGTGTGCAAATCGGATTAGATCCAGGCACTCTGATTTAACTAATCTTTAGTCAGCTTATTAAGCTAAGTGCTTTTAATGTATTCAGGCCACATTTGCTTTGGGAAATCTGCCATGTTCCCAGGCAAATATGGTCTATAGAGACTATATTAATTTTGCTGATATCTTTACCGAACACCTGAATGTTATATCAGGAAGTAGATAGAGAGATCTATGGAGTCTTTCTGTATACATCATAATTTCAAGACTGTGAATCACCTACAACATGGCATCCCTGCTAAGGGATTCCTGGTGGTGTGCATCTAGGAGTACTTTACTTTTAAAATGAATTAATTTAAATATGTCTGTATCCAGCAGTGAATAAGTGGCATTTAATCACTATGGTGTCATTGCTGGGAAGGGTATGCCTATTAAATATCTACATGTTCTGGAGTTGTTAAAGGCACAGAAGATCTATGAGGTGAAAGTGGTTAAAAAAGAGAGAGAGAAGTCAGAAGGTACGTAAAACACCTTGGATGGCAAAATTACATGCATAAAACCCTAAAAAAACACAATCTTCAGATTTCTGTCAATGTAACAACCTTTAAAAGAATGTTTCTAAGTGGGAGATTAGCAAACTGCATGCAAGCCAAGCACTTCCTGATGCCCCACATGACTTCCAAAAAGATCAGATAGTGTATATAATATGGATAGGTGGCTGCCTAGATTAGGGGAATTAGAATATGGCAACACAAACAGAAAGACAGAGATTGATTCCTGGTTTGTAATAAGAGTTTAGAAGATAGAAAGGCTGAATGAATACTAGGAGGGAAAGAACAACAGGAAAGACAGAGGCCATTTCTGCACTACACTCTTATAGCGTGATTATTCCACTTTCAACATCCGGCCCCTCCCGAAACTGCAAACCCCAGGATTCCATAGGATGTTGAAAGTGGAATAATCGCGCTATAAGAGTGTAGTGCAGAAATGGCCAAAGAGTGGGGAAAGATGGGGGGGGAACAGCTCTGAATTGAGGAGAACAAAGCAATCTTAAACCTAGGTAAATTAGCACAGATCTAAGAATTCTATGGCGGAAGGTGAGAAAGACCAGCATGAAAAACACATACAGAGAGAGAGAAAAAGGGAGAAGGAGAGGGAGAGAGAGATGGGTTGGAGAACACAAGAGGGTAAAGACAGAACTTTTTTTAAAAAAATACCTGGTGAAAATGTGTACTTTGGGTAGGTTCCTATATAAACCCTATATAAATCATTCCTATGGTGGTCAGATGCATGCAAGGTTTTCTATGGATATATTTTAATTTTAACAATAGAAATTACAACCTACAGCATGTTAGGCTTTGTGAGATGATATCTTGAACAGGAATCAGTACACTATATGCTCTTGTAACTAGAACCATGATCACAGTGCCTAGCATACTATGTTTTCTGTTCATGAAATTATTTTTCATAAAAAAATGCCTGGTATAGATTGATTTGGTTGCTTCCTAGTTTGATTCAAATCTGAATCCAAATCTTGATTCAGAAAGGCAAATCTTCATATCTTCTATTTACTACTACCGGAAATAGTATTGAGATGCCATTTTTTCCTATTTATTGCAATTGGATTTTTTTTTCAGGCATATTAGCACCTCAGGAACTACCAAGCTGCACCCCATCCATCCATTTTTGTGTCTTTAAATTTTGATTTTATTTTTTATTTAAAGAAGCATATTTGTGCAAAAGGCAAAAGGACTTTTCCCCCTCAAATCTCCCGAATCCATCTGTACCAGCCTAATTTAGTTCAGATTTGGCAACAGCCAAACCGCATCCCTAATATTTATAATTCTCTCATTGGTTGGCGGTCAAATCTAACATTAGTTTCTCATCTGTGGTACTTAATGATAGCACAATCCAAGGGATATAATCTACTTATTTCCATCATATTAATATTTATTCCTTTAAAAATTTTCATTTTATTAAACTACAAGTATATACATTTCACAGCATGAAAAAAGAAATAAACTGTACTGTACAAAAATATACCCAAAGTCATAATTTAAAAGGTTTATGACTGTTATAAGTCTGTTAAGTGTTTTTTTGTAAAAGGTTAGATGAGATGATGAAGGACATATTCCTGACACACTTTTGTTGATGACAGAGGTCACATAAAACCAGATTTCAGAGAAGGAAGGAGTCTTGTTTAATTTTACCTCTTGCTGATCTACTTTGATGCACTCAAATAGTGTAAAAGCTTAATTTTGGGATTGAATATCCAGATCACTGTTTCAGTGTCTTACTGCTTTCATTCTAGCTGCTGTCAGGAGGAATATAATGTGACCTTCTTTTTATTATTGAAAAAAGTACTAACTTTTGATCAACCTGTCCAGTACAACTGAGATAATTACATAGCTAACCTGCATATGAGGTTGAGGCTATGGGAGATGGCATGGCTTTGTGGTAAAACATATGCTTTGCATATAGGTCTCTGGTTCAATCCCCCATTTGCTCAGGTAGGGCTAGGAAAGACTCTGAGAAATCCATTGCCAGGCAGCGTAGACAGCTCTGAAATTGATGAACCAATGGTCTTTCCTAGAGCAAAATTTCTATGGCCCTAAATCATTATATGTGATCTTCAGAGTTTGGAAAAGATACTTTTTTGGATTATGCTGGCTGTGGGATTCTGGGGGCTGTTTTCCACAACAGTAATTTTTCCAATCTCTGTGTACAAATACAAATGTTATGCTGGTCAGAGGTACCGTTATTACACTTTTAGAGCAAATTTATATGCATGTGAGCCACCTTTACCTTTGATGATAATAACTTGATGATAACTTGACAATCCAGTTATGAGGTCTGCACAATCTGTTGTTTCTACATTGCATTTTCCTCTCTAGAAGTCAAGCCAATATTAAAAGAATTCTGGCTTCCATGGGCCTAAAGGTGTTCTCTTATATTTCAACCATGTATGCCAGATGAAAAGTGGCTTTGGAAACTGGAGAGAATTTGTAAAATATTTTGAGATATGGCATAGTAGAAAACATCATCTGTTTCAAGGAAAGAAGTCAAAACTTCTGCTGGGCTTTTACTCAATCTTTGGATAAATCTAACATACCTCTTGAGCTGTTTTGCTGTCTCTGTACCATGAGTAATTGCTTCCCCAGTCCATTGGCTTGAAAGCTATAGAACTGGCCAGCTGAATTACTACTGTGATAAATGGATGATTTGAGCTAAATTGGGAAGAGTGGACTGATTTACAGTGAGAGAAAAGCAACATCTGGAAGTAACCTTAATCATAGTCTGTGGGTGTTTCAGAGTTGGCAGTCAACCTGAAAGGACAGTTATCTCAAATCCAAAAAGCCCACCTACTATGTTGCTAAACTGGAGCCATAAGAAACGGTTATGCCTCTATTTCAGAATAATGTATGCTCATCTTGTAAGAGAGAGTTGAGTCAGCTTGTGTTCACTAATGGTTTAAACTGAGAATTTGGAGACTTTTCTTGTTGAGAGGAAAGCAGACTGTGGGTGTTTCCAAAATGCTCTGAGCCTGCAAAGTGTCAGACAAGAGGCAGACAATGAGTGGGTAGATAACATTTCCTTAATGTTCATGCTTCTTTGTTATTGTTGACAGGAGCAGAAGATGAAATCTCTATTTCAGAATCTGTAATGCTCAGTTTATTATGAGAGTCTTTTCAGATTAAATGTGTATGTGTGTGTGTGTGAGAGAGAGAGAGAGAGAGAGAGAGAGAGACATACCTGGTGAAATACTGGGAGAGGGGATTGAAGAAGTACCTAGCTATGTGCCTGTAGCCAGATACAAAATGACAACACCATCTGCTGTGGTCTTCCAGTGTCCTCCAGAGGTCTAAAAAAATGATGTACAGTCATCCCTCCACATTCGCTAGAGTTAGGGGCACAGGACTCCCGTGAAGGTGAAAAAAAAATGTGAATAACTCTAGGCTCTCCCAAATCATGTTTAACACACAGAAAAGTATTATCACTATATTCAACCCACCATGGTTTCCTTTGAGGCATCAGGGTTCCTTCATAAGGCAGAAGTGGGTGGCTGCTAAGGCTTATTGCCACCTCCACTGCTGCTCCACACTATTTTTAATAGGGACTTAAAAGCCTCATTCACAGCTTCTCAGTCTCATGAGTCTTGCAATCCCTGTTAAAAATGGCATAGGGAGGCAGCAGAGGTGACAGTAAATAATCTGTGACTAATCAAATCCACAAAAGTGAAACCTGCAAATGTGGAGGGCTTACTGTAATCATTTCCTGTCCGGCTTCAGGGACATAACAAGATGCTTCTCCAGTCCTACCCCCACTCTCCACCAGCATGGAATGGTCACAGAAGGGACTGCAGAGGAGATTTTGGTTGTTGTGGAGGAAGGAATGGAATATCAGCCTCTGGATCAATCAAAAAGGGCATTTACATGTGTAAGGTTGATTTATGCTTGCACATGCCACTAACAGGATACAGCCTATGTATGTTTACCAGGAAATCCAGTGTATACAATAGGGCTTGTTCCCACTTAAATGTGCACTAATAATATGCACCTAAGGAAGCTAATGTTATAATCAGTATCGTAACTACTTGCACAATAATAATTCAGTAAGGTCTCCTTTAGGAGTATAATGAAATAGTTTTCACTGGGACATGGAATCGTAGAATCATAGAGTTAGAAGAGACCACAGGGGCCATCCAGTCCAACCCCCTGCCATGCAGGGACACATATCAAAGCCATCCAACCTCTGTTTAAAAACCTCCAAAGAAAGAGACTCCACCACACTTGAAAGTAGCATATTCCACTGCTGAACAGGTCTGGCAGTTGTGCTGTTAGCAGCCATACATCTCCATGCTTTGATATGATTTAATTGGCAAAATATATTCATTGTCAGATATGTTTAATTGGCATAAAATATAAATTATGCACACTTATGGATGAAAGGCCATGTGGAAAAGGGTACTGGCTGGATAGCTGGCCAGAAGCCACAGCACAGCCAAGTCGTAGGTTCACTGAAGAGTTAGCCGAGAAAGCCTGACTTAATAACGCTAAGCTAATACTCTCAACAAACACAATAGTCAAGTTCATAGGCAGAGGAAAGAGCCCTGCTGTGTGCACTTCCTATGGAAACCCTCGAGTCCTCCTTCCTTAGTAAACATATTCCACTCCTTTATCCTATCCTCAAACACAGATGATCATCAAAGCCGTTGTCACGTACATGCCAATATTATCAACATATTTCCTTCACACATTAAAACCATCAGCCCATTCCAGCCACTTTTGTCTACCTTCCATTGTTTGCCCAGCAGAGAGTCATCAACACCTCACATCTTCAGGTCAGGTTTTTGGTTATAAGAGACCCCGATTTTGAGTACCTCCTGGCAGTACTTGAATGTCAGGCACCCATTCTGTCACTCTGACTTTTGACCAATATTGTTTTTGGATGCAAGCCCAAGCCATCTCGCTCTTCTCTGCTTCTCTCCAAATGGTAATTGTCACCCAATCCCTTCTATCTCCACTATCCATTTTCTTTCCTTTCTTTTCAATTAGCCTTCTGTGTCTGTGTGAGGACCTTTGTGTGTGCGTGTGCACTTCTCCCCAATAAAACACATTTAAGTTGAAATAAATCTTCTGGCTGGTCTCTTTAGCAGTGATCTTGTAGAAACTGGTGGAAGGTCTTGCTAAGTTACCTCAAAGGCTGCTGAAACAAAAAGGTCTACCCCTACTTACGCACAAGATAGTAAAGAGTGTTCCAGTCTAACCTTTCTGGAAAGGTTCGGTATGCACATATGTGGGATGGCATAGCAGGGCACAAGAGGGACCCACCATGTTTCCCCTGGCATACGGACCTGCCCAGCAGCCTGCAGGCCAATAATAGCTCTAGAAAGACAACCAATTAGGGCAGAGCATCTTAAAGGGCAAGAGATTGAAGTTTCACCTCTTCCACCCAGGGAGTATATATGAGGGGCCTCAAAGCTCTTCCTGGCATTCTGGCTTGGACTGCATCCTCCTGCCACTGTGTATGTCACGGTTTTGCACTGTGTCATGTTTTATTTTCTTTTGTCACAACTTTAGCAGTGTGGCATGGGGCAGCATCCAGCTTTGGTGGAAAATGGAGCCTGTAAACCCTTCATATCCCATTAGGGACCCCCTAAAGGACTTTGGTGACATTGCCATGCACGAACAGGGCCAGTGCGGGGGTGAAAGACCTCCTTCCTTCCCAGATGTCAGAGAAACCACAAAGCAGCAGTGTGACCAAGCGGGTTCCTCAGCTGTTGTTCGTTGGTTGCCTCCAGCAGTTGGATCAGGGGTTTGGCTTCTCAGCTGGCAGGTGGGTCATTTGAAGACAAATGGGAAGCCAACAATATACAGCTGTAACAAAAATGGCCTTTTAAAAACTCTCCCATCAAGAAGGGAAAAAATTACAGGCAAAACTAACTCCTCAAAAAAAAAAAAAAACATCCCACCCATAGGGAACCATGAGTTCTTCTGAAACTGTTAAAACCAGCAATTCTCAGCTGATCTAGGTTATAGCTATGAGGAATTATGTGAGTGAACTGTACCAACAGCAGTTCCAGAAGGAAGTTAAATGCAGCATACAGTATACTACAGAGTATTCTGTGTTTTGTCGGTCAATCACATTTTTTCAGCTGACTTTTGCAAAAGTATAGAGCTCCCTGGATTTTACATCTGTCATTGAACCAGATTTCAAAAATGTCTCACTTTTTTAAAAGCATGCAAGTCAGCTAAAATGTCACGGATTCCCCATTCTGCTTCACAAGGGTATTCCCAAGAACAATAAAAGCAGAAGGAGGACATATGATTGATACTCCTTGAAAAACCCAGATCGGTTAAACAAGGACATGAGCAAGTCTGCAGAATATATAACTACCTGTGCGGAACAAAGGTTGGTCCGCAAATCCATAAGCTCCAAGTTTTTATCAAACTAAATATGCCGATTAAAATATAATTAACGAATGAAAATACGAGAATGCTGGCTTTAGAGGGAGCAGACTTAAGGATGGGATGGCATGCCTATATGTTTTACGGAAAAGCGACAATTGATAAAGATTTTACACATCATTTTGTAAGAAAATCATTATATAAAGTATGGAATGATTATAAGAATAAGAACCTTAGGCAGCTACCCACCTGGGTCTCCCCCCAGGAAGTTTTTTTGGAAGATGGTCAGACACAGAAAAATGGTTGCAATATGAAGATATATTGGAGAAAACAAATATGAATACAAATATAAATGTTTTTAAGATGAAATCAAGAGAGAAATTAGAAATTGAAGGTATAAAGTTAAGCTGGTTTCCCTACAGAAAACTATCAGAAAGATTTCAGATGGATGTGAAAACTCAAGGAATAGAACAGAAGGAACAAGAAAATCTGTTGAAGCTTCTACGAGAAAATCCACCTCACCTACTCTCACATCTATATCAAGAGATATTACAACAACAATGTGAGGAAGAGACAATTAAAATAGCAATGATACAATGGGCACAGAATATTGGACACCCAATTCAGTTGGAATGGTGGGAACAAAGTTGGCAATGAACAAAGAGGTTCACGGTAGCTCAGAACCTTAAAGAAAATTACTATAAGCTTTTTTATAGATGGTACATGACACCCGAAAAATTAAAGATAATTTATAAGACGGGTACAGGTCAATGCTGGAAATGTCAAAAGACTGTCGGTACACTATTTCATATGTGGTGGACATGTTCTAAAGCAAAAAAGTATTGGAATGAAATTCATAAGATAATATGTGATGTATTGCAGGTTCAAATGGACAAGGTTCCTGAAATGTATTTATTAAATATGGCACATATGTTAGAGGGAACTGTGGTAAAGAAATATTGGAGAATAATACTGTATATGGTTTCAATTGCCCGTATTGAATTTGCAAGGCTCTGGAAAAGTGATGCAATACCTATGATAGAACAATGGTGGGCAACTCTTATTGAAAATAGACATGGAGATATTGTTTCACAGCGATTAAAAGGGAAATCAGATGATGATATATATAAAGAATGGCAGAGGATTTCGGAAGTGGGATGGGTCTTGTCAAGGAACAATGCATAATTCATGGTATTAAAGGTTGTTACAAGATAAATTTCAGAGAAATATCATGGGACATGTAAAGTTGTGTGGAAAAACAGGAACTAATGAATTAAGTAGATATACTAACAATTTATTGTGAAGCATTGATAACAGTTCAATGAATGATAAAAACTGTAATCCAGAGAGGAAGGAAGACAATTGTAATATGACAATTAAGAATACAATGATAATTGTTTGTTTTATATGTTGGAATTGTAATAAAGTTATATATAAAAATATGATTAACAAATACTCTTGTTAAAAAAAAGCATCTGCAAATTTGCTTGAGGGGGAAATACATGATCTGTTCTCTCCTATCTATACAGATCTGTGTGTCTGAGGGTTGGGAATTAAACAGCTCTGAATCCTGTCCTGAATCCTGTCCAGAACAGCCAATGGCAAGGAATGCTGGGAGTTGCAATCCAACATTTAGAGGGAATTTTTTCCATCCTTTATGAAAGACTGATTTAGGCAAAGTTACTCATGCTCTGAGTGGTACAACTTCACACACTAAGATCTGGACTCTGTTTCCCCACCCCCATCCTCTTCTACCATACTCTTCACTCATCTTCCTCATTTCCACTATCTGATGAGTGCATTTTGTTCATATCCAGCAACCTGGGTCTTCACAAGGAGAACATCTGCCCTAGTGCATGAGTGGAGGGCTCAGATAGAATCATGGAGATGGAAGAGACCACCAGTCCAACCCCTGCCAGGCAAGAGTACACAATCAAAGCACTCCTGACAGATGGCCATCCAGCCTCTGTTTAAAACCTCCAAAGAAGAAGACTTCATCACACTCTGAGGCAGCATATTCCATTGTTGAACAGCTCTTTACCATCAGGAAGTTTTTCCTAATATTTAGGTGGCATCTCTTTTCCTCAAGTTTGAAGCCATTGATCCATGTCCTAGTCTCTGGAGCAGTAGGGAAAAAAAAGCTTGCTCTGTGTTCTGTGTGGTGTCCCTTCTTGGCTATCATGTCACCTCTTAAACCTTCTCTTCTCTTCTCCAGGCTAAACATATCCAGCTCTCTAAGCCATTCCCTATACAACATGGCTTCCAGGTCCTTTACCATTTTGGTCACCCTCTTCTGGACATACCGCAGCTTGTCAATATCCTTCTTGAATTGTGATGCCCAGAACTGGAGGGAGCATTCTAAGCAAAGTCTGACCAAAGCAGAATAGAGTGGTACTGTTACTTCCCTTGACCTAAACATTATACTCTTCCTTTTGCTATGGGCATTTTTTTAAAAAAAAAATTGGTGCACCTTTTTATTG
Source organism: Ctenosaura bakeri (assembly GCA_948474755.1). Lineage (NCBI taxonomy): Eukaryota > Metazoa > Chordata > Lepidosauria > Squamata > Iguanidae > Ctenosaura > Ctenosaura bakeri. Next base: position 498,279 of record CAOLHI010000710.1, read on the forward strand.
TTTTTAACTCTCTGGCGATTTCCCCCTTTTTCCATTTCTTGTACATGTCCATTTTAAATCTTAGCTTAGTTGAAAGTTCTTTAGACATCCATCCCAGTTCCTTTAGATATCTCTTATTTTTCCTCTTCATAGGAACTGTTTGAAATTGTGCCTTTATATCTTACTTTTAAGAAATTCCCATCCGTTGTGAACTTCTTTTTCTTCTAGTATTTCTGACCATGGGATCATGCCCAGTATTTCCATAAGTTTACTGAAATCAACTTTCTTAAAGTCTAGATAGCTTGGCTGCCCCTTTGTGCTGTAAAAGAAACTCCAGGAATTTTGTTTTATTATATATCATTAGTGATCACTCCAATAATTACAAAAAAAAAACCACTCCAGGAGAACGTGATCATTCCTACCACCACCTACAACAACAAATGTGTTTAATTTTTCCCAGTAAGAGTTAGTCATTATGACCTGTTGTTTAAACTGATGGAACAAATTACTTGTGGCTTAGTTATTCATAACTAGCTTGGATCCATCCCTCTCTATATGTGTGCACATGTGCATGATGATCCAGCCAAAGTTAAACATATTACATCCTAATGATAGAAGCAGTAGAGTTAAGCATTTGCATAAATCACTCCACTGAAATCAATAGAATTTAAAAATACTTGATTCTGGCTGAATTATATCTGTCTTTCCGTATTTTAAACAAAGTATTTCAGATTAGGTTGGTTTCACAGATTTTCTGGGTTTTTATTCAGTTTGGTAGTCTGGCAAAAATGTGTTGTTTTAGAAGATTTTTGTCCATTGCTGGTTATTACTTGGGCACAGTAATCATGTCACCATAGCAGGGGGCAATGAAATTTTGAACCATGAAAGAAGGGGGTTTGTGTTTTTCTCTACCACTCCTTTCTATTTTTAATGTTTAAAATTTCTCTCACATTGGTTGCTTTCAGACTGGCCTATATTTCTTCTGGAAGCAAGTCAGTGATCCATCCAAGCCTTTTTTTGACATGACTGTACCATTTTTACCTCCACTACTGACAAAGAGGGAGAGACAAGGGACATAAAAGTTTTGGCAGAGGCTGGTGGTGGGTTTATGAGGCTGGATCTTACTTTCTGAGGATGTACCTCTCTCTGTGTCCACAAAAAGGAAAACTCCAATACTCTATGGATCCTAGAATACTCTCCTGTGAACTATAGTACTGCAACCTTAAAGTTCAGTCTTTTTCAGCATATACAATTTTGAAGAATGTTAGCTTCTTCAAAAGTATATTGCGTATAGGCACATCGAGACTTCACATTTCTAGTCAGAGACCAGCTAATCATTAATAAAAGGGATAGTTTAAATGTACTGGATTTAAAAGCTTAAAGGCTATTGAGCTTTTCCCAAAAAATCATGTGGATCTTAAATTTTGATATGAAATGCTGGTGGATTTACAGAAACTTTTGCTTTGCCATACGGTAGATGTGTTTCTTCCAAACCCGTTGCTGAGTAACCAAATATGATTCTGTGGTAGTGAATCATGATTGTGAGGGGTCTCTTTTAGCTGCAGGAATTGTTTGTTCAAGTTTGCTGGAGTAGGTGGTTGGATGGACAAATAGGTGGACACACATACAGACATGCAAATGTCTGTGTGTGTGCATGTGTATTGGTAAGTAGCAACATATCCTTTTTGTATGTACCACTTTTCCTCCCTAAACATCACTGGCTGTTTTGATAAACCCAGTAGATGTCTTTCTCTTGGATGTGTCCCAGAAAAAGAAATATACATGTTAAGAAAAACTGAAGTCTTTATTGTTCCTTTGTTTTTGTTGATGTGATTCAAGCATTTGTTTTTCATACTGGTGAAGAGCCTTGGACAGCCTGTCAAAAATGCGCAGTATTTCAGCCTTACTTTCTGTACTTTGCATTCCAAAACTGTTTTAACCACATTTTAGTGATGAACCAAATATGCAACAGATGAATCAACTGAATTATCAAAGCATTCTGATAATAAAACTGGAAACTGTACTTAGCCCTTTTGAGTCTGTAGCCCTCAGATGCCACTAGGATCTTGTACTTAACTGGCAAAACAACACCAACAGCAGAAAACTACTGGTTGAGTATCAACCTCTTAACATCTTCTTTTTTCCTTGCAGGAACTTTTTACACCAGAATGCAAATTTAAGGAGTCTGTTTTCGAAAATTATTATGTAATCTACTCATCAATGCTCTACAGACAACAAGAGTCAGGTAGGGCCTGGTTCTTGGGGCTCAATAAAGAAGGGCAAGTCATGAAAGGGAACAGAGTGAAGAAAACAAAACCAGCAGCTCATTTTCTACCGAAGCCATTGGAAGGTAAGCTTTGTATTGGCACAGCTAGATATATGGAAACATTAACATCATAACTTCATCTGTAAGCAGTGGCAGCTGGTGGCTGCCTTGTTGATAGGGTGGTGATTTCACTCTTAATTTTAATCTAAACTTTAAAGGCACTTAACCTGTTTTGCAAATGGATTCAGCATCTTGACTCACTGCAATGGTCAGATGAAATCTTATGATTCACCATCTTACTGATATAAAAGCCACCAGCTACCAGTGTCTTTAAGACCATGTACAGAGTGAGTGGGTGGCTTTAGTGGTACACTTTTGCTAATGCCAGGCAGGCTTACTGGTTGGGGGAATTTGTGTGTTGTATTGCTCATTATGTGTGTTGTAAGTGCACAAAATCAACTCATCTGAAATGTCCTAGATGAGAGTTCTATGGCTACCATGGACCACTAAAAAGGCAAATAAATGGGCCCTAGAGGAAATCAGGCTTGAATTCTTGTTAGAAGCCCAGATGAGTAAATGGACATACAATGAAATGATGTGATTCACTGGAAAAGACAATAATCTCAGTAAAGTGAAAGACAATAGGAAATTAGAATAATCATACTACAGGTAGATTGATTCACTCAAGGAAGCCACAGCCCTAAGTGTGCAAGGCACCAGGGATCCTGGGGGGGGTCCCTCATTTGTAGGATCACCTTAAGTCAAAGTCAACTTGACAGCAAATAACAAGAAGAGCAAGGAAGTAACTTTTCCAAACTCTTATGAGGTTGCTCTGATTTTATGCAATCCTAAGTACCATAACAGGGCCAAATGAGCCCTTCCTAGCTCCAAGGAGTTCTTTTATCCCTTATTTTATCCTGTCTGAAAAGGGCAGATATATGAAATGGTCTTTTGTGGAAGCAGTCAGGACATGAGCTTGGCGAACTATGCTGAAAACTAATTCTAGCAGCTCAAATGGAACATTAGATATAGCATGATAGCTAAATTTTTGAGCAGTGAAATTACAAGTTCCTTTGATGATTTCCAACAAGCCATCACTCTCCCAGCTTCAATCCCCATCTGCAGGTTTGGGATAAGAATCTTGGCTTGGCTTGAACAGCTGTTGTAAGGATTTCTGGGAAGCTGAATGAAAAGCACTTTGCTCAAAAGCACACTATGAAATGCTTAGTATTCTGGAGGAAAAGTCACGTTTCTGAGCTGAAGTGCGAAAATATTACTAACTAGCTAGGAAGAGCTAGATTACTGAGAAAGAGAGAGAGATTCCACTTTAGAGAACAAAAAGCCTGCTGAAGTCAAGAGTCTGTTGAATCAGCTGAAGACTGCACTTCCTGATGTCAAGCTGATTTTTAGATTTCAAAATCCACTTCAAAATCCACAACAGCAAAGCACTGGTTGGATACTCTGAATACAAACTTCTGGAGTTGATCACACAAAACAGAATCCAGATGCCAGTTTCTGCTGTGCCTATGTATCCATATAATGAGCTTTTAGTGAGATTCAGGATTGTGTGGTCTCCCCACTTCCTCCTCTGTTTCAAATTAGCTGCATTTTAGCATTTTCCTCCAAAATCCAAATTGTATTTGATTTAAAAGTGTTGAAAAACTCATCATAATCCTTTGTTCAAAGTGGGCTTTGAACAAAGTGCTTCAAACAGACCATATTTAAGGTTACCACAGTGTGTGAGAGTTGAATAACACAGCTAGGCATGGATAATCAAAAATGGAAGCAAAAGGTTAGAACCCCTTGCAACCATTGTTGTGGAAGACTGAGGACAGCATAAACCCAGTGAGTAAGCAAGATTGATTCTCATAATGCTCAGATATACATTATCATAATGTCCAAACCAGCACCATTTCCGCATGAGCCTGTTCTAGCGCTATGATTCCACTTTCAACATCCTATGGAATCCTGGGGTTGCAGTTTTGGGAGGAGCCCCAGGATTCCATAGGATGTTGAAAGTGGAATCATAGCGCTAGAACAGGCTCATGCAGAAATGGCCCTGCTCAAGGTGCCTTTTAAAAAAAGTATTCATTCTGTCCATCACATAAATGGATATTCTTTCATGCAGATGAACACTTCTTTAAGAATCAAGTCTTGATTTTCATCAGAATCAAGCTGTTCTTTGAACGTATGTAATGTGGGCCAATAGAAGCTTTCTCACTGATGTCAAGATAAATACCTGCAATGTCATTACAAGAGTAAAAGTACTGTGGCAGGGAATGAGAGGAGCACAGGCGAGAATATAACTGTGTTAGATCTTACAGCTACTCTTCCAAGATCAAAAGGACTGATAGCTTTTAACAAACACTCACTTTACCTCATGTAAACTTCTGGTGTGTTGATCTTAATCTATATCCCATATTCAAACTAATTTGAAATGTATTCAAATGTTACAGCCCTCCAGGAGAACCCTGGGAAATATGCTTTTGTGTGAAGAAGTATTCCCCTATAGAGACTCCAGGCCCTTCACTGCATTATACTTTCTTCTTTAGGAGTGGGAGTTCCCAACTTGGATATGACATCTAGATATTCTTTTTGACTGTGTTGGGCAGGCCTTTTGAGAGACCCTTAGCAGCTATCATAGAAAATTGGGTTGCTCAAGTACTAAACATATATACTGATGTAAGCTAAATCCATTAAATTAGTTGAATTCAAACTATACCTTTCAATGAGAATTAACATGCGTCTGGAAAGTTCCACTGGATTCTTCTGCTTTTTTTGTGATTCTGCTCCCATGGAATTAAGAGGATAGCGGTGAAAGGTCTCTTCCTTTCTCCAGTGTTTTTCATGCACCCTCTGAAGTAGATTTTTGGACCACAGAGAGCCGCAAGAGAGAAGTGGTTGCAACAGAGGGCTGCAGGAAGAGACAGAAGTCTAGAGTCTGGAAGATGCAATAAAATCCAGCAGAAGTGCCACTCTTAAGATACTGGTCATCAATTTGTCCAAATTATTCTGCAAGTCCTTTTTATAAAAAAAAGAGAGAGAGAGAGAGAGAGCTTACCTATTATCCTTCTTTATTTGTATTCCATCTCATTATTTTCACTGTCCCTCAGATTCCCAGAAGATTGTCAGTTGCTACAATCAAACTAAATGCTGCACAGTGAAAGTCAGCACGGCTACCAGTAGCTGCTATTGAAAATGGGTCACTCTTTTCTTACTTAGAAAACATTTGGGCTCTGATCAAAATGTCACAAACCTAATTCAGGCCTTGTATTTCATGCCCTTTTGGTCCTGAGGTTCAGGATTGTTTTGTTTTTTTCTCTCTGCTGCAGGTCTCCAGTCCACAATAGGTTATGCTGCCACAATAAATTTGTTAGTCTGTCAGAATAAGATATTTAATGATAGATATAGATATAGATATAGATATGGATAGTATAGATATAGATATTTGGGCTGCTATAGATGATATCTGCTTTTCTGGAATTTTTCCACAGTGGGTTTTGAAAACTTCCAAATACAAGCTATGCTGTAAATTTATTTTTTAATTATGGTAGATTATATAAATGAAACCTAAGAGTACTAGATTTTAGAAAACTAAAAGCTTTAACTATGATGTTATGCTTGTGTTCTTCTGTATAAATCACAGTGAAGATGAACTTTCATATTCTTCCTTACTCAGTAACTAAACAATGGATTCCATGACCCTGTCCTTTCTTTGATTCAGCAGTGTCCTCTTAAGATTAATTTTAAGGCTTTGTTTTTTTAAAAAAGGAGCATTCTTTTGAGAGCCCATTCAAGGCCCATTGTAGAGAAATTCCCTTAGAGCTCAAATGTATCTCTCTTTTCCTTTGTCCTCTCAACACACACTTTGTATGGGAAGAGCCTGGAAAAGTTACTTAAGGGGATGGAAATCTCCCATCCATCCCAAGAAGGATAGGTATTGTAGTCCAGGAAAACTAACTTCTCCAAGCTCTGGGCATGAGCATGACAGGCAAAATAAAGGGAATGAGGCCAGTGAATACTTTCCATATCCCTCATTCACCACAGTGCAATGTGTATCATTAAACAACATCTGCCAGCCCCATCCACACTGAGAGCCAGCTATTGGATTGAACTAAGGATGTCTGACTGGTGATGGAAGCGCAGGGAAGATGATATTTCCACCCCCACACACACCAATGAGCAAGGCTGCAGCAAGAACTTGTGACAGTGGTCTTGCTTCTGATTGTCACAGCCTCACTCAGTGGCAGAAGGGGGTGGAAATATCATCCTCTCTGCCCCAATCAGAAGCCAAATGTGCCTCCTTCACTTGATTCAGCTGCTGGTTATTAAGGTGGTTATTGAGGTGGGCCTTTATGTACTTTTACAACAAGACGCCTCTTTCTAACTCAATATGGAGTAGTTAAAGGTCCATAACTCTATGTTACAAATCCATAACTGCAATAGTAAATGCTAGCCATGATATGCCAGCATTTCGGAATGCATAAATGTAATATTGTAAAATGTAATATTACAATATTACAACATTGTAATATTGTGAAATGTAATAAAATAGATGTAATATTGTTGACCACAAACAAGTGTGACTGTTTCAAACGCTGGTTTCATGCAGTTTGCCATGACATTTATAGGGGTTAGCATAATAGTAGTCTTATAGAGTGTGTCCATTTTAAACACTCTTTCAATGTGGCTTTGAAAAGGCAGGGTATGTCAAAAGCAGTACAAACCAGCTTCCACTTTTGCAAAAGATTTCTTCCTTCCTTTCTTCCCTGTGATATCTCCTATGTGCCCCCCTACTCCAGATGGTACCCAACCATCAAAAAATAAAATAAAATAAAATTGGGGGGGGGTATGCCCAGGGGCTTCATTCGGGGGAATTGTTCTGCCAGTGGTATCCATTCTGCTGACAAACAATTTTGAATACAACCTAGAATCTTTACCAGTTTCATCTTGGGTTTGCATTATACAGCTGTCAAAATAATTGGCTTCGTATATAGACTGTTGCAGCTTATGGCTGAAAATATGTACTGGAAGGTATTTCTAATAAGTCCTTGACAGAAATTTTTAAGACATTAGCCCTTTCTGCAACTCACCCTTTCTCAGCACTGGGGTGTGGTGCTTGCGCGAGCAGCCACTTGTGAGAGGCCCTTACATCCAGGTTTCTTCTCCTGCTCGCGCGAGAGCCCTGGGACCTTCCCAGTCTGCACTGAGATAAGAAGCGTGACTGGCCCGGCTCCCGAGGCTCCACACGCACAGCAAGTGCGCATGGGGCCCCAGAGCGATGCGCAACTGCACACCATTTTCAGCTTAAAGACGAAAATGAAAAAGTGTGTGAGCTGTGCCTGCCAGGCCCTGGAGCATAGCACAAACATGAGTGCATCGTGTGGACCGCTCCTCACATGTGCATGATGCTTGAGGTGCCCTTTCGCATGGAAAATGCTGTGCAAAAAGAGCCATTATTGATTTAATTTCATCACACCAGTTTCAGTTCTGACATTGTCAACAGAAGATACTGTTTTCATCCGACATGGAGAAACAATCAATCTCTGGTTTTAAAAATGTGAGGAAAAATATCACCTGCTTTTATAATTCACTTAATTCCCTGAGATCCTTGGAGGTATGGCAGAATTTAAATATTTCAATAAATAAATAACATACTTAAAATATACTTCAGAGTAAGTTTGGGTTGCAAATGTTCAGCCTCAAATTTTATATGCATTTGAAATGATAGAAGAAGAAATAAATGACTTGGATATGGCAAAGATACAAACATCTATGTGCATTTAAAATGTCTTTAAACATCAACAACTGTGTATTGTGCATAAAGGAGTTAAGAGCTGAGGTCCAGTAAGTATGTTGGTAGAACACAAGTCTCTATTTCTGCCATTTTCTGGAGAGTCAAGACCACTCGCCATTTCTCACTTCCTCTCTGGGAATGTACCTGGAGCAAGGGGCACTGCCCAAGGTGGAGGTACAGGATGTCGCCTTCTACAGTGTCTGCCAAAATACATACACAAGTATGTCCAAAGATTGGTTGTCACCAAAAGAGTTTGTCACCTAGATAGAGAGGCCTAACGATTGAATCCTGAAAGGGTTGCTTAAATAACCTTGGCTGACATGTTTTTAAAGCACTTTTTTTCTCCCCATTTCTCTTTCTTCCCTTTTAGTTGCCATGTATAGGGAACCATCTTTGCATGATGTTGGAGAAACAGTGCCAAAGGCTGGGGTGACTCCAAGTAAAAGCACAAGTGCATCGGCAATAATGAATGGAGGCAAACCAGTTAACAAGAGTAAGACGACATAGCCAGATCCTCATGGGTTTTGTGACTTACTGAGCTCTCTTAAGTACGGCTGAGCACTTTACCCTTGCAAGACTGTCTCACTCTGGTGTCTGCGGATCAGCTGGAGGCAAGCAGATGCTTGCTCTTCGCTCGTTCTGAACAAGTTTGTTGCAAGTGGATAAATCTCAACCTGTAACTCCTCCCACAGCAAAGAAGACACCTGGATAACCAGCTGAACTCAGACCATGGAATGCCCTACCAGATATGGAATGCCTTTTTAATATCTTTTCTGTGACTGTGACACCTCATGTGAATGACATACTTCACAAGTACACTTGATACCCTGCCTGCTGACAGTTACCCATAATCCCCCTTTTGAGTCCAGGAAACCCATGTGTTTTAAGTTAAATTTTGTAGCACACAAAACAATAACAAGTAATTTCTAGATAGATGCTGTAAACTTGTGCTATTATCGATTTTCTCTTCTTCCCCCTTTTTTACAAGGCTGCTCGCTCCGCTGTCTGTGTGACTCCTTTGCAGGGATTGTGTTTCTCTCAGATTTAAGTGTTGCTGGTGGCTTAGTTTTGAAAAGCAATCAGGGAATCAGGGGAGCCTTCAAAAGCCCTATTAGGAATTATATCTGTCAAAGAATAAGGATGGTCTCAGAGTTACAAATGGGGATTCAACATGGGTACACTGAGGGTAGCATTACTGAGGAGGGAAAAGCATCAAACATGGCCGGTCAACAGTTTCTTGAGGCCAGTGTTTGACATCTCCTGATAGTTTCTTTGTGTGTGTGTGTTTTATACATATCACAGGCTTACTGGTAATGGTAACATTTGCCTTGCCCAGCGAGCAAGACCCACACATTTTTGGGAAAGTGGGTCCAAAGAACTCTGTAGGCCTTGTAGGCCTGAATTAAGGCTCATTTTTCATCTACTAGTCCTCATTATTTGAAAGTTTAAAAAAATTAAAATGAATGAGAATTGCGCTACCTAAGTCTGTTTCAAAACAATAGAATCCTTTTCCTGTTTTTAAAGAATGAAACGTAATCCCATCCTTATTTTTGGCTGTAGTCCACTCTCTTACTCAGCAAAGCATGGGCAAGGAAGTTGTTGTGTTCTTTTTTGCAGCACCAATGCAAAGGGTAGTTACAAAATATACTTTAATTTTTTCAGTGTTTAAAAAAAAGGGATGTTTTTAACAGGACATATTTAAAGAGTTCCTTTGTGTTCCTTTTTTAAAAGCATGCAGAGTTCAATCTCTATGTATTATTTCACCAGTACCCCACTACCACATTTCCAGTTCCAGTTCAGCTTCTTAGGATATTATGCCCTCCAAATTGCTAGGTTTATGGTGCCTTGCCTTGATATCAGTATTCTTTTCATTGTTACTACACAAACCTAGGGAAATTCTAAAATGATTACATGGCCAAGAACTTTTCTCATTCAATTGCCTAATAAAGCGAATACTGTTGCTGTTTCCTTGACACTAGTGTTGAAGCCAATGAGAACAGAAAGGAGAATGGCCACAAGGGAGTTGAAGCTGTAAAAGCATAAAATAGGTAAAGAGCCTGAAAATACATTTTTAAAAATATGTGATTAAAAGTAGGAGGCATGACTAAAACCAAAATGTACCTCAGTTCTGGAAAACTATGTACGAGACTACTAGGTGTTCATTTCCATGTTTACTTCTCATTTTATTTTTGAGTCTGTATTTTCAGAATGGCTTTTGAATATTGGTTTGTGTTAAAACGCATTATAGTCTCTTCAGATTTCCATCCTCCTTAGGTGGTTACCAACTGACCATTGATTAGCTCTTGATGCTTACAAGATTCTCATATGAGATTCAGTTTTAAAAAGTGAACGCTTCATATACGTTCACAAAATTATGTAATCGGTTGGTTAATTAAGAATATAGAAAACAGAATATTTTGACAATTTCAGTTTTGTTTTACTTCCGTTTAGGACAAGAGACTGTTTAAAGTTGGATTGTTTCAACAAGATGAGTAAAGCACATTAAAAACTAATCAATTTCCAAGCAGTTAATAAGACCCTACTCCACCCCACCCCATCCTGAAAAAAAGGGGGAAAAGCAAGGAACCCGAGAAGTATTTTAAAGTGGTGAAAATATGTGCACAAAATTAAACCTCTCGTCCCTGTAGCTTCTCAAAATGACATTACCTGGGTGATTGTATAGTAAAGTAGGCCCCTTTCCACGTGTCATCCGATGGGGAGGAACTTCCCATTCCCTGGATTTATGAGGTGTTCAGGAATCTGCAGGTAACCTGGCCTACTTATGCAGGCGCTGTGTGTTTACAGGCTGTGCAGTAAACACTGAAACTGAAGGTCTCTGCCCAGTCAGTCAACTTACTCTCAACTGTGAAATGCTTTGTGTTTTCCTCTAGAGCACCAGATCCTGGAGCCTGCTTACTTTAATTTTAAATAGACCGTTACATTTCTGTACTGTGCAACTGGAGTTTTAAAAACAAACATTCTGGAACACTCTGAAACAGGAAAGTGAAATAATAATAAAAAAGACATAAAACTTGTTCTTCTTCAGAATTTCATATCGCTGCCTGAAGGGGGAGAGGGTCAGAGGGCTTTTGTAGCTGATTTCAAAGGCTGAGAATGGAACACAGGAATAGGATATTATCAGTTGCTGCAACTGATGGTTATTAAGACCAGCAAAGCAAGCCTTCCTACTGTGCTGCATCTTAATCCAAGCTGTGTTCAGTGCAGCATAATCCTCTGGGCCCAATTTATAGGAACCATTATTTCATCTTTGTGTGTATGGAGAAGCTTTGGGGGCATCATCTGCAAAATGGAACTGATACCCTTTGCTGCACATCCACTTAAGTTCAAACATTCATACTCAAATTACCATTTCAACCAGTTGAGTGGTTAATGTAATAGTGAGACTGACTTCATTGTTGTAAATGGTTGATACTGTAAGTAGAACACACATACGCTCTTGGTTACCCTGCACAGAGGTTGCAGTCATGAGTGCTTCTTTCTGTGAGAGGAAGGGCCTCTCTCTTTTTTTCTTTTTTTTTCCTTTTCAAAATCTGTTTCAGCATAGTGGAGAGGATTATTTGTTCTCTGTGCTTTGTTACGCCTTTAAGTTTGTCTCTTGTCTCATCTGTTGCATGGGAAGAGGACGGTAATGATGAACTGCATGTAGTAGGCTATATGTATCAGACCTGTTGGTATGTGCTACTAAACTGACATACATATAAGCAATGAGTTTGTCTGCATTGTACAATTTGTGTTTATTACCATTTTGTTGTATACACAGATGCAACATATTGAATAAAATATTTATATGAAGGCATATTGGAAAAACCCCCCACCATTTATAGTTTTTAAAAAATAAGATTGTGCAAAGTAACATTGCATTGGCTGCAGTATAACAAAACATCATGTAAATAGTTTGGCAAAACTCAATTCTTTCTCCCCTTAACCATGCCAAAGAAAATTTTAGCTCCTTACTATATGACTTCTCATTGTTTTCCAGGACAAGATGTCACCATTTTGTTCCCTCTCAAATTTACTTTGCTGTCAAGTGAAACTTTCTTTTCAACTGTCTGTTACTTACTAAAGAACTGTACAGTAAACCTGATGGAATCAATTTGTATTTACAGATTGTGTGTGTTATACTTCCATTTACACAATGTGTTCATGGTCCAATGTTCTCTCTTAGTTTGCATGTTTGAGTCTCTTTTGTTGTGTTGTCCACAAGTGAGTTGCAGAGTAGTCCAAGAGGACAAAGTGTTAATAGCAGTCAGATCTGATAAGGACAGGCCATAACATTTTCATATAGTTCAGACGTAAGTGGTGAAGTAGACATCCATTCAACCTGATCCAGAGGTCTATTTGCACACTCCTGGATTTCTTACACATGCTGGGTTTCCCACTTATGTCAACAGAGGGAGCTCCTTCTGCTAATATACATATTAAAGTCATAATGAAAGAGCTCTGTACATTCATAAGAACTTGGCTATTCCAAACTTATCATTGGATCTAGATGATGGGCTGCAGTAGTATAAGACCACATCTGTCAGTGGAATCCTGAATGCATTCATGTAGAATCGAAGTACCAATGAGTTCAGCTGGGCTTATAGTCTTATTGCATGTATGACTCCAGTTGCAGCCGTTGTGTTTAGTTATTAAACTCAAAGCACAGTTTTAAACTGAGACTTTTTCAAGGAGAATATTTTCTACCTGCACAAATATGCCATCCCTGCTAAAATACTGCACTAACTACCATTTTTACAGGGTAATTATTTTCTCTAGCTTAGGGCCACTGTGGTATGACATTGAGGTTTATGTAGCCTCTGATTTATTGCATCAAAATGTTTAATTATATCCAGACAAAAGAGCAAAAAGGTCATGAATGTTTATTTATTTATTCTGGTCATAGACACAAAAGCTTATGCTCCAAATGCTTTGTCTGTGAAAGCTTATGATACCAACTTTTTTATCTCAATCTCAAGAGTGCTACAAGATTCATTTGCATACTGATCCAGACAGAGACCATTTCCACACTACATGGTTATAGTGCTATCGTTTGACTTCTAACATCCTGTTGAATTCTGAGGTTTGTAGTTTACTGAGGCCAAAGAGCTCTCTGGTTGAGAATTCTAAATGCCCCTCCTGAAACTGCAAACCCTAGGATTCCATAGGATGTTGAAAGTAGAATAATAAATAGCACTATAACAGTATAGTGCGGAAATGGTCTAGCATACCTATGTCTTTGAATTATACCATCTTAGTTCATACTTAACTGTTTAACCACTCCCAGCCCAACTCTCCCACACCTAAAGGTAATGTCCTTCACCCATTCTCCAGTCACTGACAGAATGGATCTCCTTCTCCCCAGCCAGGTGATATGTGAAAGTAGATTGGGGGATGGAATTACAAATGTGGCAATGGTGTTACAATCTTAACTAGGGAGCAATCATTAATATAGAACAGTTTTCTAGATTTACTCATCCGTAAACTTAACTAAGTAGCTGATACAGAATACTAGCCTGTCTTTGCCCATGTTCCTTCATGTCTCAATGATCTTCTATTACTTAGAAGTATTAGGAAGCAGAAAGTGATAGTAGAGAGACAAGGGAAACAATCACCCGGAATCCTATAGTTAACATTATGTAACTTTACATATATATAGCCATGTAGCAGAAGTGCTAAGAAACCTTTTTACTGAACTGCAAAGGTGTGTAATGGGAGACTGGCATTACACACCAAGGTCCATTGTGGACATCAGGCACTTTGCCAGCTGTGCAACATAGTAATGTAACGGTAGTCATCTACTGCTTACAGACATTACACAACTGTGCAGTTCTAATTCCTACAGGCATAAGTCCACTTATGAAGATGTAAGGCCCCAACAGAATCTCCGCCAATAGCAGCTGCTTTTCAATAAAATGCTACTGTAGTGTTGGAAAGGAATATACTTAAATTTTGTATAATGCTGTCTGTGATGGAAAGGTGCTTATGATAACCCAAGGAGGTTCATCAACAAACAAGATGACTGTAGTAGTCATTATAGAGATGCAGCTGGGAGAGTCTGGGAGCTGTTGTCCAAACAAGTAATTTTTCAAAGCTCTTCATGATTCTATAGATAGGTGGACCTAAGCCCACCAAAGTCAAGAGGTTTAGAAATACTCTGAGCTACAAACAAATGGCTCAACGTCAGGTGTGATGAACCAGTTCCAGCCCAGAATATTTGCATGAACAAAGCCTCACCAAGAAAGTCTCCCCTAGTGTAAGACTCACTTTAGTCATGCATGATCCAACCTTAGTGGAATCCATTTTGTGGACATTGAAGAAACATCTGTCTATGTGCCTATAATCAGATGGAGAGTGACAACTTCTGGGACCACCAGAAGATGACCATGAAACCATAGAGGAAAGCTTTATCATTCTGTGTCTGCCTGGAGGGATACAGCTAGATGCTGGCTGCCCTCCATCAGCCACAAATGGCCATGGGGCAAGAGGAAGTTTGATCATTGTGTGAGAGAGATACTGAATGCTTCCTTCAGCACCAAACAAAAAAAGTCAATACACAGGCATAACTTACAGGTCCACCTGTGTATGTTACCAACAGAATATGCACCCACTCAATACTTTAGTGGCTTAGGGATTAACTGGATTCTTCCTGAAAGGGCTCTTATGCAAAATGCACAAAGGATGCTGAGAAGGTGATTTGTATATGAGCTGAATCACGAGCATGGGGACTGAGGAAATGGCATATCTAGCTCTGTGTGTATCCTTTTATCTCCCAGCTTCCTTGTTCACGTCAACCATCTGAGAAAATTAGCAGCCCTGGGGACAAAATTGGCACCATTTTCAAACAAGAAGAAAAAATGCCATGAATGATATTTTCTCCACCTGTCATATTTGGCCGTTTATGTGAGCCATATGAATAAGCCAAATAGGGACGGAAAAGAAATGTGCCCTAAATAAGATTTTTACATGTTTATCTAATTTCCTGGGCTGTGGCATTATTAACAAAAGGGGCTCTGTGTCTTTCAAGTTTCCCACAACAGGAAGGAAACCATGTGTTCCAGATTTTTTTTTCTTTTTTGAGCTACACACGTCTACTAGAAAACTGCATATACTAGAAAAATGTACATAAACACAGATTTGTCAATGGAAAAAATGCCTAAAACTATGTACATAGGAGAAGTGCCTACCCCAAAACATCTTGACTACCCAGGAAGAACTGTGGTAAGTCTTGCAACCCAGTGCAGAACTGTGACAAGACAGTAGGATTCCGAGAAATGTAAGAACAAAAGTGACACATTTTCATATTGCTGAAGCTGGATTCATTCAGTATTCCTCCTTTAGTGAATGGAGCAGGCATTCAAGAGAAAAGCCTACGTTGGTTTAACATGTTAAATTTTTTACGCACAAATTTCTCACTGATCTGTCAGACTTCTGTAAGTATTTCAGATGGTGACTCTAGTACAGTAAACACTGCAGAAAAAAGACCTTGTGGCACCAGATTACAGTTTCTACAAAACTACATCACAAATGCATGATATAAATGCAAAGACAGCAGTCCTAGCACTCAGTAGGACACAGCTCAGAGGCAAGAAGTCTCAGCATACATGCAGAGAGCTTTGCCTATTATAGACACAAATTAACAGCCAAGATCTTTCTTCTCTATAACATTCCTCTTCAGACTTCATCTCTTGTCAGTAACTCAGAGGATAAAATCACCATGCTCTGTGTGTGTGTGCATATTAGCACCACCCCTTTCACTGCCAGTCTCCTTGTGCAGATAGTAACACCCTGAAGAAGAGAACTTCAGTTTCATGTGACCACTATCCATGTGATGGGAACCTAATTTTCCAATGCTACAGACTGTGTGGAGAATCTCCACATTGAGTAGTGACAAATCAATAGAGAGCAACATTGTTGGGGAATGGGAATAGCACACTCTCCCTTATATGTTGATTTTAACTGCCTTCTGAATGCTTGAACAGAGTTAACTTTAAACTACTGCCCACAGTTTGATCTAGCAGCTTACTGCAGGAAATTCAACAACACTTAGCCTTAAAGACATTTTTTTAAAAGGTTGATATCCTGTCAGGCAGAAGACATTTTTAAAGGCTGATATCCTGTCAAGTAGTTATGTCATAAGTTTAGTTTTTGATGACATACACTTCATAACTATTTCATATTCAAATTTGCAGTCATGGCATTACAACCACAAATGCCCCACCTTTAGGACCAGGAAGCTATACAAGTTCAGTGACACTGGCAAGTGGAATGTTGAAGGATGACATATCCAATCCCCTCCTCTCAGTGAGCTGCAGTGTGATGAGGATTTGTGGTACCCCAGAGGATCCCTGCTTCTGCTTATCTCACTGCAGCTTGCTGGAAGAATGGGGCCACATACAGCATCTAGAACCAAAGAAATCTTGTTTTTTAAGGTGGGTTTTAGGAGGTTGGATTGGGAGAGGAAACAGCTACAACACTGTAGCAATGTTTCCCATGCAGGATCTCTGCCCACTTTTCAAAGATAGCAACAAGCTGTGGGGTTAAATAGTTTAAGTGACTCAAAATTTCCCCATCTTTTATCCACCCAACCTGACCTCTCTGTGACATAAACTGATACTGTCTGGGATATTTCCACCCCTTTTCTTCCCACCCCTTTTGCTTCTTCCTCTCAGCTTTTTCCAGAAGTGACACTAGTTTAGTCCAGTTTTAGCATATCACTCTAGAGAACCTGGTTATTTTAATGGAGTTCCTACAATAAAGCATTCAGTTTTTTGGGCTTCTTTAAGCTTTTACTCTTTAATCAGGATTTCTAGACAGTGTACACTGTCACCAACAGATACTGCACTTACCCGCCTTCCCATGCAATTCAGTTGTTCAGATATAACCAGTATGGCTTCAATCTGGGTTAAACAGTTACCATGCCTCACCAGTCACATCAGAATCAGACAAGGAGAATTCCATGCTGTGCCTCTCTCTACACAAATAAAGCCAACAAATGTTTTGATGACAATGCCACTTGCAAATGGATCCCAAAATTAATCATGTCTAGTATATAAAATAATGGTTCTCTAATCAAATGAGCAACCAGAATTTTAAATGATAGCTTTCACCATAAATCTTCCAATAACCCTGTAGCAATAAATGTTGAGACGTGCAAGACTTGGAATTAAAGGTGGGACAGAGCAGATCTGAGGACTATCGGCCTGATTATGCATGCACATAACTCCTGTTAATAAATTATGCAGAGACATTTAGAGGTCATTGTACCACTGCGTCCCTGTGAATATGAGCTCTGAAAAGAGCTATGTAGTCTGCTTTTAAGGACAAGAGAAATCATGACACATGAAGGGTTTGCTGTGTTCTGTTGGGATGTGGGGCGTGTGACTTTTAATACTTAGGAAATGCTGACTTCTACAGAACATCTCTGTAGCAGTTTCTTTAGAGTAACATAGTCCTATTTAAACAGCACATTCTGTTTCTAAAAAAATTAAAAAGAAACAAAGTTTCTACAATAATTTTGAGTAAATCATTTGCCTTTGGGTCTTTCCTTATTTCTTAGTCCAAAAGCTGAATACGGACATCCAAGTTGTTGCAACAAAACAGTAGCATATTAAACTTTTCAGTCCTAATACCATGTTTCCCCAAACATTTAAGCAATTTGCATCATTTGACATAAAATGCAAGCATTTTTGCAAATAAAATGTATACAATCTTTTCCCCTGAAAAACTTAAGGGCTGCCAAATCTCCATTAACTTTCTATGTAAATAAAGCAGAAAAGTCCCCAAAAAGTTTTGTTGTTTTCATGATCCAATGTGAACACCACAGTGAACAGCATTTCACTACTGAAAATAAAATAAAGCATTTTCTTCCTAAGACTAACCTGTTTGAATTTACTATTCTAAACACACAGTATTTATTCTTCCATGGTCTAAATACCTTTGGCTGCATGCAATAATACTGTACTCAGAATTCCCCACTCAGCATAGCCATTACTATGGTGATTAGGGGTTTATGAGGCTGTAGAAAGCTTTCGTAAGCTCTGGGTGGGCATCTGGCATTCTTGCACAATTGCCAAGGCTACAGCTGGGCCACAGTAGCTCTTCCCAGTGTCCCTCTTCACATTGTTTCTTTCTGGATTGGTCTAGTACTGGAACTAGCTATGATTTTAGTCTCCCACAATGCTCCCAGCATGGTGTCATTCTGGGCTGTTGTGGGAAATTACAATGGTCCCCAATGGTCCCCTCATGCCATATCAGGGGTTTTGTGGGACATTTAAAAGACAGCTGGTCCCAGCTGGTCAGCACTGCTCCTTCTCATTGCCACTAGTGAAGCATACTAGGGGCCACTTCCAAAAGGCCCTTTGCATGGAGTCCTCTCAACCCTGGAGCTGGCTCTAGATGGGGGTAGGCAAAGTGCCGCCTGCAGGAGTCCAATAGCATCTGGTAGCCCACTGACTTCCTACTCCTATTAACATAACTTCTATAATCACATCACCACAAAATCATGGGATGGTCATACCTACAAGAGCTGAAACATGATGAAATCTGGCCACAGTAGTTCTCCAACATAAACTTAGACAAGAATTCAAATAATCTACTGAAGTACTTCCCTTTTCAAGGTAGGTGTTATGTATTCCACCTTCCTGAATGTGGAAGCAGAACGGTGCCTAGCTCTAATCCTTATTTCTCTCTTCCTTATTTCTTTCTTTCCTCACGTCTAAAGAGAGGCTCATGTTTCCAGGGCAGCTTTCCATATCAGCAAGTTCCCTGATTTTCCAGGGCCCATCCTCGTATGGAGAGCCTCCAGGCAAACAAGAACCTCTCTTCCTCAGACACACTGCATTCTGCTTCAGGAAAGCAATGACAGAGTGGGCAAGGAAAGCATTTCCCCTTCTCATGGGTCCAGGAAAGTGCAGAAAGGAGGAATAACATGTGAATGGACATCCCAAATTTCTGCGAGCTCACAGAATACTGATAGGAGCCCTATTCTTGTAACAAGAACAGGGCTGCAAGAACGACAAGCTGGAAGAACCAAATTCTACCAAGTCGTGAAGAACAAATCCCCAGCAACCTAGCCTAGCACTCTTACTGAAAAGAGGTCATTTCTATATGAGTGGTATTTATCAAAATGTAGCCGTTTTGTTCTGGCTGTAAGCATTGTAATGTTCACAGAATTCTTCACTGCTGCTGAGGTTTATGGTTTTAGTACCTTCAGAGCAGAATAATTGTGTATCACATACATGTACAAGTATACACATGCACACACATGCTCACACATTTTAAAAAACTGCATAAGTATTCTTTCACTGGAACTTAAGTTGTAGCACATCTTGGCCCCTCCCTTTGAGAAAAATGAACAAGGATACACACACAGTGCTATTGTGGGTGGTAGTGATGGTGGTAATAGAGCTAATGGTTATGAAAGCTATATAGGCTATCTTGAACTGAAGAAAGGAGTATGTGTGTGTAGAGAGACAGACAGACAGACAGACAGACAGACAGGTTTCAAGCCAAGTATTGTCAACATCAAGTGCTATGTATGTCTGTTGCCACACACACACACACACACACATACAGGCTGAGATCTCACCTAGTCAAGAGGAATATAAAGAATGTCTGGATGCATGACTCCACTATGGCACCTCTGTTACTACCTTCAGGACTCATTGTTGTACTGTGGTAGCACCCACCCTCACTATTCCATTGTTCTCCAGCAGATCAGAGAAACACCTGGCTATGTTCCTATAGCCAGATACAAACTAAGGACATCTTCTGCTAGAGAATGCAGAAGTCTTAGCTGACAATATCATTGGTCTATGTCTTGCTATGGGAACATTACCAGATACTTCTCTGATCCCCACTGTTCTTTGTCAGCAGTAGAATGACCATGGAAGAGGGGAGCTATTGCAGCACAAAGTGATTCCAAGGGAGGCTCTTTGGTCATTGCAGAAGGTGGAAAAGACCACCAACTTCTACAATGATCCCCTTCCCAAAAGAGGTATGCAGGTGTGAGGTGGAGTCGCACCTGTGTATGTCACTAGAGGATGCCAGGCACAGAGTTTTGTAGCATCTTAAAATGTCAACAGTTTTATTATGGCACGTGTTTTGTGGGACTATTGATTTCATTATCCGCCAAATGTGGACAGAGAAATATGGCATGACTTCAACAGATGTGATAAACTGTGGAAACTCAAGTCTTTATCTTTTTGCTTGGCAAACACTGACAATTTCACCCTCTCGTATGGCTCTCCCTCAACATCCCAGTGAAGAGATCCCACCATAGAATTACAGATCTTGAAAGTGTCTTGGAGGTTGTCTAGTCCAACCCACTGCTCAGTTGAGGTTCTATAATGCCATCCCTAAGATGTGGCCATCCAGACTCTCTTGAAAGAAACCATTATGTATACTAATGGAACATCACAAATTTCCTCATCTTTCACAAGAAAGAGCATCCTGACATGTTAAGATAGCCTACGGAAAACAACTACTACTACAATACACATCTACAAGATTTTTTTTTCATTCTGATGAGTGAAAAGACCATTGCTCTTCCATCCTCCATTTCTGGTGAGATTTGTGCAAAAACAACAAACACTGACAAAAATCATATTGGGCTGTTAAATTGGAGTAATGCCTGGTTATAGGGAGTCACCATGGTGTTGTGGTTTGAGCATTGGACTATGACTCTGGAGATCTGGGTTCCAATCCCTGCTCAGCCATGGAAACCCCCTGGGTGACCTTAAGCAAATCACATTGGCCATTTCTGCACTAGACTGTTATAGCGCTATTATTCTATTTTCAACATCCTATGGAATCCGGCCCCTCCCAAAACTGCAAACCCCAGGATTCCATAGGATGTTGAAAGTGGAATAATAGCACTAGACTGTTAAGTCTAGTGCGGAAATGGTCAATCTCTATGACACAGCATTGCAATTTACTAAATTTTCACATCTGAAACATCTTGCATGAATGTATGTGTATTCCTGTTGTACAGGCATGAACATTTTTACATATTGTGCTGAATCCATGCTAGATTCAGTCTATTTCATAAGTTATTACAAGTTATCAGAACCGATATGAAAGTGTTCCTTATGCAATATACCTAAATGATTGCTTGACCAGGCTACAGACCATTATCCTCTCCCAAACTTTGTCAGAATTTTGAATATCTCAGCAGTACTTTGTGATTCTTACTTACAATTATACCAAAGCAAAGCTCTGAAAACATCTTGAAACAGTACTTTGTAATTGTTACTTACAATTATACCAAAGCAAAGCTCTGAAAACATCTTGAAGCATGAATTATAATGGGACATACGATCTAGCTGTTTGAGCTGGCAAACCATCAGTTACATAATGTAGTTGGCAATGATTCATCATTATATTGGTAGGCAAATATTCAGCTAATATGGGTTGATGTTAGATAGTTTCCAGCTCAACTTTGCCCTACCATTTCTGGCTCTGTCAGCCAGTTTCATAATTCTGTGTATGAACTTGTGTTCAATCTGTGTATCTATTTGGAGCTTTGTAAAATGCAACTGTTCCCTGTTTGTGGCACACAAACCAAGGTGGGTGTTAAAGCCTTGCTGTGATGCCAGGCTGGACAGACTCTAAATCTATTCTAGCAATTCATCTGGACATAGCTTTGAAAGTATGAGTCTCCAATGCTTTGGTATGTGTCTCCATGTGGGAAGTCCTTTTGTGCACCAGCTTCCCAGGTGGGATCAAGCAGCTTCTCTTTGTACATCACCATGGTTTTCTTTTCAGGTCTCGGATGGCATAGGGGAGTGGGAATCAGCCAAAGCAATACACATATATGAGCTTCTGGGTTAATTTTGCCATTTCACCTCTGCTTGAAAAGAATTTCTGACAGCCTAGGGAAGCAGGAGCTCACAATGTATTCATGCAGAAAGATGGCTATTCCATGTAGGATTGCAGTCAATGCCATACACCTTTCAGATTCTATTTAAAACCAGCATATTTGAGGCCACTAAGTGGGTTATTGAAAAACATTCACCTTGCCAAACATTTGCATTGTCTCTCATTTGTTAGTGTTTCCCCCAGGGCTACATTTTTCTTGGTTCCATTTTCTGTCTTGTCCTTTTCCTCCTTTGTCCCCATCCCCATGCCCTTTAGTCCAATTGGATTGGATAATGCATATGGGTGTTTTGTGTATGAGTTTTGTCACAAGCATTCCTGGTGTCATCCTATCAGATAATCAGCAAAGATTATGATACCAAGAGCAGCAAAAAAAAAAAAATCATATCGCTTAGCACCAATAGGATTAAACTACAATGTGGACAAACAATGGTGAAGTATGATGGAAAGGGTACAGAGCAGAATAACACTTGGAATGGTATAGATCAATAGATCATGGTGATAGGCAGCATTTTTCAATGCACTCCTTTAAAATGCATGCATGCAACACAACACAAAGCAGGTAGTTTGAGCTCAGTCATAATCCTGTGACAAAAGGGAAGACTGCTGTATAGGAGACTAGATTTCCTTATATGCTCCCATTCCATCTCCATGGCTTCCCTATTATTGTGAGCAGATGTACAGAAAGTGGTGGTACATGGGATGACAGGGCAGGAAGGACATCTACAGGTAGATGAGGAGGGAGAGAAAGGGGGAGGGGGAGGGAGGGAGAAACACAGAGAGAGAAAGTATCAGGAACACAAGAATCATTCCCCACTCCCTCCTACAGACTTTTAGTGTACTCCAAAACCAGCATGACCCTTTCCATACAAATATAGTTCTTATTATATAGTGAAGTTGAAATTCAAGGATCTGAATGTGTTATACAATGCATCTCAACTGTGCAATTTCCAGCAAACATTAATTGTGGCCCTCTTGAAGATATATTTTATTGTTTCTGATACTAGATGTTCTCATCCTACTCCCACTGATTACACTGAGAGCCGAATCAGAGCAACAAAGAGGTATGCTGATTTTATTTTATTTGAAAAGAAATATTTCAGGTTTCAGGTTCTCTGTCTTATTTCTAGTGGTGAATATGTGTGTTTGCTTTAAGGTTGATTTATTCTAGCAGCCAATGTTGGGAGGAAACCAAAAATCCAAAGACCAAACCAGAAATCCTTTAGTCTTCAGTGTTCCATGGCAGAGTTAGGGGTATTCTGTCCCAAGCCAAATTTCACAAGCATTCCCAGTCCAGCCTTCCCAGCACTCACAATTTCCACAGCTACATATACCATTTCCTGGAACAAAACAACACAGGCTGTAATTATGCATAATTGAAATGTACTGCATTAAACATGTGTTTCTCTGTAAATGACGTAAAGCACCATAAAACAGCTTTCATTTTTCTCAGCACATATTATCTCTTCCTGGGCAGAACTTGCTTTATGATTTGACTTTAAAAGACCTAAAAGACGAAAGAGCTAGAGAAATCCTCTCTTTTTAGCAGTGTCGTCAAAAACGCAGTTAGTGTTATAATTAAGACATCAGAGTTTACACCCAGCTGCCTCAGTTCTGCTTTAGAGTTCATGTAAGAGGTCAAGGTACAAAGGAAAATGGACACCTTCATCCTTTGCATCCACTTTAACTAGAATGGCCAAGACAACAACATGTGCTCTTGGAGCTAATTTAATGTGGAGAACTTGTTTGTTCCAGCCTGCACTTGATTAATTTGGTCCTCACTTTCAATGCCAAACAGGGTATCTCACAAAAATCAACAACAGCATCACCGAAAGAAAGAAAAAAGAAGAACGAATAAAGAGCTGAATTTAAAATGACGGGATGGAGAAAAGAATCACATCACAGATTAACATGTTTATGAATTAAAAGCTGGGAGTGCAGTAGTATTTTCAGGTCTGTGATACAAAAGAATATGAGTCAGATATAGACAAGTCTTTTTCACAAAGGAACTGCACATGTCAAGTGACTGAACACGAGGGGGGGGCCACCATTAGAGGATGGATGCTAGGAGGGGAAGAGACAGCAGTGAGGGGTGAGACGATAAGCAATGTGTGCCAAGTGGCCTGCCCGATCCCTCTATGTATCCCACACAAGCTGACTGTCAGCTAAATCTCATTTCTATATACATCAGTGGGTTCTTGAACTTTTTTTTACCAGGGACCCCCTCTAAATATCTTTTGTAGCTGCCGACCCCCAAGACTTAACTCAAGATTTAAAATGCTAAAATGCATCAAATATTTATCTAAAATTGCTTATCATGAGTCTTCAAATTGGGACATAAAGGCGAAATAAGTTAGTGCATGTTGCCCCATGTGAGTCAAATCCAACTTGAAATGGGAGTTCATACCACATCCCTCACTTCAGCTGGACAAAACAGGTGGAATCCAGTATTGGAGATACATATGTGTAAGCCCTGTACTTGGGGCTATGCAGTGAAATCTAGCTTGATCCTCCCAGTTCCCACTTATTTGGAAACAACCATTGCAATCCATGGGGTCCTGTTTCCCTGTCACTTAGAAGCAATTGACCTCAGTTTTCACCTCCTCCCATGAGTGATCTCCAGTGCAACAGGCAGAAACAAGACCCTTGTTGCAATTTCCTCTTGCACACGTGAAGGGCAGTGGGACCATCAACCAGCTGCTTCCCAACTGACAGGGGAACAGACTCCTGTTTATCACAGCTGCTGATGTCCAGCAAATAGGGATCTGGCTATTTCCACAGTTCCTACATAGCCCCTACACTGAATATGTAACAGTCACTAGTGTGTAACTCTAGGTTATGCATTCATAACTGCCATAGAAGTTTCCAACCAATGTTTTCTAACTGAAAGCCCTTGACAGATTGGAGAGCTGTGTCAAAGCTAGCAAAATGAATTTCAACAGAGAGAAATGTAAGGCCCTACACTTAGGCAGAAAAAAATGGAATGCACAAATATAGGATGGGGGACATGTAGCTGGATGGCAGTACGTGTGAAAGGGATCTAGGAGCTTTGTTGGACACAAGCTGAACATGAGTCAGCAGTGTGATGTGGCAGCCAAGAAAGCCAACGCGATTTTTGGTTGCATCAATAGGAGAATGTTGTCTCGATCAAGGGAGGTTATGGTACCACTCTATTCTGCTTTGGTCAGACCTCATCTGGAATACTGTGTCCAGTTCTGGGCACCTCATTTCAAGAAGGATATTGGCAAGCTGGAGCATGTCCAGAGGAAGGTGACCAAAATGGTGAAGGGTCTGGAAGCCATGCCCTATAAGGAGTGACTTAGGGAGCTGGGTATGTTTAGTCTGCAGGAGATAAGGTTAAGAGGGGACATGATAGCCATGTTTAAATATTTGAAAGGATGTCATGTCAAGGAGGGAGTGGGCTTGTTTTCTGCTACTCCAGAGACTAGGACAAGGAGCCTAGATCCAAACTACAGGAAAGGAGATTCCACCTGAACCTTAGGAAGAACTTCCCGATGGTCAGAAATGTCTGGCAGTGAAATATGCTGCCTCAGAGCATGGTGGAGTCTCCTTGTTTGGAGATCTTCAAGTAGAGGCTGGATGGCCATCTGTCATGAGTGCTTTGATGTGTGTTCCTGCATGACAGTGGGTTGGACTCGATGACCCCTGTGGTCTCTTCCACCTCTATGATTCTATGATTCTAAGCCTTGACAGGAAAATGATGTCCCATGCAGCTGAGGAGAGGCCTTGAAGGACATCTAGGTTGAAGTGAGTCCTTCTCATTACTTATCACTCCTTATTTTTTCCACACACTCTCATTCTAAACACAAAGAAGCCCAGTTTACATCACAATGTACCTGCTCTGTGATGTTTCTTCTGATCAGTAAACTAAACAGGCCTGCCACTCTGTTAAAAGAATTTTTTAAAAAAATAAAATGTTTTTTGCTACTGGGCAGCCCCATTCCTCTCACACTCTGGCTTCTTAACTAAAAACTAGGAAGGAAAACCCTCACCCCTGAACAGTCTTCCTAATGTGGCACCTTCCATATGTGTTGGATGGATCACAATTCCCCCTCATCCTCAGCCAGTGGCCATGGTGGCTGGAGATCATGGGAGTCATCATCTGAAATGTCTGGAGAGTTCTGAGTTGAGGAAAGCTGAATTGGAACAATAGGTTCTACACAGAACCCTTTCTAGGTGCTTTACTTCTCTGCTTGCAGCACAGCAGAGTTTAAAGTGCATATGTTGATTACCAGGAGGCTGCTGAGTGGATGGTTCAAGCCCTTTGGGCAGTAGGGGGTATCAGCCTGGACAATTTCCTTCAGTTTCTATAATTCTGCACTGCTAAGAGAGAAACTAAGGGATTGTACTCCACCTGTGCAAATAAGGCCATCATGTTTGTCGCAGTCTCTGTCATCGCATTCACAGAACTCTCCTGTAATATACCATTCCTGTGGTGAGCAGATGCACTTTCCACAGTGACAAGAACCTGAAAGCACAAAGGTTATTACTGGCACTTACAGAACAGTGGAGCTTTTCAGTCTGCCATGGAAGGTCTCAGACATACACAATCGGCACTTATTAATAAGCCATTGTCTACAAGGAGATAATCAAGATAAAAGCCCATTGAAGAGAAGGGTGTTATAGAGGTGTGTTTTAACCTGAAGTGTTCTCTATAAGGCCCTGCAGTGATTTCCCTCCATTTTCATTTAATCAGGAGTTACTCTGAAAAGAGAGGTTTTCTCTTTGTTCCCAAGGCTATACAATCAAGCTTTCTTTCCCAAGGAGGATTATAAAGTGGGATTTTGGAGCTCAGGTATGGGGCAGAGAAAAAAGATAATCCCCCCAGGCCACTGCAGTTGCAAGAACCGAAGCAGCGATAAAAAAAAGAGTCTGAGGTAATAACCATGTGGCACTTTATTGTACTCTACCTGGGTGAAGGGACATCACTCAAACATCCCATTGGTTTTTTTCTTTTGTTTTTCTCAAAAGCAGACACACATTGAATGTGTGTTGCAGACACTTACAATCTGCACCCCACAATTTTCTAATTTACCTCTAATTTGATGGATTTCTCACTTTTTTGAATGGGACATTGAAAACATGCTATAAGATATTCTATGCAAAGCACCACATATGTTCAGTATTTGTTCTGTGTCTTTCCCTTGTGCCTTTACAGGAACATCTCCAGGGGAAAAAGACTAGTTTGGGAAATGAAACAAAGAGCTAAAGCCACTACTGGCACTCTATAGATTTTGCTATAAACATTGGCTGAGATCCTCCATCAGATGCTACAATGCATAACTTTATGGTGATGGAGCTACAACCATTGACATGATAGAGAACTGATGGAGCACCATGCAAGACAATCTGCTGCACAGTTGTGCATTTGGACACATTGTCCATTGAGACACATTGTGCTTTGGAACTGTTGTGCAATGCCCACAGTGCTGATGCTGTTTGCACAATTGTCTCAGAAATGTAGCTACATTTCTGCTCTCTGCCTGAGAATACAGGTGAAGTGCGACATTACCATTCACTTTTACATGATCATAAGTCGGCCTATGATGATGTGAACACCTAACAGGATGCCAGTCATTACACGTACCCCCCCACACACAATTAGTAAGAACTGGGAAGTGATCGGAATAGTGAAATTACAGGAAGAGCACTGACTGTCTCTGTTTCATAAGATCACTGTTACTGTTCTATTTTGGTTAACTTGTAAAGAAGATTCTTCATTGCACCAAGAAGGTCTTGAGACCTTCTGATCCAATTTGTCTCTCTATGGCTTAAGGAGTAGTTCTGTACTTAGTTCAGACCAAGCTAGACTGAAGTCTACCTACTAGCATCAGTTTCCCCCACTCTCACGGCTGCACTTCATTTGCAGCTGATTATATATTTGACCATAACACCTATATCACCAGGAACCACAGGAAGTGAAGTGAAAAATATGTTGTCACAATAAGTCCTTTAAAAATACATCTTGCAATCTGAACTCTGAAAACACAGCAAGAAATTATGTTGTGGAAGTAGCTCGCAGATGTTAGAAAATTTATTAGAGACATTTTGCACGAGAGACAAGACTCTGTTAACAGCTTGATTTTAAGAGTTGTTCACCAGTATGGAACTGCTCAGTATGGTACTCCAGGAACAGCAAATCTCTCTCTCTCTGTCTGTCTTCCCTGCCCGATCCATCTTCTGTGTCTCTGTTCACTGAAGGTGTCTACGCCTGATTTTCAAAAATTCTAATCCTTGCTAGTACAGTTTCCCAATCCTCAACACCTCATTTTCAGGAGACTTGGGGGGCTGCCATTAGAAGGAGGGAAGGTATTTTACTATAGCTGTCAAATTGACCGAAGATCTATATTTATTAAACAAACATAGTGGCCTACATCCTATATTGCTGAGTTAGTTATGAATGTGTAAACCAGGACATTTCCTCATTACACTGTCATAGCACTATTATTCCACTTTCAACATCCTGGGGTCTGCAGT
This sequence comes from Ctenosaura bakeri, assembly GCA_948474755.1. Classification (NCBI taxonomy): domain Eukaryota; kingdom Metazoa; phylum Chordata; class Lepidosauria; order Squamata; family Iguanidae; genus Ctenosaura; species Ctenosaura bakeri. The sequence goes on from CAOLHI010000710.1 coordinate 526,697, forward strand.
TTAGGGAGGGGCATTTAGAATTCTCACCCAGAGAGCTCTTTGGCCTCAGGAAACTACAAACCCCAGAATTCCACAGGATGTTGAAAGTAGAACAACAGCACTATAACAGTGTAGAGTGGAAATGGCCTAAGCGCTGTCTCTTGGAATGATTCCTTAAACCTACCTTAACAGCCATCAGTTGCACTGAACAATGGAGCTCTGTTCTACTGGCAATCAGGGCACAGCAGGATGATCTTTCCAGCCCCCTTCTACCAACAAGCTAGGCTGCAACAGGGGTCCTGCTTCTACCTGTTACAGCCTCAAACAGACTTCCATCAGTGAAAGCAGCTCCCTGGAATTTAAGGTAGAATTCAGGGAGCATTTACAATCATGGCAATAGTGCCATGACTGTGAATATGTAGTATAACTGACTACTGAACAGAACAGTAATTGATCTATATAACTCCAGGTCATGAATCCATAACTGCTGTGTGGGATGCCAGCCAGTGCTTTCAAGTACATGGGCCATTTGTTACAAAGAGCAATGCTCAGCAAACAGATTAGACAGGGAATGAACTGAATATATATCTAAACCTAACACAACATTCCACTGCTAGAGTAGGAAAGTGGGGTTGGCTAAAACAGTGGAGAGCTTGTTTAATTTTCCTCGTTCAGGACTTTGCAGGAGTGTTCTTACTTTCTACATTCAGTAACTCAGCTGAGTACACAGTAGCTAAGTCTAGGAAAAGAACTCAGACTAAGCTCAGCACTTTTTTTTTTTTGAAGTTCCATTTAGACTGGATTGGATCCAGACCAGATGTAGTGATGCTTGGAACAGACTTACTGAAACCAAATGGACACATGTTTTAAGGGATCTGATAACAAATAAAAGGAAGAAAACCTGCCCACACATCCCACCTGGTCTCATTTTCTGGCAAAGCTTTGGAAATAGAGGATTGTTTGCCATGAAACTCCTTCCTGCATGTGTCCATGCACAAACATACTTGCTTGGAATTATTCTGTCACACTGGACCACTTCACACATTACATTTTTTTTAAAAAAAGGATAAGTGGTATTTGAAAGAACTCAGGCTATTCACATGAGACACACAAATAAATAACTCCTATGCATGATGCCCAATGCACACATGTCACCAGAGATTTAACCAGAGATCCTGGTGAAGGTGCAAAACTTCAGCCACACATCCTCAGGGCAATGGCCCTGCAATGATCAGACTGAATACAGAAGCTAGTTTAAAAGCAAAATAACTGCACAAAGGGAGGGGAGGGAGGCAGGGAGGGAGGGAGAAAAGGAGAAAAAAGTCCTTCCCACTCAGATCAAGTGGTGTATTTCCTTCACAAAAATTTAGCAAACGTACACACACCTGCTGCTTGCAGCACTTGGAAAATAATGCCAAAATGTATTCCCCGATACACAATGGCTCCCTATAGATCTATACTCCCACAAGAACACCTCCACATGCAATTGCCTGCTGTTGGTAAACACTGCCTGAAAGCAAGGCTTCTAAAGACAACATGGAGAACTTCCCGACAAGAGTTCTGTGTATTGTACAGCCATTCTGAGAAGCTGTTTAACAGCAAGGGGCCTACAAAAGAAAGCACTACAATTTCTAACCCACAGGTTGTGCTTTTTAATCTCCTCGAACACGCTTATACTTGGCATCAATCAGTTCCCTATACTTACCCTTTCCTGAACATAATATTCCATCCGCTGATTCGCACAAACTTCTGCTTTCGTCTTCGGTCATGTTGCACTTTCTTGGGTGTTGGCACAACTTTCCAAACCATCCATCCTTACAAATGCATCGACCACAAGAACAGATCCCATGACCTAGAATGAGAGTCAATAAGGCAGAAAGAATGTTTTTTCTCCTCCTGTTCTCTCAGGCAAGGTATTTATCATCTATCCATTGCACACTCACAGCAAGGCTGGGAAGTAGTTTAGGCCAAGAAATGTCAGTCTGCCCAATATTTGGTTGTCATTCCCTGCATCTTCCTTCACTCCCTCCCCTCCCAAAAAACCCCAATGCACCTGTATGTTTTTAACAGCAACAAGATTATTAATCTAAAGTTTCCCTGTAAAGTGATGAAATGATGGGAAAGGCCTTTACCTGAGACATTTCTGCAACAGGAGCATGGTTGGGGGGAAAATATGGTTAATAAATACTTCAGAATGCTACCTGGTGATTTTTGTGATCAAGTAGGGCTTGGAGTCTAGGTGCGATCTCTGCATTTCAAGAATTTATGCATCATTTGTATGGAATATAATGGCTTGAATTTCAGTCTCCAAGAGAGCAGTTGGACCAAATCAAATTGTGTTGGAATTGCTTGTACGTAACTTGCTACAATCCACTTGCTACAATCCACTCGGGAAAGAACCTATGTCATTTTAGGGCCCTGGGCTAGGTAACATTCAGTGGGTGCAATTTTTGCCACTGCTGCAACACTATGAATAAAGAAGCTACATCTGTTGACTATTTGCTATGGTAGATTCTTAATCTTTTTCCAAGGAGCAGTGATTGTCAAACAGATTCTTGACATGCCCAGATTTTTGTCAGTATCAGCAAACCAATGGAGAAAAAAAATGTTGTATAATATGCAGAAGACATTCCCACAAGTAAACTGTGAAAAGGAAGATACTATCTATGCGTGATTCACAGATTTTGCATTATCTTTTCTATAATTTCTCAGTAATGCTCTTCCATATTATTTCAATACATTGTATATTTGTTCTGGTCAATTTGATTCCTCTTGGGCCCCAACTGGGCAAGCAATATGAAATCTATGGACCCAAATTTTGAAAGTTTTAAAGATCTTAAAAACATAGTTAAGATGAAACCTATGAATTACTAATAGCTGATGACTCATATTTCTATCCATAGGATACTTTACATAGGACAACGTCATTTACTACAGATGATGAATTTTGAAAGAATTTTGAATTTTGAAAGAGAAATGTCTGACCTTAAGATACGCTTATGTATTGAAGATGAACACTTAATTACAAAAATTTATAAATGATTATTAACAATCAGTCACATAGGATTGGAGGGGGGGTGATGGAAGCGGTTTGCACCCGGTGGCAATTTTTTGGAGGCATCCCAGCTCTTTGCTTGCCCTCCCACACGCACTGTAACCCCACCTCATCCGTCATAGCCCTGCCCCATCTATCATATCCCCACCCTCACATGCTGTAGCCACACACCCCATGCCCCGTAGCCCCACCTCCACACACTATACCCATGCCTCCTCCTGTCCCCCCTCCATGCACTCCAAGCTCTGCCACTGTTAAAAATAGATACAAGAAGAGGTGGTCAAAGAATTTATGATTAAATGGGCAAGAAATCAAACAAATAAAACCCTTCTACAGCCATAATACTGCCTTTAGAGATATGGAGGACAGGATACTGATTGGCCCTACTTCGAGAACATTTATTTCCCCTACTGCCAATTTCAGTAGAAAAGCTGTAGAATGGGAAAACCAGTGTCCTACTCATAGGGTGGTTTGTGGACGACAAGACATCCTCCTCCTCCTCCTCCTCCTCCCCCCTTTTTGTTATTATTGTTGAACCATATTATCCGTTGCCTACTTATTTATGTAACTAACGTATAACAAAGAAGTGTCTCCCAGCCTAATCTCTCCAAACTATTTTAACAGGCAGCAGCTGCACCAAAAGAAGGAGGTCTGTTCAGCAAAGGAAGATGATGTTTCCACCCCCTCCTGCCAGAGAGCAATGCTGTGACAATTAGAAGCAGGACTCCTGTCACAATTCCTTGTCTCAGCCTTGACCATTGCTTGGAGGGAAATGGAAATGTCAACTTCCTGCATTCCTGAACAGACCTCCTTTGTCTTATCCTGATGCTGCCTGATAAAGTAGTTTTGGGAGGGCATTTATGAGCACGGCAATAGCGTAATGCTAGTAAATACAGAGTGGTTATGGATCTGTAACTCTAGGTTAAGAATCTGTAACTATAATACAGAATTCCAGACATTCTTTCTATACCAGTTTTCCCTAGCCCTGTACTCAAGGCAGCTCTCAAAGACTGAAACAGCTGCACCTTTTAAAACAGATACAGCTCATGCATTTATAGAGTGCATGGAGAAAAAAATGAAAATGAAGTTGAAATTGTGAAGCATAATATTGTTCTGGTCTATTTTTTTTCCTATCTTTTCCTATGATATTTCCATTCAACTAGAGATAGATGTTCTATTGATTTCCTTTTAAAACAGCTCAGATTCAAAACTGACACGATAACCCAACCATATTCAATATAGCAAGGACAAGGATCTGTGTGAGTCTGCAATCCTAAGTGCATTTCCTTGGAAATAGGTTCCACTGCAATAAATGAAGTCAATATGTGTACAGTTATGATCAGGACAGAACAATGCATTTAAGACTTCAGCTGTTTTCAGTTTTTTCAGAAGAGAAGGTTAAAGAGCTGAGCAAAATATTTTCTCCTCCAGATGATGAACAGCTGTATTTTCAAGTTAATATAACCATGCAAGATCACAGCTCTTTAGGCCTTCATCTATCACATTCTTCTCTTTATATTTACCTAGGCCTACAGTCAGAAAAGCAAGCTATTAATCAATCGCAGCTACTCAGAGAAGGCAAGTGACAGTTCTTATTCAAATCACTTCCTTGACTTTTCGCCTCCCGTTTCAGTAGGCATCTGTCTTGAGACAAAATCCCTAAGATCCTGCCAGCTGGAACACATTGTTTTCTAAGGTGCTCTGGGCCTTCATTCCCTGCAGGAGAAATGTAACTTGTTCTTCGTTCCTACACTTATTCAACACGGAGGAGACAAAAGAAGTGGATATTGATAGGCCCTTGCACCTCAAAGTATTTTAATCAATCTGGCTAATGGTAGGCTAAATATAGTTTGCTAATACGAATCTAGTTTTCAAGTGTTCTTCACTGCCATGGATGTTTCTATCTTCAAAACTCCACAGGCCAGAATGGAATCATTGGTATGTTTCAGACCTGAACTAAAATATAGGTAAGCATATATGAATAAATTAAGAATTTGGATTCTTTGTGATAAAACTCAGTACAGTGAGCTCTCCACTTTTGCAGGGGTTAGGGGTGCAAAAATCCACAAAAGTGGAAAAATGCAAATAAAAACAAAAATCATGAACATTTTTTTAATGTGAGAACACTTATCTAGGAATCCCTAGGTCCTCTAGCACGACTAACAAAAGTGGACCATAGAATTACTGTGGCGGCTCTAGAGCATCCTAGACCGAACATAATTTTTCTATGGCAGGGGAAAATAAAGCAAGATTTTTTTTTAAATAAATAAATTAAATAAATAAAATAACCTGCAAATAATCAAATCCACAAGTGCTAACCCCACAAAAGAGGCTCCTAATGTATGTTGGAAATGTAAGCAACAAATAGGGACAAATAGGGACAAGTCTGGGGGACTTGTGAAAATACTAAAGAATTTTGGAGACCAATACATTATTTGATTCAGAAAATTTAGAAGGCAAATATTAAATTGAAACCCAGACTGTTCTTACTGGGACTGTTGGGTGACCAAATGGAGGTGGAAGATCACTACAATATATGACCACAGCAGCAAGATTAACATACACAGAAAAGTGGAAACATACCACAATTCCAACAAATGAAGACTGGTTGTTGAAATTGAGTGATCTAACTGAAATGGACAAACTTTCAGCATTGATTAGAGAAAAATCCTTGGTATTGAGAACCTTTGGATTGAGAACTTTTGATTGTCTTTTTTGCAGAAAAATGAGAATAATGTGTTAACTGTATATTTTGGTAGTTAATATGTTTGGTTAACCTGAAGAAGTGCATGAATAGTATATACATATAGTATATACTGGAAAATGTATTTTACACAGCAAAATGGATAACCATTGTTAGGAAAGTCAGAAGTCAATGTTAATCTATTGCTTTGTCTGTCTTTTTGCTTTGCCTTTCTGTGTTTTCTTTTTCGTTTGTATTTTAAAATTTCTAATAAAAAATACAAAACCTTCCCCCATGGTTTAGAGCTATAGCCCCCACCCTCCATGCTATCAATGTGCAAGGGCAGCTTGTCCCACAAAGTGCTGTACTGTTTTTTTTTTATTATTTATTTGTATCCCGCCTCTCCATATGGATCGAGGCGGTGAACAACTTAGAAATAGCATGTATTTCGATACATTTTTCTATACATGCTCCCAACAAGCTGGGTACTCATTTTACCGACCTACAGAAGGATGGAAGGCTGAGTCAACCTTGGAGCCCGGCAGGATCGAACTCATAACTTTGTGGCTTGCAGTACTGGCATTTAACCACTGCGCCACCAATGTTTCTCATTGAGACTGTTGTATAACAACCGTGCTATTTACTCTGCTTTTGGAGTGGTCTTGATAGTGCAGTTACACATACTTCTCAGGAATATAACAGTTGTTCAATACCATAATTCTAAACTGCAAGTTGTTTTATGATGTTGTACATTCCCAACAGGATTCCAACCCATATTTCTTCTAGATATTGTGGTTCTTATACTACAAGAGAGGCAATCTGTTCGCACCTCAAATATTGGGTGGCATCCTATTAGAGAATTACGATGGCATACACTGGATTAATTCAGTGTTTCGGTCATGGCATTGATCATACTCATGTTCTAACCATGCATAAACTAATCCCTCTCCTAACAAAATCCACAGTAGTGCAGTCCCTCCATGTGTACACACTCACCCATCATAGTTTAGTTCCCTATAAATTTTAAACTTTGACCAAATATCATGACCTAAAACTATAACTATTAATCACTGTCCAGACCAGCTTTATGCACCTCCTGGCTTATTTCAGCAAGCCACAGGTAAGACTAGCCACAGTTCGTCTGAAGAATGACCGTAGTTATTTGGAAGGAAGAAAAATATGGGGGAATCAGGAAGCACAAGTGACCTCATGTTTCCTGTTGTTCTTTGTAATGTCCACATTGTTCCTAGAAGTGTTTCCCATGGCGAGATGCATACATTTTTAATATGGTTGCACATTTCAGGGAGTGGTGTTAACATTTTTGCAGTTTCCATTTAAGATGTTAAAGAGAAATGTGAAGAACAAGGAGTCTGCACCATGTTTGTGTTTTTGGTTCCACATGCTTATCCAGACATCTGAAACTAGCTATTAATCAAAAAGGTTATGGTAGCCCACTAATTCACATTATAGACCCTTGTGTCAATCCACCATATACCCTCTCCCATTGTCCATGGGTTACCTTTTAAAGATAAACTAATTTACTACCATGGTTCTTTTTATCTAACCTGTACAACTGAATGCTGGACAGCAGGCTTGTTGGGTATGTTTTTTGGATTTTTTTTTTAGTTAAAAAAATTATGAAAATGAACAATCAACAATTAAGCAAAATTCATTACATTCAAGCAAGAAAGATGCATTCAGCAGGTTAAATATTCAATTTATTTAAATGTTGGTCAGCTTAGGCACCTTGGCCATTTGAAAGGAATATTTCCTGGTAAAATAAAGTGAAAACATGAATCATGCTGGACACCTGCCTTTAGGTCAGAAGTAGAAAAAAAAAGTGTGGCTTGTGAGCCATTTGTACCCCTGGTAAAAATATGTATTTCCTTTTGTGTCCATTAGTTGGTGGAGAAGAAATGGAACCCACCCATGTGCACATTCACTTTAGAATCAAAGCATGTGGAGAATACATGCCTTGCTTTTGAGCAAAGGCCCTTTCTGCACCTTACCTTTTTCCGGCACTGGGGTGAGGGATCGTGCAAGTAGCCTCCGGCAAGAGGCTCTTGCATCCTTGCTACTTCAGCTCCGCACAAGCTGCCTGCTTGAGTGAGAGCCCCGCCTCTTCTTTCCACAGTGCAGACTGGGAGTTTCCCAGGCTGTGCTGGGGCAGGAAGTGGGCCCAGTGCGGCTCCAGAAGCTCCGCATGCCAAGTAAGTGTGCGTGGGGCCCTGGAGCAATATGTGATCACGCACCATTTTTGACTTCCAGCCAAAAATGAAAAGGTGCGCGATTGGCACCTGCTGGCCCATGGAGCATCGCATGATTGTGAGTGTGTCGTGCAGATTGCTCTTCACAATTGTGCGATGCTCCAGGCACTCTTCCGCATGGCAAATGCCATGCGGAAAGGGCCAAAGACATGCTTCCAGGAAGCTTCCTGGAATATGGCTTAAAAACATTGTTGTTGTTGTTGTTGTTGTTGTTGTTGTTGTTGTTGTTGTTATCATTATTATTATTTACACTGGTGCTCCACTGGAATTCAGTAGTGCAACAGAAGAGGGAGTGGTTTCACTTTGGGAGTCTGGTGCAGCTTCTGGTAGAATTCGAGGAGGGTGTCCAAGAGAGAGACACACACAGAAAAAGGTACCCACCCCAATTAAATTTATGGATAACTTACCACTGCAGACATTCCCGTCAATGTCGTCACACTGTCGATCATCGCACTCACAGATTTTGCCATAGATTTTAGACTCTCCCGGAGGAAAACAAGTGCACTGGCCGCATTCACATTTTCCTGTAAGAGAAATTAAATGCATGCAATCAACAAGGTCAAAGTGTAATTAACAGTCAATGGGTCAAACTAGTAAAAAAAACAACAACATCAGCATGGAATATAAATGGGAGATATTCCAGAATGCTAGCTGTATTAAGACCCCTTCACGTCTCAGGAACACAGGAGGTGGCTTCATACAGCTAGGTTACTGTATTTATCCATCACATCCAGTGCTGTCTTTGCTGATGGGTAATGACTCTTCCAGATTTCAAGCAAAAGAAAGATCCACATGCAAAGCAGCTGTGACTCCTTTGCATTAGCACTGTGATGCAATACCAGGACTGGCAGAGTGAGGTAGACAACTCAGGCAGAAGATGCTAGGAGACAGCAGCAAGGTATTGTATGAGAGAGCTGTACACTTGGCCCTCCACATTCACTAGGGTTAGGGACACAAGACCCTCGCAAAAGTGAAAAATTCACAAATAACAAAATTTGTGTGTCTGTGGGAAGGGGGCTTAGGCACAGGTGGGGAAAGTGGGCATCCAGGGTCTAAACCAGGTCAGGGAAAGGAGATGGTTGGCATTATGGTCCTGTACTTCCTCTCTCTTTCCCATCTCCTTCCTTGGGTGTGTGTGGGGCATGGGTACAGGGTTTGTGGTGCTGAGAATTTGGGCAGACAGCCATCCTTAGCTGGCCAGGCAGAGACTGGTAGAGGAAGAGGGGGATCAGAGGTGGGTTTTTAAAGGGCTATGTGGCCTGATTGGAGCCACCAAGAGGGAAGGTTCCCCCAAAAAGAAGCACCTGAGGTGGGAGAGCAAGGGTTGGAGAAACTTGCAAATGATCAAATCAATGAATGTCAAACCTGCAAATGTGGAGGACTGACTGTACTCTATACAGCCTGTTCTGTGCCTCTGTATTTAGTCTGCTACCTTTTGGTCCTGCAGTGGATACTGTCCCATCTTCAGCATTTCAAATAGATTCATAGGCCAAGCCAGCCAGCTTTTGTGTGTGAAATGGGAGAAAGCACCATCCTATTTGGTGTGGTGAGATGCACTTACCAGTGCTAGGAGATAGAATTACCTCTGCAGTAATCACAGGCAATGAAAAGATGATAACTAGCAGCCATGAATATGTGCATGTGTGTACATACACAAACGTACACCTTTCCCATATATCTTTGACAATTTTGCTTTGCTTAGCAGCTTGAATGGAGATCACTTGGAAACAGAAAAGGGATTGTCTTGGTTACAGTGCAGAGGGAGACTAGTCCATAGAACTTATAGGAAAGCTGACACAGCTGACAAAGGGTGTAATATTCAAGACACTTTTTGAAACACACAGTGGCTGGCATTCTGTTAGTGACATACAAAAGCCTAAGTCTGCCTGCCTCTACAATGTCCAGAGGCCTCCAGGTCTCACTGTTGTGCTGTGAGAGCTCTCCCTCCCATTGCCATTCCATTAGACAGTGGAGAGTTCCAGAGTGGTAGCTGGCTATGTTCCAGTAGATAGATGCCAACCAATGACATTATTTATTGAGACCTCCAGAGGAACCCAGCAGATCTCAGCAGACCTCAGTCTGCTGTTGACGCTGGGGATATTAAGCCAAATGCTTCTCCAAATTTCCCTACTCCACTGACCACCAACAATGGAATGCCTAGAAGATGAGGTTCCTATCACATTGCAACACTGAGTCTTGGAGTTGTGACAGGGGAGCTACAGAGGCATTCCACATGTGGAACTCATATGTCTAGCAATCCATTATTCAGATGCTTACTGTGGATTACACACACTGCCTCAATCCTAGCCTAAACTACAGAATGATGTATTAAACTAATTAACCATTTATTACTTCTCTGACTAAGTAAGCTAATGCAATGTTCTCCCAGACTTCTATGTCATCTAATGCATTTTTCACCTCTTCTTGTGATCTTTTTGCACCTGGTATCTTTGTCACCTTCAATAAAAGTTCTAATTATATAGGATACATATTCACACACAGAGGGGCAGGAAGAGATTGTGGGAAAAGTAAGGTTTTGGACTACATTACCATAATCACCCAACCAGTATGGTCACTCTGGAACTTGTGGTCCAAATTAGAAAAGTGGGAAGGTTGCAAGCACTGCTAGCAATTTACAACTGCCTCTTCCTCCAGAAGGAGAAACAGAAATCCATATTATCTAGCAGTGTTTCAGATATTACTTTTCACATGCCTCAGGTATGTGTCTTACAATCACAAGAGCTAACATTATCAACACAGTGCTTTGACTAAGTAAAGTACTCTCTAATATACCTCATTCTTCACTGTTTTCTTAAAAAAAATATAATTTCTCTCCTTTGACCATGAGCAGCCAATGTGTTTGATAGACAGACAGAAACCAAATTTCAGGTCACAACATGAAAAATGATTGACTTGCTGGACCAAAGAAAACTAACAACAACAAAGCAAGACGGCAAATTTTCAGGACCCAGAGTGAGATAATTTCAGCAGCTGTACTATTTTATCAAATGTGTCTGCTGGGAAAATAATAGCGGGCCCACTCATGTCGGCTGCATCCTCTTGCTTCACATTGTGATAGCCACACTTTCAGCGCAAACTTGATCATTTGAGTAATCAGAGGCTCATGTAAAGCTGAAAAGGGATCAACACTTCACCAACGCATTCTTCCCTTTGCTGGAGTAATAGCTTTGCCATAGCAACCCTGCTAGAGAGCGGAAGCAAACATCAGAAACATCCTGAATTCTCTTTAAGAGCAGAAGGCTTATAGAAACAATGAAATATTTCAGGATGGTGATAATCTATACCTTTGGAAAGCAACAGCAGTGCAAACTACCAATGGGCAATCTCCATGTGGCTCAGTTTGAAATCAGCTCAGCATTTACAAGCTTTCTTGTTTGTTTGTTTTTTTTTAATAAAAGAAGAATATCTTTAAAAGAAGGGCATTTTAAATAGCAAACCTCCATGAAAATTGTTCATATCATCCAACTAGCAAAGTCCTGGGGGCTGTTTACAAATATAAAAATGAAATCAATCAATAAAATTGCAGATTGTTCAATAAAGACAATTGAGCCTGCCAAAGCTGAGTTAGAGTGTTGTAACACTGGAATCTTGAAATATTAAATGAGTAAAATTAGCAGTAAATTAGTAAAAATAAAAATCAAGGAATGAATGTTTGTGGAAAGAGGGTTGCCTTAGCATGATGTCTGAATGCTACCAATGAGGATGCCAGGCTGGATCTCACTTGGGAGGGTATTCCACAGATATTCCACATTATTGAGTAGGCACATCCTTGACAGCCCCTGCTTCACCACTGTGGGCAGAAACCCTCAGAGACAATCTCAGACCAGAATGTATAGGAGCAGGCATCAGGAAGACCATTCCTAAGGCTTTAAACATAAATACTAACACATTTTTTATTTAGCTCAGAAAAAGACTGGGAACAGATGTGAAGCTTTATTTTACTCCCATTCTCAGAAAACAGCTTCCAGCATCAACCATGGCAGAAACGCTCTTGGAAAGAAGTTCTATGCACTAGCCCACAGGGAAGCTGCCTTTGGCTACCTGGTCTTTTAGACAGTGACCAGGCATGCTTGAAGTCTCCTTTCACATTTCAAATCACATAAGTTATTCCAAGGAATTGAGTTGTTCTGCTCTGAATAAGTGAGAACTGCAAGAAATTTTGCAGTGGAGATGGAGTCCTCTATGTTCTAGTCAGTCAGCCATGACTTCCTCTATTTCATCCCCTTCTCATCCATTTTTCCATCCCTCTCTGGCATCAGTCATTCTGCATTCCTTGACCACTGAATACTCTTGATCCTCAATGAGTTCTTCTTTGGAACAACTGTTCCCCAGGATTTCTTTCCCCAAGGAGATTTGTATTTCTGCAGACCTTGTGAATTCTTGACTTCATACTTCATACAGAGGGTGGGCAGGTGAAACCACTCTGGCAACATATCCAATGACACTCACAACCTGCACATCAGAAACAGAGGGAATGCCTAGCCTTCTGAGATAGGCAAATACTAATGTCTATTTGTTGAAGTAAATTTAAATTTCTTGTCTTGTTACAGATCACAAGGGAAGCAAATCAACGGCACTTGTGGTTCTTCTTATCAAGGGATTATCTTTCCACAGACTCCAAGCATACCGTAAAGGTTGGTGAAGCACTTTGCTCACAGAAGTTGCCAACTGCTGCTTGTAGGGAAGCCTAGTGAAAGAACTCCTGCCTTTGTGAGAGGGACAGCAGTGAGACAAACAGCCTTTCCACAGGCACAGAAGCTGTGCAAGTACATATGATACTTTGGCCCTTTTCGCACGGGCCTTCTGTCGCGCGACAGCCCCGTGAGCCTCGCGGGAGTGGGAGCATCGCTTCACACGACGCGCTCCCACTTCCGCCGGGCTCACGGGGCTGAAGCGGTGCGACCACGGGTTTTTTGATTTTTGCTTCAAAGCGAAAATCACCCGTGCTCGCGCAACGCTCCCGGCGCCTGCGCGCACTTACCTCCTGTGCGGAGTGTCGGGGAGGCGGCCGGGTCGCGCTTCCTTCCCTCCGCCCCTGCAGAAGGAAGGGGCGGGACGCTAGCGTGACGGATGCGACAGCCTCCTGCTTCGCGTGCGCGCGCGAGCAGGGGGGACGGACAGGACAGGCTCCTTTCTCGCGCGCGCAGGGGGAGACGGACAGGACAGGCTCCTTTCTCGCGTGCGCGGGGGAGGACGGACGGGACAGGCTCCTTTCTCATGCGCGCGGGGGACGGACGGACGGGACAGGCTCCTTTCTCTCGCGCGCGGGGGGAGGGTGGCTCGCGCGACGCTGTCGCTTCCCCCTCATTCCTTCGCCTGCGGAAGGAAGGAGGGGGAAGCGGCAGCCTCCTGGAGAAGGCTTCTTGCGCGAGCCGCCCTCCCCTGCTCGCACTAGAAGCCTTAATGCGAAAAGGACCTTTCTCTGGGCTTTCTAAAGATATTAAGGAGAATGAGGAAGCAAATTAGAACATTGATTTCACATATCAGGAAAAAAAAAGAAGTTTAGGAAATGCCTTCTGTGTAAATCCAGATGAAAGGATTAGGATTTTGGAGCCATGCTGCAAATAAGTGCCACAGGAATGAAATTTTTGCAGCAGTTAAAGTGCCAGAGTATTTCATAATTTCCCTAATCTTTACATTGCCTTTTCTAGATAAAATAGAAGACACTTCTATTCCCCCTCCCTCACAAAGGCACACATTCAAACACGCACACAAACACAGAGGAAAACACAGTGTCCTCTTGGTTCTGCCCATGGACAGCAGGACAGCTGGTGAGAAGCCCCCACATTGCCGGTTTTGCTTCCTGGGCCCAACTTGTGACTGAGAAGGGTGCTTGTAAGGAATGTGTTAGCAGAAACATCTCACTAGAAAAATTCAGATCTGCTTTTTTTAAAAAGAAAAAAAAAGTACAATCATTTTGCTGTTGGATGCCAATGTTAGCCACATATCCTGCAATCCTAAATACAGTTTCCTGGGAGAAAAATCTCATTGAAAACAATGTTCTACTTCTAGAGAACAAGTTACCTCTAAGTAGCCTTGCACAGGGTTGTATTGTTTGAGTTCTGTTGTATAGTCCCTGCAACAATATCCCAGAGGCTCTCAGATACTATAGATTCCTTTCAGGGAGAGGTCCTTAAAGAAAGAAGTCCACCAAGGATCATATTAAGGTTTTCATAGGCTCTAGGCACTCTTGTATTTGACTCTCCTCCTTGTAACCCCTTAATTTTTTGTTAATCCTGTTTTTGTAGGCCTTAAAATTTTTTAGGTCGTGGGCAATGTGCCGAAAGTGCCAAATGAATAAGGCAGCCATGGGTCCACAACCACATGCCTCATTGCAGTGGAATGAGACAACAGAATGAGATGTTACAAGGGTGCAAACTTTTGCTGCCCCTGAATTACCCCTCTTCTCCCAGTGTTCCAATGGTGACAGGTAAAGAAAGAAAGGAGACATGCCAGGAAGTCATATAGGGAGGCCTTGGGTCTGCAGGGCCCTCAAACCCCTTGTTCCTTTGGCACTCCCTGCAAAGGGAGCAACACTGCATGCATAGTAATGAAAAAAGGTAACTATAGGGATGTAGCTACAGGGTGGCAAAATAAGGATGCTACTCTCCAAAAAGAATTCTGTACCCCAACATGAATTTTTTATTCAGATCCCCAAACTTCTAACATTGCATAAAGTACAGGTCACAGGCCACATGTACCTTCCCAAGATGTTTTTGACACCTCAGTAGCCTTCCATCTCTCTATATATATTTGTGTGTGTGTTACTCAAAATGTCCCCAATCCACCTTCGGATGGGTTGGGCAATTTTGCTGTGTTTGTGGTGCCTCTGGGCTATTTTAGGTCCAAGACAGTCCCTTTAAAAATATAAAAGCTGTAAAGTAAACTAGAATTTCCTGTTTACCTCTTGGTTGAAAAGGAAGCCTCACTCTGAACCTAAAACCGGCCTTGGAAAACATGGTAAAATTGCCTTTCATACCTCTTAGGGGTTGCATGTGGAGACTCTTGAGTTTTAAAAAAGACGTTAAAAGACTTTTATTAACATAACCCTAGATAGGCAAAGTTGTTATTATTTCTACACAAAGATGTTTGACATGCTTAAAGACTAAGTTACACATAGCGAAGGACTGTGGCGTTTTGGCCCATTTCTTGTATGCACTGCATGAGCCTATTATATTGCTATTCACCATTGCATAAGAAAAAAGAAAGAAAGAAAGAAAGAAAGAAAGAAAGAAAGAAAGAAAGAAAAGTTGCTGAAAATGTCTCATGCTGTAGGAACAACACTGAATATAACTCATATGAACACTGCTGAGCTGATTAATTACATGCATTTGAACCAATTTCCAGATGCCTGCAGAGGATAATAGAAGCTTCTTTGTAAACAGTTAATTTTGATTTAAATACAGTGTGCTTGAACTACAGTTTATAATTTATACAAATTTCTGCTCCTTTTTGTTGCCTGCAAAATGCCAAAGTGAAAACGAATAACAAGAAGTGTTCCTACATAAACGCCATCATTTCCTTTTCATTTTGATAATGCACAAATTTTCACAACCCTTTCCATTTGGAATTCATACATTCCCAGCTGCAACAAAGAAAGGAGAAATTTGGTTTTCCATGAAGCACTTGGGATCAAATTGCAACATTGGTCTATTGATCTATACTACAAATCCAACCCTGTTTCCACAGCAACAGAGTGCTTTGCAATTTTGAACATATCCTTGCATCACCCCAAATTTACAAAGTGGAAACTAAGAGATAGAGTAGCATTGTACTAGGGAGTGCTATGTTCATTCTGGGCCTTCAGTAAGTTATCATAGAATCATAGAATTGGAAGACACCATGGGGGCCATCCAGTCCAACCCTCTACCATGCAGGAACAGAAATCAAAGGCCATTTCCGCACTAGACTGTTATAGTGCTACGATTCCGCTTTCAACATCCTATGGAATCCTGGGGTTTGCAGTTTCAGGAGGGGCCAGCTGGTGCGGAAATGGCCAAAGTACTCCCAAAGTACTCCCAACAGATGGCCATCCAGCCTCTGTTTAAAAACCTCCTAAGAAGGAGACTACATATTCCACTGCCAAACAGCTCTGACCATAAGGAAGTTCCTCCTGAGGTTCAGGTAGAATATCTTTTCCTGTAGTTTGATAGGCAGTAGTTTTAGGCCCTTTCCACACGCGGGCAAAGAAACGGGGGAAACCACGCTGAAACAGAGTTTACCTGAGTCCGTTGCCACGTGGAGCAGCATGTTTTCGCTGCTCCACACTCCTCGGCGTCCTGTGGGGCCCAAAATGGCAGCTTACGACTGGCGGAGGCTCTCCACCAACTGGAGAAGCTCGCCAGCCGGAAAGCCCATCCCCGGCAGATCTGCAGGCACGCTTTTGCGCACACCTGCAAATCCACACCGGGCGCTGCAACAGGGCTGCATGGGATCCATGAATGGGCAAAGGCATGCAGTAGCCCCAGAAAGCGGCAAGAAAGGAACAAGAAGGGAGAAGGTGAAGTGTCAGAAGGTGTTGGAAGAAGGGACAAGTGAAATAGAAGAGAAGAATCTCTGGGTACAGGTCAGAGTGGAGTGGAGTGGGTAACTAGGCAAGAGTGCCAGAGATAGAGATGTAATTCTTTGCTAATTTCATTCTTGAAGAAATACATAATTTTAGCAGTTCTCTTCCTATGCAAGAAAATTGCAAGAAAGTCTTCAAAAACTGTTCAATTTTTGAAGAATAGTCACAGTTTGGAATTTATTCTGGACAAATTTCACACATACCCTTTTTCCCCAAAGAAAACAGAATTTTCTGCACAGGAGAAACTATTTATTTTCAGGAATATTACTTTCTGTATAGGAAATGTTGTTTCCTATAAAATAAAAAAGTGCCTATTTACTGTGGGATGAGGGGGAGCATGTATGAATTTGTGCACAGATTAAGGTCCAAACTGCAAAGATTCTCATAAGGCCAGAATTTTTGTCAGGGTTTCCCAACACTCAGAAAAAAGAGTTTTTGATCATTTTTGGAATATTTTCTAACATTATTTCCAGCCCTAGGTGGTTGTGGTTGGCAGTAATTATATCTTATCCCACTCTCCACAAAGACTCAAGGGACCTTGAGGTAACAAGAAAATTTTCAGGGTCCCAAATAGTTCTTCATTGAGGACTGAACCTACCCTCAGGAGCCCTGCCAAAAAGATAATATTAATGAAGCTTTGGACAATAGAAAGCCCTGCATAATTTCTGTGGAACAGAGTCAACATCATGCCTATTTATTTTTGATGTACAAGCAACATAATTTTTAAATTCTTGTTTTGTTTAAAATTTAAATGATCCAAAATGTATCTGCAAACTGGGACTTGCAGAGAAAAGAGAACATAAAATTAGATCTCTTGTAATGCAAACCAATCCTTTACCTGTGTGTATTTCAAGAAGAGGTCAAAGGAAAAGCTAGAGAATGTTAAATATACTAGACTAAAACAAATCTGAGCAGCTAAATTTCTGTATCATATGAATTATGCAAAGTAAGTACTTTGCAGGCATTTTATACCAATGGCTTGTTTTGTTTTGTTTTTTGTTTTTGTAGCAGCTGGCATTTATTGTCAGGGAAAGAAGGTGACAATTTTTTGACCTATAATTTCTTGCTATACAGAATGGGCAGTCTGTCTCATACTCAAATAATTTTTTAGCTGAGCCTTGTTGAAACTGGATATAAGCCACCTTAGGTCTTGTGCAAGGAGAAAGGTGGTATGTTAAGTAAGTAAGTAAATATTACTTATTTTGATTCATAATTAAATTTTGTGTATTTGTTATCGTCTCTCAGATGCTGTGCAGAAACATCAGCCATCCGGACTCTGGTCTTCCCCTTAAGTCACTGTTTGCCTGCCAACTCATCTCATTCTCTGGCCGCTCCTCAGAGGGCAATCTTTCTGATGCCTTTGCAGTCCAGGTAAGTAGGCTGAGGATGGAATGCAGGATTCCAAACCCACAATACAGCCTGTCTTCAAACAGGCAAGAAAGCATTTTCTTACAAAGGAAACCTATTCTACACATTTTCAGGAATGTTTGTCTTTTCATTTTCATCCCGAGGCAAAGAAATTTGCTTATTCTTACAGTCACTCAGACCTAGGTGTAAGAACTTTGATAGGTAAAAAAGTGAAGTCCTAAGTTCCCTAATAATAATTTTTAAAAATGGTATATTATCTCCCCCCGCCCCCCCAAAAAAGGGATGTTTCTTTTCAGTTTTCAAACTGATTACTGTGTTAGCAAATCAACAAAGTCTGGAGGACTTTAAGGGCTAACAAATGTAATATAGAGCTATCAAAGGTAACCAGTTTTGCTGAGATCCAGGAAAATTAGATTAGGAAAGAACACTTACCACCCACCTATCAGATCTTTCTTGTCCTTCCCTATTGGTCCATGTGGTCTTCCTCTTCCCTACAGACCACTTACCATGGGGTTTCTTTCTCATAAATGTAAATGTTCTTTCTTTCTCTCTACTCACCTATCCTTCCAGAAACTCACCCAGTTACTCTTTTCTGACTTCCTCAGTGTTCTTGTTACCACGGTTATGATATGTCTGGTGAAAGCACTAGATATCGTTTGATATCAAATAATTTGGTCTTTACTTGACCTTTCTCTGCCACTCCGCTCCACATGTTTGCAGAGGTCCACCGGACAAGCACGTATTAGGCGCGGCCGTTAATGGTTGTACATTCCAAACCTCATTGAGACAGGCAACTTAAGCCTCTCTGATGCTTCAGGGAACACCTTTCTGCAAACATGCCTTGCTCAGCGTGAATCTACACAAAGACGCTCTGCCAAGAGGCCGAGCCAGTCCTTTCTGTTGAGCCATTTGCATACTGTCCATACTATTGTCATCAAGCGCTAAGCCCATCATGTAAAACCTGACCTTTTCCAACGCCTTTGTCCAGCTACAAACTTCCTTTGTTCTCACCGAGCATGGCATGGCCTGTAGGTAAAATCCACCCTTTAAAAACCTCCCAATTCCAAGCCTTCCTTGAACTACTTTGGACTTCCATCCCACCTTGCTGCCAGTTTGTCCAGTGAGCTCCCCTCAGCGAACCACACTGAGTTTCTTCCCCAGCAACCTTCGTTTCTCTCCAGGACTATGAGACCAGGTGTCATATTACCCATTCCCCCAAAACTCTCTATTTCTATTTCTCAGTTAGCCAGTGTATGTCATGTCTTTCGTGTTGTTTGTCTTCAATAAAATATTATTTGCTGCTTTAAAACTTGTCTAGGCAATCTCTGACCTGACGCTGTATACATAGGGTTAAAGATCTCAGTTAAAGTTACCCTGCCTCTCATTAGCTTAAGAGAGTGCTCGAGTCTAATTTCCCCCATCTTGTGTTTTTATTTGGTAATTTGGGCGCCCTCCCGGGACCCCAACATACAGGGTAACATTCTTTCTTTCCCCTCTGTTTTTCTCTTCTCTCTTTCCCCCATTTTCTTTCTCACTGTTCTTTTTCTCCCTCCAGCTTGAAGCTCATTCAGCTCCCTTCCCCTCTCACTTCCCTGTGTCATCCTGTATGTGTGCCACTTTGTGACTGAGGATGATACTGTACGCTACAGATGAAAATTAAATTATCCAAAATTAAATAATCTGTTTTTAAAAAACTGCTCTCACGTACACAACTCTAGGGTCTCTTAGCATGCATGCTAAGTTTCAGGTGTCTAGTTTTCACGATCTTGGAATTATAGTACCCACACTGAAACACTCAGAGCAAGATCCTCCATTGTGATGGCATAGTATAAACCTATACTCAAGTAATTAAGTGGTGGTTGCACTATACTATCCTTCAGCTAAAATGTGAAATCAACTGTGTATCTACAAACATACCTGCTGTTTCCCCAATCCCAGTGAATCAAGTGGTACACTGTAGTCACTGGATATCTATGCACCATTTAGGTATGTGCCACTGCAAGTGCAGCTGCTTCTCGATTGACAATCTCACTTTGGAACTCCACTTATGCAACTATGAACTGTATAAAGATGTTATAAAATAACCAAAAAAAAGTACAACTGTCTGCATAAGGGAACCTACATGTCAGTAAAACAACAACAGGTTGCCAGCTACACATCTATCCTTCCTTATTTATTTTATTATTGTCAGTGAGCTTTTGTGAACTATAGCCAACTTTCTCTGATGGAAGGACTGTTATATACTTTAAGTCAGGTGTGAGCCCAATGCACCTTGCAGATTGCATGCAGCTCCTGAACCTTACTTTTGTGGCCCCTGGAAATTTTTCAGGTAATTCATGTTCCAAAATTGTGCAGAAAGGCCCCCAAGCATGTGAAAACATTTAAAAAACAAAACAAAACTACCACATCTCCATATGCACTCCAGAACTCCATTCCACCCCCAAATACCTCTGTTTTCCTCTGCAGTCCTTATCAAAGGACATATCACTTCCTGTCACCATTCTGAGAAGGACAACAGAGGAAAACCAAAGCCTGAAAAAGTTTGTGCTAGAATTAATTTATTGGAGCTGATCGTGTTCAGAGATCATTGGAGAAAATGAGATGTGAGACACTGTATTCAAGATCATGGAGTCACAGAATTATAAGGGTCCAAAAGGGCTGTCTAGTTCAACCCCCTGCCATGCAGGAATAGACAGTGAATGCACTCCTTAAAGATAGTCAGCCAACCTCTGTTTAAAGATCTCCAAAAATGAAAAGTCACCCTCCTCCAAGGCATGAGAGACACAAGAGTTTAACTTTTCTCATTGCACTGTCTTCCAGATAATCCTCCCCCAAAAGCTGCTATTTGACTCAGGAAGAAAAACCTATGGATACCTAGGTTCATCTGTTTAAGTTACTAAAGCTCTCTCCTAGCTTCAGGGCTTCTATCAGGGAAGATGATGGCTATTAACTCTTGCAAACAGAGCTGCACATGCTGAAGGGAGTGGGGGTGGTTAGCAAAGTTGAAACAGATCATCTTTCATCTTTCCAGTTTCTTCTGCCATTTTAATATTAGTCCCCATCAACAAATTATAGACCATCCATTCTACTTTAAATAAACCCAAGGTACAATGAACAGAGCCACTAATATGCATCAAGTTAGTATCCTCTGTAACATGTGCATTTTTTTGTTTTAGTGTTCTAGTCCACAATAAGAGTGCCACCCAATGAAGATGCTACAATGATACACTGAGCATTTATCAGAATGGTTTACAGATACTCTAGCCCTTGTAGGCAGATCCCAGAAGATCCGGATAGAGTTTGGAAAGTACTTTATGCAGTACATTTCACCTTTAATTGGGATGTGCTGAGCCGTGGCTTAGAGACTAGTCTGTGAAGAACTGGTGAGTGGGTAGCCCTGTCTTATGTCAGGGCTTTTGAGCTGGATGCTTTTCTTTCTCCTTTTTCTTTTTGTTCCTTTTCTGGCTCACACCAAATGGATGTGGTGACCCAGCTTACAATCTCATCCTCATGCCGTTGCACTCAGCAGGAGTAAAATTTGCTTCCATGGAGACCAAGTACCCAAATCATTTATGAACATTTATTCTTATATACTCCCACTGTGTGAGAGTGGGAGTGCTGCCTCTATAAGTCAAGGTTGGGGGAGGAAGGAGGGAAAGTGAAACGAGCCCCCTAAAACTGAAATAATATAATCAGTTTCTGCAAGGAACTGAAGGTTAGTGGTGGGGGCAAAGTATTAATATTAGCCACACAGAAATACTATCTCACCATCTGCAAGATTCTGTTTGGCAAGGAAAGTATAATAATCTTACTTGCTCAGAATGTGCTAGAAAATATATTCTCCAAAACAAGGTTGGGAAACTTGTGTCTCTCCCTTTATTCATCCTTACTGACCAGGCTGGTTAGGGACAATGGGAAATGAGGTCCAAAAACACCTGGAGGGCCACAAATGACAAAGCCTATCCAAAACTGTGGATTGCTTTTTAAATCTCAGCATATCAAAACCAGAGCTTGAAAAAGTTAATGTTTGGACAATAAATCACAGAATTCCTCATCCAACACTCCTAGTGTCCCAGTTGACTGGGGGATTCTGGGATTTATAGTCCACAAAGTAAATTTTCCAAGATGTAATCAAAATGATATCTTATACAAAAAGGAGCACATATGGCAGGGACTGGGGACCAAGGCCAAGGCCCTTTCCGCACGGTCCTATTTAAAACGGTGCAGAGCGACCTCCAACGGAGGTCTTCTGCACCATGGAGTGGACTGGGGCGGACTACTTTTCGTAATTCCGCACCTCAGTCTGCTCCGGAGCGACCAGAACTGGTCACGCAGCGTGCTTTTTAAAAACCTCTTTTAAGAGATTTTTAAAAAGTACGGAGCACGTGACCCCGTGTTGCTTTGTCCCTGCACTCCAGTGCAGATCTGCAGGCACGCACTAGTGCGTGCCTGCAGATCTGCCAGGGGCAGGCTTTCGGCTGGCAAGCTTCTCCACTTGGTGGAAAGCCTCCCCCAACAGGAAGCCACCATTTTGGACACCGGAGCAGTGCGGAGCAACGAGCTCACACTGCTCCACCTCCCGATGGACTCGCCCAGACCCACCAAAAAGCCGGTGAGTAGCCGCAGGGAGCGTTTCCCTCGCTGCGTGTGGAAAGGGCCTAAGACCATACTACCACCAGTCAAGTATAAAAATGTGCTGTACTGCCAGCTTATAACTGCAAAGAACATTTGACAGGACCAAATATATAGCTTTTGGGATGTCTTCAGCTTGTTGAGTTTTAGCTTGTGCAGGCCTTATGATAGGATTAAACAAAAGCTTAAGGTATGCTTGATCCTTTCTCAAGACTGAATTGCACATGGCCATGTGAAGTCTATTCTGAGAGAAAAATAAGTATGAATAAACTGATATCCCATTTAGTGACTGGGAAAAAATAAAAAAATCACTTTTAATAACATTTTTTTCAAGTATAAGTTTGCTCCATCTCATCATATCATATCATCATATCAGTCATAGCACTTTTTTTTTTAAAAGAAAGTATCTGGACATGAAAAAAATTGTGGGCATTTTGGACACTTGCTTCCCCAGTGTAAGTATTTTGGAAACATTTTCTCCAATATACAAATTTCTGTGTGTACTTCCCTTGAATATGCATGTTTCTATATATACCTGCCCCAATTTGCACCTTTTGTATATATTTTCCCCAGTGTATGCATTTCATAGATAGTTCGCTAACGTTCAATATTGTTTTAACTCATATCATGAGCTGCCCTAGGTCCCATATTGGGAGAAATGCAGGATATAGATGAAATAAATAAATTATCAATTTCCTGGGAGTAAACCTTATTTAACTCATTGGGGCTTACTTATGAGTAAAAATGTATAAGATCTCACTGTATTTCATGTCCCCCAAAGCTCAGTTACCAACTGATGGCTGTCAGCATGTCACTGAAATTGCCTCAGTATGAGACTTTATCATAAAATATCATCATGCCAGTGAAAATGGGTGGAAAGCCAGTGAACTTCTACTATTAGTAGCTTCACTTTTGGAACAGGCTATAATAAGTTGAAAGGACTCATATTACTAGTAATATAAACAAGCAAGATTTATTTGTATATTCCTCCTGACATGGCACCCAAAGCAGCTTACAACCAGGGTAAAACGAGAAGAATAAGGACTACAGCTGCTCTTCCAATGAAAACTTTACCAAAAAATGTCATCCCTCTGAAAAATCACCAAAACATCCCCTGCTTTTTTGACACCTGCAAATAAGTATATGTGTGAATTGTGGAACATTTTATTTCTGTTTAAAAAAATTATTTGTGCTATACAGATGGGTGATGGGTGTTGTTTTACTGCCCTGCTGCCTTCTGTTGTATGTATGTAGGTTTTGTGTTTTTGTGTTTTAAATCTGGACCACTTTTCTGGTGAGAGTTGTATACTGAACCATTCTCTGATGAATTCTGTAAACAACGCAGAGCATTCTTTCCTCCCAGGAGTGGTATAGAAATGTTTTAAAGATAATAATCCCAACATGTAACATCTTCGGCAAAACTAAAAGAATGTTGCCAAGCTTTTGCAAAACCTGGAGGCGATGGGGTTTTTCCTTTCTCTGCTTAAAACAAGCAAAGAAAATAGATGTCCTAGAATGCTGGAAAAGTGTAGTTTCCCTTATATTACTGGCAGTCTCCTTCAGAAGCCTCTTGACAGGTTGGGAAAAAGTTAGGGGTTTCCCCTTTGGCAGATACTTTCTTACAAGCACTCTTCACTTCAGTAGAACTCCTTCTCTGGTGCCTCGGTGGCACTGAACATTTATGCCTCTAAATAGCTTTCATCCTGCATGCTTGAGATGGATTGCACTGCTTTTCCCTATTATGTCCGTGAGTCAAGATAGATCATGCAGCCAATGCCAGCTGTTCACAGAAGGAAGTTTGCAGCTGCATGGAAAATGTGATTTCTCTCTTGGGCTTCAAAAGAAGAAGAAGAAAAACACCATTCCTTCTGCACTGAAGTACAGTCATTTCTCATTGCTGAAGAACCTCAGGGAATCAAATCTGGTTTGCACCACTGCTACAAAATGTTTGAATCTAGCTAGGCTTCAGTGGCCATATGGAAATGGAAAATGCAGTATTCACTGGTCTGTGATAAATGGGTACATCTGATATTATGCAAAAGTATTTGTGATGGGCATGATTAACAATGAAAAAGGGCCTCCATTCTGGCACAGCTAAACCTGCAAGGGGAGGGCACATGGCCAAACAGGGGAGAAAGTACTGGGTCACCCCCCCACACACACAACTGAGAGGCTTGGAGGTATAATTAGGGTTGCCAAAGAGAAAACTGAAGAGATCTCAAGTACCTTTCATGGTTATACAGAAAAGGGGATTTCAGCAGATGTTCAAGAAAATCCTGTATGGCCATTATTTACCATGTAGCACTGTAACCATGAGGCTATGTAGTGGATTCCAGCCAGACCCTCTGCCCTGCCCCACCAAACCCCACTAACCAGTAAGCAGCTGCTGGAATCAATGAGGGGTTCATTCCCTTGTCAATCGGGAAGCAGGTGTCTGATGTCGCTGCCCTTCATTGTGAGCAATCTCTGGCACAACAGGAGGAAAAGGACAAAGCCTCCTCATGCAGGAGTGAGCTTGTGTGTGGGGAAGGGTAGGAACATGAGCTGGCCACTTCTCAATCAGCATAGGAATGAACCTTGGCAATCTCAATGCCTTCTTAATGGTAAGTGGAGTTTGGGGGACTTGGTCTCATGGTCTCCTCTACACAACCCCTAAATGAAATTATGGGCTACATAGGGGCTGTGAATAAGTAGTAAATACAAATGCATAAAGGTAGGCTATGTATTTGTAACTGCCAAATAAGATTCCTGCCATTGCTTATTATTTGGTTGTGTGGCAAGCCACACCTGCTGAAATTCCCTTTTCTACACAAACATTAAAGGTACAGGAATCCTTCCCAGTTTCCAATCTCACAATCTTAAGGTATATTGAAGTTCCCAAATCCCAAGATCTATCCTGGGAGACTCTGAATAAGAACAAGATTAAGATGGCTTCCCCCATATAAATCAGAGTGAGTCTGCCCTCTGGCTCCTCACTTGGTGTCCTACTCTCAAGTGAAGTAAAGGCAACCAATGTAGAATTAAGGTTCAATTGCCAGTCTGGCCAACATCTCTAACTAGGGAAGAGGTCACCATTCTGATTTTGTCTTGGGGGCCAAAGGCCTGTCTCCACCTAAGCCAGTATCAGCTGTGAATAGACAGACAATGCAGTCTAACCACCAACTGATTCAGGCAAAGGATCACATCAGGCTCTGGATTTACAAGCACTAGGAACTAATATTGTATTTTACTTAGAGCTGGCTGTTGCGAAAGCACATATTTATTTAATTTGCTATGCAGTATGGCATTTCTCATCCCCATTAGGCTGTATTATTACATATAAGTTGAATGAAATGGACTACAGACTAAACCACTTGTTCTTTAATTACATCTTTTGGTGGAAGAGCCAGTGTGGACACAGAAAAATCACTCGCTCTAGACAGACCAAGGGACATTCCATCTAAAGGACATTTCAGCAGGAATGATAGGTAGCATCAGGATATTGCATAGAGACCCTCAGTCCTATAAGATCCTTCTCAAAGTTGATGCTCAGATAATGATGATTTGATTACAGTTTTATGGCTCCAGAAAAAAGCAGGGGCTTTTAAATTACAGCTCCAGCCTCAGAACATCCTTCCACAGGCTGTCATCTATTTTGCCCTTGAATAACATTTGGAGAAAAGTAAATAAATTCTGTTCATCTATTGCTTTTATTGCTTTTGTTGCAGTTTTCTTTGCTTGATACTTTCATGGATGTCTTAGAGTTAATGATACTGATATATTAATCAGCCGTACATAATTTGGTCAGTCTGAATTGAAAAATACTGTATCAAAGTCATAGAGAACAAATAGCCAAAAACTTCCAAGACTGACTGACTTGTAAGTAGGCTGTTGTCTATGGCAGTAGTCCAAAATCCTGTCCCAAAATAGTCCAGAATCTTGTGGATAAGATTGTTGACCAGGGCTGGTTACAGGCAGGCTCTGCATGACTCCTTTATTATGACAGCTTCACTGGCTACTACTCTGTTTCCTAGTACAATTCAAAATGCTGTTTATGACCCATAAACCACTAAACAACTTGATTCAAGAGTGCTTGAAGGGCTGTATTCTCCTATTTAAAGCCTCCTGTGGCCTTAATGTCTTCAAGGGAGACCCTTCTCTCCATTTTACCACCTCTCTCAGGCACATTTGGGCCCTTTCTACACGTGGGGTGTTTATTGGGCAGAAATGGGCAGAAATGGGACTCACCGGATTTTTCCTGCATCCGGGTGAGTCCGTTGGGACGAGGAGCAGTGTGAGCTCGTCACTCCACACTGCTCTGGCGTCCAAAATGGCAGCTTCCAGTTGGGGGAGGCTCTCCGCCAACCGGAGAAGCTTGCCAGCCAAAAGCCCGCCCCCGGCAGATCTGCAGGCACGCACTAGTGCGCACCTGCAAATCTGCTCCGGATCGCGGCGATGGAGCAGGATGGGGTTGCCCGCTCCGTGCTTTTTAAAAACCTCTTAAAAGAGGTTTTTAAAAAGCACGCTGTGCGACCAGTTCCGGTCACACAGAACTGGACTGAGGTGTGGCACTACAAAAAGTAGTCCACCCCAGTCCACTCTATGGTGCAGAAGACCTCCGTTGGAGGTCGCTCTGCACCATTTTAAATGCCCGGTGCGGAAATGACCTTGGTCGCGATGTAAGAGAGAGCTCTTTTTTGGTGGCTGCTCCCAGCCTGTGGAACTCTCTTCCAAGGGAGACTAAGCTGGCCTATGGTTGTTTTTATTCAGGCAGTCTTTTGGGATTTAAACTGAGACAGTGCAAAGAAGGTATAAATCCAGAGGGATGCTGCCTTTCAAAAGAAATATTTGTTTTTCATTGCTTTTAAGGTTTTTTAGTTTTATTTAGTGGTTTTAAGTTCTACTCATTTTATTCACTTT